>CM066237.1:9966457-10313159 GCA_033675125.1 Athetis lepigone
CGATTTGCCGAAAAAAATGTACTTTTTTCGTCATATCGGTAGAAAAGTTTGAGTGAGTTGACATTTTCGATGATATCAATTACTGGGAGATTCGACGGGGCAATCTTGTTAGAGGAGCATGAAACTTGTAATGTAATCTTGAAACTCTGAATTTGCTGTTATGGTGATTTGGAAATGATAAAAAGACAGGAGTTTGGTTGTTACTTTAAAAAATGTTCGATTTGGTTATTACTTTTATAAATTATTTTAAATTATTATGTAAGTTATTGTTGTGACTTATTTTAAGGAAAGTAAATAAATAAATATATAAATATCCTGGGACAACTCACACACGGTCATCAGATCCCAAACTAAGCAGAGCTTGTACTATGGTAACCAGACAACTGATAAATATACTTATATAATTTTTAAATACTGCATACATATTATAGATAAATCACACCCAGACACAGAACAAACATTCGTGCTCATCACACAAAGTTTGTCCTGGGTGGTGGGTGGAATCGAACCCACGACCTCCGGTTTAACCGTCAGGGTCACTAACCACTAGACCAACAGGCCCGTCGCATAAGGAGTAGTATAAGGAAAGAAAAAATAAACAAAGTATATATTTTAATCTATAACATTTAACGGCATTCATCGAATGTAGTTGCAGCAACAAGGTATAATATTAGCACTAGGTACATGATTTGTATCTTTAGTATAATTAATTATACATCCCACATGTGTCTTTAAATTATTCATGAGTATAATGTATACACACACGTATATACCAATAAATGAATTAAATACGTCTTGCTTATTTCCACCAGAATTTGAAAGAGAGAAAAGTAATTCCATCAACACCAATACAGTAAATTAAAAAGCCTACGCGAACAGAAAGTGATTAAGACAGAAACAGCAAATAATCTACTAAAACGTCCATACAACTAATTACTAAACCGTTGATGAATGAAAACTATTGAAACGATACGTCAACATGGCGGTCTTTCAAAAGATCTAAGGCTTTTGATCTGCTACTGTTTATATTGCTTTTAGTCGTAAATAAACGTTGTTTAATACTTCTGTTAAGCGATATTGGGGCTATATTAATAAGGAATCTAGGTTGCGCAATACGGTTCGCAACACCTAATAATTGTATACACCGTGTACAGTATTCGATTCTAATTCCAAGTATGTAAAAAAACTATACCTTTTTTCCCCCTATGCCTAATAAATAGTTGACACGCGTGCTAAATACCCATCGAAAGAAGAACGGATCATACCTACTGGCCTCTCTTATTATAGGTTACTGACCAAACGTAACCACGAGTGCTAGAGTGTACTTTTTGAGAGTTTGTTTTGTAGGTTCAAATCCGGGCAAGTATCAATGTGACTTTTTCAATTCATAATTATGTATTTTCTAAAGTTTATCTTGGACGTCACTGAGTTGTGGAGGACTGATAGGCAGTCGCCTTACGTAAAACACACCAGTGTTTTACGTAAGGCGACTGCCTATACCAATACCAATCCAGCTGAATCCGGTTAGGCTGGAAGCAGACCCCAACATAGTTGGGAAAAGGCTAGGGAGATGTTGATGACAGCCACTGGTGTCGTGACCAGTAAAATGTTTTCAAGCTCTAAAATATAAATCCTTTTTTTATTGGGACACCAGTTTTGCTACAGGGATGTCCTTCTCTAATATAAGGACTAGTATAATTCATTATTTATATCAGTTTTCTGGTCACCATAACAATAGCTCTACTTAGCTTGGGATCAAGTAGTCATGGGTTGTCGTCTCAAGATTAGACATTCGATAAATCCAATTAAGCTGGAAGCCGTAAATAGCCGTACATTATTAGGAAAAAGTTTGGAATCTGATGACGTCGCATAACGTACAAATATCAGCTACTTTTCCAGACACAAGTGAATATAAGTGCTATTTTACCCGTTACGAAAACATTTCCCTGACCGTTTTCCATGACAATTAAGGGATCATCCCAGACTATCGCAGCATCAACCCAGCTAATACCTTCATACGATTATCACCGTGCGTGCAACATTGTAATTATCGCATTTTGTCGACAGGCTTGGTCGTTAGGTCGCGCTTACACCGTTGTACCTTTCCCGTATATCGTATACTAGATTTTATGCACACTAGCTGTCAACCGCGGCTTCCCCCGCGTGAAGGCCGATACTTCCTTCCCCTATTATTCTCTTTGAGGTTCGGAATTCCAAAAATCCTTTCTTAGTGATTACCTACTCTTTGTTAAATTAACTGTCAGTCAAGTTTACCGTTTTATTTATATTGAAGACTGTCACTACGCATTAAACAATCATCACCTACCCTAGCCTTTCCTAACAATTGACTGGATGGACTTTCAGACTAACTGGATTATGTTCAATATCAGTGTTTTACGTGAAGCGACTGCCTATCAGATCTTCCAGTAAATAGGCTGTGTAGTGTACCAGGTACCTCTATATTAGACTGGTCGGACTTTCTGGCTTCTGACTACCCGTAATGACTGTCAAAGTTCTACAAATGACAACCGTAACCGTAACAGCTTTACGTGCTTTTCAAGGCACGAGATGTCAGCGCTGTACAAGATAAACTTTAGAAAGAACATAATTATGAATTGAAAAAGTCACATTGGTACTTGTCTAGATTCAAAACCACAATTTTTTTACATGGCAGGCAGGCCCCTCAACCACAGGGTCATCACGACATAATAGGCGAGACGACAAAAAAAAAGTAATTAGTCCGTCAGTTAGATAATCAAAAAATTTGGGACCCTTTTTTTCCCTAAACAGAAAATGACGAAAATACGGTGCGTTGAAGTTTCGTAAAACGTCACGCCTTTGTATAAATTTTACTGAGAAGTGACGTCACAAGCCCCCTCTCCGGAACTTTGATGCTCTTTATCTTTGTATTTTGTTATAAATTTGATCAAGCAAAAAATATGTGTCCAGTATTTTTGGACTGTCTAACAGACGGACTAAACAGAATGTCATTTTTTTGATGTAGTCAACATCCCTATTCTTTATAAGAATTAGAAATAAAGTCCGATCAATCGGTTGCTTACAATTTTATCGTATATGGTGAAAATATTAAACTGAATGGTTTCGGTGTGAACGTAGCTTTATGGTGCGAAGCGCTGCTGGTTAACATCAAGGGACCATTTTCGTCAGATATGGGCATAACGAGCTGAGTGCATATTTGTATACTTTGTTATGTTATGTGAATCAGCCAGGTTACGGTTCGGAGAAATTGCGTGGGCACTTCAAATACATGCAGTATTTGCGTTGCTTTGTTCTGCTTTGTACGGGTGTATATGCATACATGTCGTGATGGCCTAGTGGTTAAGGCAACCGCCTCTCATGCAAGAAGTTGTGGGTTCGAATCTGAGCAAGTACCAATTTGACTTTTTCAAATCATATGTACTTTCTAAAGTTTATCTTGGACATCACAGACATCGATGAAGGAAAATCAACGTGAGAAAATCTGGAGTTGTAGTGAATATGTCCGAAATTGCAATCCGCTTTGAGCAAGCGTTGTGATCAGTGCTCGTGCCTTCTCTGTATAAGAAGAGGCGTTTGCCCTGCAGTAGTACAGTTATAAGCTGGTATTATTATCATATAAGAATGGTCTCTGAGATGGCAGCACAACTGAAAGTCTGTAGGTGACTAATTAACACAAGATGAGTCGTAAACCTTCTTTGCTAACCTGTGACATTAAAAATATAGTAACAGCTAAAACATTACAATAACGCGTATTATACTACACTAGCGACCCGCCCCCGCTTCGCACGGGTGTTACAAATCTTTAAAAAACCCAGCTTTTCTCAACTATAAGGTTTTTATGCATTTATATGCATGTATTATACATATAAACGTAAACGAAGGTTTATATGCATGTATTATACATATAAACCTTCCTTAAGAATCACTCTATCTATTAAAACAACCGCATTAAAATCCGTTGCGTAGTTTTAAAGATCTGAAAGAAAGAGAGAAAGAAAGAAAATACATTTATTTCACACAGCAGTGCCGGTATGATGGTATTCAAAATTCAAAATTCAAAGCATTTATTTCACTTAGACCATTTACAGGTACTTATGAATTGTCAAAAGAGTCGATCGGTTAGTCAGAAAAGAAAAGTGACGCTAATTGCCTGTTCCAAAACGTAGATCTCTATGGAGAAGAACAGGCAAGAAACTCCACGGACACTCTTTTAAAAAAAATCATGTTTTACAAAATCTTGGTTACATTTTCTTTTTGTTGCTTCTACATGTGAAAACAATGTAAGTATGTAACAAAATAAACAAATACAAAATTAAAATAAAATAAAAAGTCATGGCAGTTAAGAGATGACCCATCTCAACTGACAGCGCCCGTTCACGAGCATGACGCGTGGCATCAATGGTATAAATAACATACATACATACATTACATGGAGTTTTTAAAAAAGGTCTAAGCTAGGGACAGACAGAGGATAGCGACTTTCTTTTATACTATGTAGTGATAACATTACGCTATGAGCTACGGGGCATAAATCGCGGAAGATCTGCAGCTTATACCAAACGACAGCCGGCTAACAGGCTGCTTTTGTCTTTCTATTGTGTCTCAAATCACGTGTGTTCGAAGGATTAAAAAAAATATTGTAAGTAGGTATGTGCTTGATGTATTTGGATAAGACGAGATGATATTATTTCCCATAACTGTTTATAAAGACAAAGAGTAGAGTTAGTAAATTACACGTCATCAAGCAGCTCAAGTGAAAGCGAGTTAATGAGATAATAGCTCATTTCACAGCGAAATTATGGCCGACTATCTAAAGTATTGGAAGATATAATTAGTACTGATAGTCGGCGAACATACAGGGTCCTATATTATGGTCTCTCTAGCCTTTCCCCACGTTCGTGGATGAAAAATCATTTATAGGATAAAAAGTTAATATTTGAAAGATGTTATTGCTATTAAAGGTAACCTAAACACTCATTGACGTATCGTTTTTTTTTTGGAGAACAGTCTATGCGCTAATTGTTTTTTGAGTGAAAAGTTATTGGTCAAAATATTCTGATAGTTAAGCATTTACTGACGTAGAGTAATGTTGGCAAAACGTTCGTGGATAAAAAATCCTTTAAATGAAAAGTTAATGGTTAAATTTTTGGTTAAATGTTTGGTTGGTAAAATTTTGTTGACAAACGTTTCATGGACCAATCGACTTGGTTAACCGTTTCAGTTTCTTTTCCAACTGTATTAAGATTGGCTTCCAGTCTAATCGGATCTAGATAATACCAGTGTTTTACATGGATCAGCTGTTTATCAGACCTCCGCAACCCAGTCACTGGATTACACGATATTCCTTCATTAGCCTAATTGTCAGACTTTCTGGCTTCTGACTATCGGGAACGACTGTGAATGATCTACGAATGACTACTAGGCTTTACGTGCTTCTAAAAGCACGAGATGTCAGAGTTGTGTTCGATAAACTAAGAAAATTCGATAAATTGAAAATGGCACATTAACTCTTGCCAGGTTTCAAATCCAGAATTTATCCATCATCTATTTTAACAATGCTGTAGATTCAGAACATCCAAGTCGATACCGCTTAGAGTCCCGTATGCGATAAACCATATCAAATCTTCACTCGATATCAATATACAGCCTTCTATTCAAAACGGCCTCATATTGATCACCCTTATCAATGCAAACGTTAAACCTTGAAAGGGACTCCAAACAATCTGTTGTTCCCTTTCATGGAGTAATCCATTGACTTATATCTATGGACGGGCCCTAACAAAAAGTACTGTCATAAGATGGCTGTTGAATGTTTTTGTTATGATTTTATGTTTAGATAAAATCTGAAAATGTTAATCGGATTGAAAAAATATTTTGTTTATTAAAATTATAGGTTTTATGAATAATACATAGTATCATGTTCTCACCCGCATCCGCATCCGCAGAAAATAACTAAACCTTACATAATGCGAGTAAAACCACAGGGTCAGTATAAGTAAAATTTAAATCACTAATTGAAGCCCAGAAAAGTGGCCATACCACGATTTGATATCTAACTACTTTTACACTTAAAAGTTCCGGGTATCTCCGCAAGTAAATCTCAATGAAACAAACAGATGCTGTTGACAAGAAAACGAAAAAAAATATTGGAAAAGTTCTATTTATAAATAAAGAATAAGGTTGGGCTTGACCGACCTTCTCGTTACTATCAAAAAGGTTTTATTGAGCTTTTGTAGTATGATACCGGCCAGTTTGAAGATAGGACTTTTAAATTATGAATGAAGTTAGCTCTTAGTGGCCAGTACATTTTTGTAGTGACTTTCATATGAAATATTTAGGAAATATAAAATTTAATATCAAAGAAGGTTTATATCGGCTGATGGTGACAATTCTTGCAGATAAAGTCAAGAGCACCGTCATTGCGCCTGTGTCTGTCTGTTTGCGATAAATAAATAAAAAACAGAGGAACACATTTTATTGCTGCTTTCAACATTAGTCTTAAGGATTTTTTTTTCTAAATGTAATATCTTATCTAAAAAATTCTCCGAAACGGATTTACCGATTTTTTTCCAAATTTTATATGCATGTTCAGTAGGTCTGAGAATCAGCTACTATCTATTTTTCATACCCCTAAGTGATAAGGGTTGCTCACCCTTAACATTTTTAACGCGGTTGAAACTGCGGGAGGTATCTAGTATTTGTATAATAGGTATTGGACTGGTACGCACCGCTATTAGTTACGGACCGTTATAATTGAGTAACTTTATCTATCTGAGTGGTAGTAGTGGCATTTAATATGTAGTTCACACTCCTATTCGGTACTGTGGCCATCAGTAACCGCACGCGTTCAATTTTGGAATTCAGCCAATTTTTGACCGTAGCATAATTTATTTATGAACGGGTCGTTTATCGATTCTAAATGGTATTGACACCCGACCACAACTGTTCCCATCGCAATATGATATCTTTGTTTTGATTTTATTTATTTTTAAAACTAGGGACACGCTCCACACGAAGTTATTAACTGTGACAAATGTTTGAAATTCTCGATGTTTATCTTTTCTAAACCTTTCATATCGGGGGGCACGGTCGTGCCCCCGGCCAAGACAAGCAAGCGAAGCGCAGGGGCACTACCTACCTTTTCTCGAAGTGTTTCGCCGTTTTTTTTAAACCCTCATAGAGTTGGTTTCCGATGTACCAGACACTTCATATTCACAAGATGTGATGTCAATAATAGACTCATTAAACATACGAAGTCTCAATTGAATAGCTCTAATACTTTAGATTTTATTGATATCTAAAATACACCGATTTCGTCACTGACTCACTGACACACTGACACACTGATGATCATCAAAATGTTTAGCTACTTCCTGAAGTGCTAGAATGCTGAAATTTGATATGTAGTCTGAGTTTAGTATACAAACAACAAAAAAACTCATAAACTTATAACTTTCGCCCTCCATCTCCTAAAATGGGGGGTTGGAAGTTTTGTGAGGAAACACGTAAAAATCATCTAAGTAAAAATGCAAAGATAGAGAATGAGCGATGAAAACCGGCACTGCTGATGTACCAAAAATACACCCCAAAAGAAGAAAAAAAAAATATACCAAAAAGACTGCCTTGCAACTTACAAAAAGAACTGAAATCCCACCAAAAACATTTCATGTTAAATGTCGCCAAGACAACCACATAAGGTTTGTCCTGTGAAAAATATATCAGATCTCATGTAGAGCCAAGCTTCTGAATCTACACGACCTAAATATACCGACCTTAACAACACAAATTCTACATATCAGTAAAAATGTATGGCTTGGCTGTTTCGTTATTTACTTCAGAAACTAAATATTCTCATCACCTCCACAACGACGGTAGCGAAACGGCGAAGCCATACATTTTTACTGATATGTAGAATTTGTGATGTTAAGGTCGGTATATTTAGGTCGTGTAGATTCAGAAGCTTGGCTCTACATGAGATCTGATATATTTTTCACAGGACAAACCTTATGTGGTTGTCTTGGCGACATTTAACATGAAATGTTTTTGGTGGGATCACTTTGTCTAATAGTAATCATTGCAATTAAAAATATTTCATTTGTTTTATTCCACGTGGTCTTTTATAACCCAGCAACAAAACTTTCGGAACAACACATTCTTTCTCACTGCTCGCCAACCAGTGTCTAGTTTCTAGCTCTACCAGCTTGTGCTACTACAAAGAGAGTTTTACATAAGTTACGAATGTAACGTTTGGAATTCTCGGCTCTACTGTAATAATTTGCAAGTATTACACACCTAAGTCTTCCCCATAAATCACTCTGTCTATTAGTGTAAATGCCATGAATATCTGTTCAGTAATTATCGACTTGATTGAGCACAGATAGACTTATGCGACATTGCCTGTTGCTTAAATGTCGTATCATAATGCCAGCTTACAGCTCAGCGACAAAACTACTAGAACTTCACATTCCTTATTATACTTTAAACTTTCGCGTTGCATATTTATACTTTTACCGCTTTTCGGGATTTAACGCGCACGTACCTTTTATTTTTTTTTTTTTAATTTTTGGCTTGACGTTTCGGCAGGGCAAGCAGACATCTGCTTGTGACCATGGCAGGTGTAACCCTGCCGAAACGTCAAGCCAAAAATAAATAAAAGGTACGTGCGCGTTAAATCCCGAAAAGCGGTAAAAGTTTACATTCCTTTTCATTGCTCGCTAACTTGCATCTAGTTTCTCGCTCAACTCGCTTCTTTATTGTCAGCACTGGTAAAGTCAGCTTTAGAGAAAGGTCACCGGGTTATGACTTTTTTCTGACGCTGACTGAACCAAGTCTAAGTTACTCCTTGTACAATATGATTTTTCTCTTGGACCCGACTGTACAAGTGTCGAAGTATGTTAACCCTCCGTCACCGAAATCGTAAAAAAAACAATAAATATACGCCCAACTAGTTTACGATTCCGTACAAATAAATCCATAAAAGATTCCTCATAAATTGTGAGCTTACCTTCGGTTGTTATAAAACAAACAAATCTATTACCATTATTGTATTGGTATAGCAACTCAGCATTCCGCATTTCAATTCGAATACATTTTACCTATAAACCATCGTTTATTGCTTGCTAGTCACGCAAAACTATTTGGCTAATACTTTTATAAGAATAGCGAATTTCTGCGGTTTTGTTTGGGCGGCTTTGAGGTCAGGTAATGTATTGCTAAAAGTTGTATTTGACTTACGACTGTTTAGAAGTTAGAAAGCTCCTCTTCATAATCTCTCTATGATTTTTCGGCGTGTGTTGGAGCCAGATTGAAACAGCCATATATGGAGCGATTGCCTATCAGACTTCCACAACTCAGTTATTAGGATAAGGATACCCAACCAGGTTGATTGTTAGGCCCGAGTCACACCGGAATGGCAGCGGCCGGCAGCGGCGCGGCGAGCACCTTCAGTGTGAAATAATTTTAAACTATTACTACATACTTAAAAGACTAGTATCGCTTGAAAAGCTTAAAAAGGTCGCGAGGCTGCCAGTGCGCAGCGGGTGCGCGCCTTTTTGTTCCTAGCGACGCTGGCGGCCGCTGCCGGCCGCTGCCATTCCGGTGTGACTCGGGCCTTAGTCTTTCGGACTTCAGACTATCAAAGTTCTACAAATGACAGCAGAGAGACGAACGAGTCTATGCCTTCCTGAATATATTTGAATTGAAAAAGTTATAATAGTACTTGCCCAGTTTCGAATATATTGCATAGTCCATCTAAACCACTCGGGGCATCACGACGACACTTCAAAAGAAAAAACATGCTAGTATTTAGTTAAAAAGGGAGTATTTCTCTAACCAGATGGGTCTTTTATTTAATGGGCTCTGCGATTGTTATTATTTTGTATACGATTGCGCGATGTAGGAACCGACAGTTGTAGTTCACATTTAGTGCAAGATATATTGCAAGAACCATCAGGCAATATGATAATGCTAGTAATTACCAAGTCAAACAAAAATAAATGGTAACTTTTTATAACACGCAACAGCATACTTTTATAAGAATAGCGAATTTCTGCGGTTTTGTTTGGGCGGCTTTGAGGTCAGGTAATGTATTGCTAAAAGTTGTATTTGACTTACGACTGTTTAGAAGTTAGAAAGCTCCTCTTTATAATCTCTCTATGCTTTTTTGGCGTTTGTTGGAGCCAGATTGAAACAGCCATATAAGGAGCGACTGCCTATCAGACTTCCACAACACAGTTATTAGGATAAGGATACCCAACCAGGTTGATTGTTAGTCTTTCGGACTTCTGACTATCAAAGTTCTACAAATGACAGCAGAGAGAAGAACGAGTCTACGCTTTCCGGAATATATTTGAATTGAAAAAGTTATAATAGTACTTGCCCAGATTCGAATATTATGCATAGTCCATCTAAACCACTCGGGCATCACGACGACACTTCAAAAGAAAAAACATGTTAGTATTTAATTTAAAAGGGAGTATTCTTTAACCAGATGGGTCTTTTATTTAATGAGCTCTGTGACTGTTATGATTTTGTACCTGAACCGACAGTTGTAGTTCACATGTAGTACAACAAATATTGCAAGAAGTATCAGAAAAATATGATAATGCCAGTGATTACTCAATTACAAAAATAAATGGCTTTTTATAACACGCAACAGGTATAAACCAACATTTGTCATAACGTTTGTTGACAAAAAAATCAAAAGCTTTCGTTGTTTTGATGACTGTGATATTGTCCACCATATTTATTATAACACGACCTGAATTTCACACAAAATGGTTCTATTCTTAGAGACATATTACTTCCACATACAATTTGCTTAACAAAACATCACAACAGGCTTTTGTACGCTTTTACTTATTGCGGGCCCCTGTTTCTTTGAAGAAATCTTTATCGAAGAAATTGAAGTATGATATACGGGTAGATAGGCACCCATTGTGTCTGAAGTACCTATGAGGTTCTTACAATGGAAGTGAAGAGCAGAAGTCTAGATTTTTCGCGGAAACGGGGGAAAAAAACTTTTTTATTTTGGCACTAACTTTTCATGCCTTTGTTTGCTTTGAAGTCAAGTATATTCATTACTGTTCTTGCCTTCTCTGCCCTGTCATGATAAGAGGCTTGATCTGTGTGCAATGACTATTTCTGGTACGGAGGTTAACTTTTTTTGTTGTTTTATATTTTTATTAGACTCGGTAGAGTCGGGTGGTTTCAGCAATCATCATCCATTATCTCCCTAGCCTTTTCCCGATAATGTTTGGTTCGGCTTCCAGTGTAACCGGATTTAATTGGATACCAGTGTTTTACGTTAAGCGACTGCTTATCAGTCCTCCACAACCCAGTTATTGGACCTTGTAATTATTAGACTGTTCACAGTTTCTGGCTTCTGAGTTCCGTAAAAACTGTCAAAGTTCTACGAATGACAACTGGGACCAACTGCTTTTAGTCGGTAGTTTCGGAGATAAAGAAGAGAACATTGAGGAGACAAATACGCATACGAGATAATCCTAAAAGGGTTTTGTTTTTCATTTTAACGTAGGAAACCCTAAAAATATGGAAGATAACAAAGGTAGATAGGTAGTCTATCAAAAGCACTCGTCCGAATGACAGTTAGCTTATTCAACGAAGGACATCAATATATTGGTTAAAGCGAATTATTTTAAATGACATTTGTTTACTTCACTGACAGTAACAACACATTTTTCGGGATCCCTTCTTTTCGCATAATATTCTTTGTCCTAATATACTTCGGCATAACGATTTTGGCACAATTTGTTTTGGCATAATAATACTTCGGCATAATTTTTTTAGGCATACATTTTATGTTGGCATAATCATGTTAAAGACTAATTTGTTTTAGCATAAATTTGATTCGCATAACGTTAGTAGGCCTAATGACTATTAGCATAACGTTAGTAGGCCTAAAGACTATTTAGCATAACGTTAGTAGGCCTAATGACTATTAGCATAATAATGTTTAGGCATACAATTACTATAAATAACAAAACAATTTTCATGCAAATGATATATAAATATACATGACATTATGTAAAGCAAACCAATTTGTTGTAGTTTCTGTAACAATCAAATTAATTGTTGGTTAAAAAGTTAATATGCTGTGCAACAAAAATTAGTGACAGAACCGAATTGCTGCAAAACCGACTCCACGTAGTCTTGTTTGTCCTACCCCTAGAGTGTTATTTAAAATCGCGTAGGCGCGTAGGGGCGAGGCGGCCCGCGGGCTGAGGAGCAGGCGGCTGGGAGCGAGCCGCCGCGGCTGAGGCTGGCCGGCGAAGCCGGCCAACAAGCCGAAGCTGCGGTGGTGAGCGAAAGCCGTCTGCGACGATGAGCACGCGTGGAGCCGCCGGAGGCCCGCAGCGCCGGAGCCGTCACAGAAACCCTGCCTGCTGCATGTTGCATGCTTGCTTGAATGCTGCATACTTGCTTGCATGCTGCATGTTTGCTTGCATGCTGCATGCTTGCTTGCATGCTGCATGCTTGCTTGCATGCTTGCTTGCATGCTGCATGCTTGCTTGCATGCTGCATATTGCATGCTTGCTTGCATGCGGGTATAGTGTCTAATATTCTAGGTGTTAATAAATTTTCCATTGTTATACCTATAAAAATATGTTTTAATATTTTTATGCGAAATTTATGCTTTAAGTTTTATGCTTTAGGACATTATGCTTACAAACGTTATGCTTTAGAACTTTATGCTTAAAAAAGTTATGCTTTAGAACTTTATGCTTAATAAGTTTATGCTTTAGAATATTATGCCTAATCATTATTATGGTTAGAGACATTATGCTTAAAAAAGTTATGCATGAGCAGTTATGCGTAATTATGTTATGCGAAAATATAATTATGCCAAACAACATTATGCGAAGTTATATTAGGTCTTAAAATTTTATGCAAATGGATAGGGAACCACATTTTTCTTTGTTTTTCTTTTTCCCTAAGAACATTATACACACACAAGTACATCCTACTTCCTACTATAATATCATAAATGTGAAAGTTTGTATGAGTGTGTGTCTGTGTGTAAGTCTGCGTGGATGTTTACTCTTTCACGCAAAACTACGGGACGGATTTTGATTAAACTTTACAATAACATAGCTTCTACATCAGAATAACTGTTGCATGGCATCACGCTATGACCAACGGGGGCGGAGCAGTAATCAATAACGTAACGCGGGTAAAACCGCAGGCGACGCCTAGTTTTACAAAAAACGTTGTCTACTTCTGTTGCGGCCGCCACCACTTTAAAACAGGATAACTTTGATCATCGCCTTTATTAGAACAAAAACTTGCACCTTAAGATATCCCATCACAAGCACTCTTACGAAGTACTTGACGAAGTAAATAACGCCATGAATAAGGTTCATAATTGGTTTACAGTAAACAATTTAGTATTAAATGAAAAGAAAACCAAATGTATAAGATTCACTTTGCCAAATGTTAGAAATAATGAATGTAGTGTTGTATTGAATAGGGATGTGCTAGAATTCGTCGAAAAAACTGTTTTCTTGGGGATTACGCTTGACTCTAAGCTGCAGTGGGGTCCTCACATAACATCTCTAGCAGGGCGGTTAAGTTCAGCTGCATTCGCAGTCAGGAAAATCCGACAATTAACCGACGTAGATACCGCGAGACTGGTATATTTTAGTTACTTTCATAGCATCATGTCTTACGGTATTTTGCTTTGGGGACGCGCTGCAGATATAGATACTATCTTCATTCTGCAAAAGAGGGCTGTCAGAGCTATCTATAACCTCAGCAGACGCGAATCACTGAGGGAGTTGTTTAAACAAATAAACATCATGACGGTTCCCTGCCAATACATTTATGAAAATATTATGTATGTCCGTAAAAATCTTCAGCTCTTTAGTAAAATAAGTGACAGGCATAATATCAATACAAGAAACAGGAACAAATTAGACCAGCCAAGTTTCAGATTGTCCAAGGTACATACTTCTTTTATGGGGTATTGCGTTAAATGTTACAATAAAATACCACTTAATATTCTTCAATTAAATGAAAAACAATTTAAAACATGTATTAAGCGCACACTATGTAGTCAAGCATACTATAAATTAGAGGATTATATTATAGATAAAAATGCTTGGTTGGGTGCTGGTCCTGCTCCACAGCCACCTAGTCTCACAAATTAGGAATGTTTGGAAGAGAAATATGCTAAATAGCTCCTAAATTGACATAAATAACTTATACTGTTATACTTATTTTTAGATTTCAGATTGAAACATTTGTTTTATATATAATTTAAAAGCATTATTTCCAAAATTAGACATTTTAATCATTGGAAGATAGAAAATGTTTGTTATTCCCTTAATTATTGACATGAATATTCAAGATCGTTATTATTATTATTTTATGGGTAATTAAATTTCAACCATTTATATTTATTTACAGTACAAAACTTTGGTTTGTGTAATTTAAATGCATATTTTAATTTTTGTAAATGTGAGTACGATGTAGTGATTTATTACGATAGTTCGCTACTGACACAAAACACAAATAGACATGGCGGTTAGGAGCATTGTCATGCTCGCTCAAAAAGTCTCGCTGATGGTGGCGAGTGCGTTGGATCATTCGGTTCCCTTCAAAATGGTTGAGCTAAATGGTGCTGATGCCACGCGTCATGCTCGTGAACGGGCGCTGTCAGTTGAGATGGGTCATCTCTTAACTGCCATGACTTTTTATATTTGACTTTGTAATTTAATTTTGAATTTAATTATTTTGTTACATACTTACATTGTTTTCACATGTAGAAGCAACAAAAAGAAAATGTAACCAAGATTTTGTAAAACATGATTTTTTTTAAAAGAGTGTTCGTGGAGTTTCTTGCCTGTTCTTCTCCATAGAGATCTACGTTTTGGAACAGGCAATTAGCGTCACTTTTCTTTTCTGACAAACCGACCGACTCTTTTGACAATTCATAAGTACCTGTAAATGGTCTAAGTGAAATAAATGCTTTGAATTTTTTTTTTTTTTGACGGTTTGCCATTGACATTTGTTGATAATTAGGTAGAAATAATAAATAAACGATTAATATAAGAAAAATGCACAAACGTATATTGTAAATGTTTTACAAACGGAGGTTACACCAAGAATGAAAAAACAAATGCTACTGACAGAATTACCACAGATACAATATAATAAATTGGTCGCGTTCTCATTTGCCAACACTCCCCTCAGAACGCAAACCCATTTTACTGATACAGAACAAATGTTTCTCAAAAGTAGTACCTTTAGTCAAGATATCAGCTACCATGTTACAACCATTTACAAATATCAAATTTAACTTTAGAATTAACAATGTTTTCCCTTAGAAAATGTAAACGAATATCTGTATGTTTAGTTTTTGGCTTATAACAGTCCGCTGAAGCCAATCTTATTGCACTCTGATTGTCACTGTAGATCAGTAGCAGGCTCTCCCCGCCTTGACTGAGCTCGGTCTGCAGTTGCCGCAGCCACAGAGCCTCCTGGGTCGCCGCTGCCATTGCCATATATACGGCCTCCGCCGTAGAGAGTGCCACAGTTTGTTGTTTACACAAATTCCAAGATAAACAACCATTCTGAAACAGAAAAATATAAGTGCACGATCGTCTATCTACTGGGTCACTTGCCCAGTCAGCATCACAGTATCCAGTTATATCCTTTGAGTCATCTTTGACATAGCATAGCTTTAAGTTCTTGGTTCCTTGAAGATACCTCATAATCCTCTTTACTCCAAGCCAGTGTTGATTTCCTGGACTATTACAGTACTGAATCAACTTGTTAACTGCATAGGTAATATCAAGTTTTGTGACATGTGCCAGATATGTCAGGCATCCCATTACTTCTCTGTGTGGGATATTTTTATTTCCATCTTCAGGATTATTCTCAAATTTTGCATTCACCTCTCTATGGGTACTAACTGGTATGCATTTAGACATATTGAAACGGTCCAATACTAAGTTAATATATTTTTCTTGACTTAACATAATCATATCCGCCTCTCTATTCCTATTTATGTTTATGCTGATACAATTCTTCATTTCACCCAGGTCTTGTATACTGCACTCTCCTTTTAACTACAGATGTATATCTTACAACAGGAGCATTATGTCTCATTATAGTCAGTACCTTTTCTCGGAGCAACATCATTCTCTCCAGACTGGTAGTACTCAGATGACTCACCAGTAGAATGATCTGTGCTGTCCTCCAACTCTTCTTTACAGGTTTCTTCGACTGACTGTATCTCGGATTGCTGTTGTTGGATGTACAAGGTAAGTATATATTATAATCATATAATATCACATTTTCTAAAAATACTACATCTCTACTTTTTATGATCTTATTGGTATCTGGATCATATATTCGGTATCCTTTGGTAGATTCACAATACCCAACAAACAATAACTTTCTGGATTTGGAGTCCCATTTCTAAAGTTTTTCTTTAGGAACTTGTGTCATTACTTCACAGCCAAATACCTTTAAATTAGACAAGTTGGGCTTCTTACCAGTCCACATCTCCATAGGACTTTTACCATTAATAGACTTTGTAGGCGATCTGTTAATTAAATATGCTGCCGTTGCAACAGCCTCTGCCCAGAACTGTTTTGCAAGCTGAGCATCAAACAACATACATTTAGCTCTTTCCACCAGTGTCCTGTTCATTCGCTCGGCAAGACCATTCTGCTGGGGTGAGTACGGAGCACTTGTTTGATGTTCAATCCCATGTTTGTTCAAGAAGTTTTCAAATTCTTTATTGCTGTATTCTTTTCCATTATCAGAACGAATTACTTTTATTTTTCTCTCTTGTTCATTCTTTACTGTTTTTATCTTTACTTTCTCGTTTTTATAATCTTTGAAAACTTCTACAACATTCAATTTACTTTTCAAAAAAAATAGACATGAACTCGCCTTGTATAATCATCTATAAAAGTAATAAAATATTTCATACTTCCCAAAGATTCCTGCTCCATTGGTCCACATAAATCAGTGTGGACCAGCTGCAGTGGTTGTGATGCTCTTGAACCAATGTCGCTGAAGGGCAATCTAGTCTGTTTCCCGGAGAAGCAGGAAGTACAAGTAATAGGACCTTTATTTTTCCCTGAAAACGGCTGAAGTCCCTCAGCACACTCCGGCAGCTTGTTAACATCTGAAAAATTCAGGTGTCCCATGCGTCTATGCCACAGGACAAAATCATTTAAATTATCTGAACAAGACAGACTAGAAAATACCTCTCTGTGTGTGTTTAATAAATATAAATTGTTTACTAGTGTTGCTGAACACACAAGCTTTCCATTTTTGTCATAGATATCACAACCATCATCTCTTAAAGTTTACATTACAGCCATTTTTCTCCATAGCACTGACTGACAGAAGATTCGCAGCAAGTTTAGGTATATATAAAACTTGTCTCACCTGAACTTTATTCTCTTTATTACCATTTAACAATAAATTGACCTTTCCCATACTTTCCACAGGTAGCAGTGTCTTACTGGCCACAGTTATGGTGGGTATCGGTGGACTTGTAACATCATACATCCAGTGACATCTATTAGTCATATGCATGGAGGCACCAGAGTCCATATACCACAGGTCCGGATTCATTGACTGAGGAAATGCTGAAAGAGCTGCAACAAAACCTTTATTTTCTTCTGTATTTTCTACATTTTTCCTTTTCGGAGCAGGACAATACTTAGCTAGTGTCCATGCTTGTTACAATTATAACATCGGGGTCCTTTATAGACCTTTGTTGACTCATATTGACTTCTATGAATGACATTTTTCCTTGTGAAGAATGCTTAATTATCAGAGCATTAAACTTCCTGCAGGAGTTTAGTTTTAATAGAATCACCACTTATCTTGATGCCAGAGCTCTCCAGTCCCATAATCATAGGCTTATAAACTTCAGGGAGGCCGGCTAACATCAGAGTCCAGAGCCATTCATCGTCAATGTCAAACTTAATATTCCTGAGCTTGTGAGCGGTCGACATTATTTTATTCACATAGTCATCTACGCTTCGAGAAGATTCCAATGTAGTTGTTACCAGGTCTCTCAACAAGGCTACTCTTCTGTACAACGCACTGTCATCAAAAGCCTGTTCCAAACGCTCCCAGACTTCCTTACATGTAGTTGCATTCTGCACATGTACATAAATGATAGGGTCCAGTAATAAAATTAACTTAGATTTCGCCTTAATTTCTTTAATTTTATCTGTATTGGTACCGATGACACAACTCCATAAATCGTCGAATTCGAAATATGCTTGGACTGCAAACTTCCAACTGGCATAGTTATCTCTTCCAACAGTTCCAACCAATCTGTCGATGTGGAATGGATTGTGACCTGAATTCGACATCTTCTATGCGTATTTAAGATTTCTACGTGATTTTCTGGTCGAACAAGCTGATTCCCTTCTGATTCCGGTTAACCTTTTTGTATGACGGAAAAAACAAAACACGCCGCGCCGGTTTTTCTTAGTTTTCACTGCGTTTACTTTTCTGTTATTTCTACAAGTGGCAATATCAACCACGCTCTGCTACCATGTTGATAATTAGGTAGAAATAATAAATAAACGATTAATATAAGAAAAATGCACAAACGTATATTGTAAATGTTTTACAAACGGAGGTTACACCAAGAATGAAAAAACAAATGCTACTGACAGAATTACCACAGATACAATATAATAAATTGGTCGCGTTCTCATTTGCCAACAACATTAATTTGAAACCGCGCCTTATGTACCGGTTGTACTAACTTTTCCCCGCGGTTATCCTTTTTTTTTGTGGATCATCAAATGACGTCTCGAGGGAGTTTTTTTTATGGGACAATCCCGCCACACTATTCAAACCATTGCAACTTCTAAAACCTAGCGGGAGGGAGTGTCAGACTTTTACTGACTGAAATCCACTTATGTTCCCTCGGTTGCCCTTTATGTTCCGGGGCCGCGATAACTAATATATTAGAACTGTGCCGCAACCCTGGAAGGTATTGGCCCTAGAGGGTTCCGTCACGTGCTGACTGCTTTTTAAGGCACGCGTGGAAAAAACGCGCCGTCGACACGGGCCTGGTCCTAGTCGGGCGGCGAGCTACCCATCGCTCGCCGTCCGCAGGCATGCGTCTATGGTGGCCGGTAGTCATCTTGCGACGCTTGACGCCTCGCGGTTTCTCTAGAGAAATGTGTATGGCTACTGCTTCGCTCCTATGTGTTGTAGCATGAGTTATCAGTTTCAAATACAAATACTAGCGCGTTCAATTGAACAAATTCAGCTTTTTGATATTTGTAAAGACGTGAACTCGAACACACGTGATTCGAGACACAATAGCAGCGCGACCGCCGGCTGTCGCTTGGTCGTTGAAAGGTTAATTATCACTGCTCCATTGGAACTATACTTATCAATAAATATAAAAAGGTAAACTGACTGACTGATTGATCTATGTATTAACGCGCAGCCCAAACCGCTGGTCCTAGAGACATGAAACAGGGTGTGTTCTTTGTAACGAGTAGGTAACCAAGAAAAGATTTCTGGAAATTCCAATCCTGATGGGGTAAAATTGGGTATATAAGTATCGACATTCACGCGGGCGAAACCGCGAGCGAATGTGATATTTTTGTATATTTCGTTTGAAAGCTACATTAACTGGAAAAGGCAAGATCAAGCAGCCATGGATGGGAAGTTACTGAGAACAATTGTATTTATAGGAAAATAACGGGCGCATGTAACCACGTAAAAGAAGATTTAAACAAAGAATAGGTTTTTATTTTTCACAGTTTACGAGTACTATGTGTTCTGTTGGCTTATTCTACTTTTTCATCTAAAGGGGTAAAAGTGGAATCCAAAAAACTAAAGTGCACAAATCCCTACTAAAAATCTATTTCTGCGCTTCCACAATTACTCATAGTAGGTAATAGGCGTTACAAATTTCTTCCTTACAAATTTCTTTATTAAAATCTTTGTTTGCTTCTAATAAAATCACTCCAGAATTGTATACATGCTTAGTTTTGAGTTCAATCTTTTTTTACTATTTTTTATAAGTACCTTCACGCTATGTATAAAATGCACCCAGTCAAAATCGAATGTACATGTCCGATGGGTGGGGCACTGGTGATCCGTAACACAGGCATCTCACGCCTCTCACGGACACCAGCTCCTCACATATGTAATACATACTAGACTGAGTAATTGTACCGTTCTAGCTTTAAGCATAACATTGTGAGGAGAAATAAATAAATTATTATTATTATTTTTTTCTTCTACGTTTTCGTATCTCGGGACCCTGAGGTCCCGGACCTTTGGAAGGCGTACGAGGGGCCGAAGCCAACTCGCAGAGGCCCCTTGAGGAAAACTTTATGTGGAATGGGACACCAACCGGCGAATATCCCTATATGCACCATTCAAGTGCACCTAAGGTCAACCCCCGGTTAGTGGTGGTCTATTTCAGGTCATGGAATAAAGAAATATTGGACTATGGGTTTGGGTTGCTAAGATGGATTACTTATCTGCGACTATTGAATGGCTATGGCCCCTGCCTGGCCAATGCTTGTAAACACGGGTAAAAAGGCAGGGGGTCACTTGCACACTCAGTTAATGGGCCCCCGAAAACGGCCGCTAGCACATAGTGACGTAGCGACAAGGGGGCAACATATATCGAGGTGCTGGAGGAGTGGAGAGGTATTCCACGGCTATCAGGACAATCCCGGAAGTACGGTCAAGATCCACCAGCATCTTACTGGAATACTTCCTTCCCCCGAGCAAATTTGCTCTTGCGAATCTCCACTCAAACCAGCCAATTAAGGCAAGAGTGAGGTGGGAGCCTTGTTCCTCGTCAGTGCTCACTCTGGCCGGCCAGTTAAGGCAAGCCAGAGATGAAGAACAAAGGGTCTCCCAGGAGGTCAGGTCCACGGGGTCGCTACTGCCCGACAGCTCGCCACCAGCTGCCCTGCGGGTTTATTATTATTATTTCTTACTTAAAAAGTGCAATTTACCAGCAGGAGTTACCCGATCTGTTTCTAGTGAATATAAAAAGATGTGAATCTAATAGTATTAAAATTAATGAAAAAAAAAATTACATCCCAAAATTAAGCACAAATGAACAATGGCGGACTTAATGCCTTAGGCATTTTCTGCCAGTGTACCCAGGGTGGTGTAGAGATTACATGGCAAGTGCATTATTAAAAAAAGGAATAAAAAAACTTAAGTATTTAAATCAAGATGCTAGAAGTAGCATCGCTCTTTAACTAACGACCCACAAATACCGTCATAGCACCACACTATACTACTACCCGCCTACCATTAATTGTTACAGTTTTCCGTAGTAACTGAAAAAGTTGTATACCCTATCTAAAAATCGAATACTCGTTAAACCTACACAAAAATCCGCGAGTTTTCGTCCAAAATACAAACTATTCGGTATGGATAGCACGGCTGAATGATAAGTGTTATCAATACACATTTACAATGGGTACAGCCGCTATCAACCGCTCGATTGATTTCACAGATTTATATAATACAGATAATATGTTTTGTGCGTAACCACTGTCTTTTGTTAGCAGATATCATTATTTTTGTCTATAGAAGTATTGAAGGGGAGATCGATACTTTTGAAGGTCTTTTATGTAATGTCTTTTGAGTTTATATTGTGTATATTATAGTTTAATAAAATAATAATAGTAAACCAGGATTTATACAACACATTTTTAAACTCCCGGCTACTACATAATTGATGACTGCCGTAACAAACATAATTTACATTTACACAATTGAAAAAAGAATTGAAATATGTGTTGAATACATAAAAAATAGTAAATGGAAGGCCTTTTAAAAGGAACTATTTTAGCGAGACAGCCGGCTGTCGCTTGGTCGTCGAAAGGTTAAACTAAAAACCAATTTCTTGTAGTTACGACAATGTTTGTTGTTAGAATAATCTAATAACACTTTCACGAACAACAACACCCAAAAAACCATTTGCCAAACAATCGATGAGAACCAACATTATTCTAGTCACACAAGTTAGTTAACATTCCAAACACAAACAAGGCTAAAGAAACACGTGTTAAAACACGGAACACGCCAACTATTAGCGTAACATTTTTAACAATGTAAACACTGAGACTGTGTACTTTGCGATTGAAATGTATAGTCCCCAATGTAATCGCCTAATGGAGTCTCTTCGTCCGCGTGGGCTCACCTGCCGCACTAAATTTAGGGACAGAAGTACCAATTTGGGTGGTCAACAAAAAAGAAACACATTTTACATATATTTTCTAAAGTTCATCTTGCTTGGACATCTTGACATCCCGTACCTCGGAAAGCACGTAAAGCCGTTGATCCCGGTTGTCTTTCGTAGAACTATGACAGTAATTACGGATAGTCAGAAGCCAAAAAGTATGACTAAGGGGTATCGACTCAGTTACTGGGTTGTGGACGTTTGGTAGGCAGTCGCTTCACGTAAAACTCTTGTATCCAGCTGAATCTGGTTAGGCTGGAAGTCGATCCCAATATAGTTAGGAAAAGGCTCGGGAGATAATGATACCCATTTTTTTTTTAATAATTTTCTAGAATGGTGTCCTATTTTTCTTATTTAAAATATTAATGTGTACCTTCTGTCCTTTCCTATACACTGGTTTAGGTATAAATGAATGCCGGTTACATAAAGAGCCCATGCTTTTATTCTAAAGCGCGGCGAATGTAGTGAGTTCAGATTTGTTTCATGTTGGAAATATTTGAAGTCAGTGTCCTTTCAGAGACTTGTTTGAATTGTGAATGAAAGGTAAAATGTATGAATTGTTTTATATGTATGTGTGTGTGGAATTCGAAATGGTAATGGTTGGGAGTATTATTTAATGCTCTGGTGGTTAAGTAGATTAGGCTGTGCCTGCGATTTTGTTTGTAAAAGTTAAGTGTATTATTTATATAAAGTGGCTGGCAATTAGTGACCGATACATTGACACATGTTTGTATTCATTGTAACAAATAAAGTTTTAAACAGCACTTTATTATTATTTTTTATATTATTTAATTTTTTTATCTTATAAGTGACATGTATGATCAAAATCGTACAAATGTGAAAAATTATTTAGTGGTTTTTTGTGCTGGTTTCATCAATAGACTGAGTGATTCATGGAGAAGGATTAGATGAATAATTAGAGCACACTACTCGTATAACAAAAAAAGTTAATTTCAAAAAATTGTTACCATAGCCACTCATGCGTCACGCCTCTCAAAATTTCAGGGTTTGCTTCGTTGATACATTTTTACCCAAAGTCCCAGTCTCAGTTTTGACCCAAATCCTGCGCGCAATAATGGTCTCGACGCACGAATGTGTAGTTAGGGTAGGCAACTTTTATCTGTCATAGTTGAAAACAGCCAGATGACCTGCTTTCCTTTTCAGGGAGCAGAAATTAAAAAAAAAACCAACGGTACGGTTTTTTTTTATTTACGTACGTTTATCTATGTTAAAAAATTGTTCAAACTAAAAGATCACTCTTTATCTTCAGGTAACTTCAAGGAGAATAAAAATAGAAAATTCCAGTAACATTTTATTTATCCTGAAAATTCAAACCGGAAGATTGCACCAACAAAAACACAATGTTTTGTTTTAATTCCGTACACTGTTTATTTCGTAGTCTAATAGACGGTATCCAATACCTTTTAATTAAATTTCTTTTTAAAAAAACATTTTCTATTAAAATACCTTCTGTAAGAGAAAGGTTCTCTCTTTAAAATCACTAACAAAAGTGCATGTGCTACACATAAATCACGTAGCTCCGTAGCCTCGTAGTACGTGCTACGACGTAGAGGCGTAGCGCGTAGCACGGTACAATAGGGGAATGGAAATAATCTTTAAATGTACATTTGCGAAAGGGACGCCGAAAGTCGTGTAACTCAATATATTTTTAAGTCCTAATTATTAGGCTCTCTTACTGGGGAAAAGTAACAGCCTGTAATGTCAAAACGCAGTGTTTTGTAATATTTCGTGCCTGTTTAAATTAGAAATATTAGGTCTCCGGTTACTGTTCCGTTTTCATCTATAATAACGTGATGTTATGTAGCGTAATTGTTATACTGAGTTATAAGCTATTTTATTCAAAAGTTTTAAATAGTCCGATCTGTAGTTATTGCGTGAAAGCGTAACAAAATGTCCATTTAGACTAACAATTTTTTCCGTCTTAAAATTTGTTAGTTCAAAAATACTACCTATTTATTTTAATCAACGACAAAAGGCGATAAACACTACGGTTAATATTAGTCTTTTGTCGCCGAGTGTAATATGTAAAATATGCATAGCAAACTAACTCTTAAACTTTCGCGTTTCATGTTAACACATATTATTAGAACGGGTATTAACGCGAAAACTCAAATCAAATAAAACATAGCAAAAACTCAAGAAGCGAAACGATCCAAGTATTTACTTAATTCACTATCTTGTTACCAATAGATTCCAATTTAAAATTAGATAGGTATTTGACATTCTATTTCTTAGAACGATAATCCTCACTCGCTTTTACATAAACAATGTATGTGACCTAGAATGTTCTAAGTTGAACACATTATATTAAACTGTTCTAGAGAACGAGCTATTAATAGACTATTTTCACTCTGTATTAGCACTAGCTTGTGCCCACGGCTTCACCCGAGTGGATGTTGGACTTTCATATCATATTTTACCATTTAAGGGGTTTTTTTTTTGGTGAGTGGGAAATCATCAAACGACTACTCCCGTCCTGGGTGCGGCGGGAGGGCGTGTCAGACTTTTACTGACTAAAACACACTCATGTTGCTTCGATTGCCCTTTATGTCCAGGGTCACGGTAACTATGATAAACATTCCGCAACCCCGGCAGGCGTGGCCCTGTTTGGCCCCTTCCTGTGCTGACTCCTTCTCTTTGAGGCGCGCGTGGAACACTAACGCGCCGTCGACGCGGTCCTGCTCCTAGCCGGGCGGCGAGCTACCCATCGCTCGCCATCCGCAGAACCGCGCTTACGGTGGCCGGTAGTCGTACCATTTTAGGGGTAGAGTTTTCATTTTTAGGGTTCCGTACCTCAAAAGGTAAAAACGGAACCCTTATAGGATCACTTTGTTGTCCGTCTGTCCGTCCGTCCGTCCGTCTGTCAAGACCCTTTTTCTCAGAAACGCGTCGAGATATCAAGCTGAAATTAATACCACATACTCAGGTCTGCTAGCACTCAAAGCCGTGAAAAAATCAAGTTTCTAAATCAATGCAATAAAAAGATACGGTGGTTTATATTGCATATTTAGACATTTTCAAGGGAATCAAAACTCAAAACCTACAGGGTACTTCCCATTGATCTAGAATCATGAAATTTGGCAAGAAGCAAGGTCATATAGCACAAATATAGGGAAATCTCCGAAAACCGTAAATTTGTAGTTTGTTCACATCAGGCGTCCGTCTGTTCGTCCGTCTGTCAAGAACGTTTTTCTCAGGAACGCGTCGAGATATCGAACTGAAATTAATATCACAAACTCAGGTCTGCTATCTCTTAGAGCAGTGAAAAACTCAAGTTTTTAAATCAACGCAATAAAAAGATACGGCGGTTTATATTGCATATTTAGACATTTTCAAGGGAACCAAAACTCAAAACCTACAGGGTACTTCCCATTGACCTAGAATTATGAAATTTGGCAAGAAGCAAGGTCATGTAGCACAAATAAAGGGAAAACTCCGAAAACCATAAATTTGTAGTTAATTCACATCTGGCGTCCGTCTGTCCGTCTGTCTGTCAAGAACCTTTTTCTCAGGAACGCGTCAAGATATCAAGCTGAAATTAATATCCACACACTTAGGTCTGTCATCTCTCAAAGCAATGAAAAAATCAAGTTTCTAAATAAACGCAACAAAAAGATACGGCGGCTTATATTGCATATTTAGACATTTGCAAGGGAATCAACACTCAAAACCTATAGGGTACTTCCCATTGACCTAGAATCATGAAATTTGGCAAGAAGCAAGGTCATGTAGCACAAGTAAAGGAAAAACTCTGAAAACCATAAGATTGTAGTTAGTAAGTTAACGGTAAATTTCGTAAATTTGTAGTAAGTACACATCCGTCCGTCATTACGTTCGTCCGTCTGTCAAGACCCTTTTTCTCAGAAACGCGTCGAGATATCAAGTTGAAATTAATATCCACACACTTAGGTCTGCCATCTCTCAAAGCAATAAAAAAAATAAAGTTTCTAAATTTACGCAACAAAAAGATACGGCGGTTTCTACTGCATATTTAGACATTTGCAAGGGAATCAAAACTCAAAACCTATAGGGTACTTCCCATTGACCAAGAATCAGGAAATTCGGCAAGAAGCAAGGTCATGTAGCACAAGTAAAGGAAAAACTCTGAAAACCATAAGATTGTAGTTAGTTCACATCCGTCCATCCTCCCGGTAGTCCGCCTGTCAAGACCCTTTTTTCTCAGGAACGCGTCGAGATATTAAGCTGAAATTAATTCACATACTCAGGTCTGCTATTTCTTAAAGCAGTGAAAAACTCAAGTTTCTAAATCAACGCAATAAAAAGATAGGTAGGGCGGTTTATATTGCATTTAGATATTTGTGAGGGATTCAAAACCTATAGGGTACTTTCCATTAACGGAACCCTCGTTGCGCGAGTCCAACTCGCACTTGACCGTTTTTTTTTTCTAAGTGCTCTTCACAAAGATCATACCCACCAAGTTGCATGTATCTAGGACAAGCGGTTTGGACTGTGCGTTGATATATGAACAGTTAGTCAGTCAGTTTACCATCCATATCAAGCAATCCGTACTAATATTATAAAGGCGAAAGTAACTCTGTCTGTCTGTCTCTTCTTCACGCCTAAACCACTGAACCGATTTGAATGACATTTGGTACAGATATAGTTTGGGACCCGAGAAAGGACATAGGATAGTTTTTATAACGGAAATCCCCTGGGAACGCAAGCTATTAATCCACGCAAACGAAGTCGCCGGCAAAAGCTAGTTATTAATAAAAGAGTGTGTGTTGGTTTGTCCGTTTTTCACGGCAAAGCGATCATAAATTGATGTGACTTGTTAAGTGTGGATGGTTGTAGGGATGCAGACTAACTTAAGGTAACTTCTGTATCTTTCTAACGCTAGTTTTATATATTATGTAGAATGTTTCGGTAAAAGAGCTATTTTTAGACCATTTTCACTCTATATTAGAATGGATCGCTTCACGTAATCTTAACCTTTAATAAAGACTCTTCGTTCTATTAAAAGACTTGCCAATTATTTTCTTAAATGTTTACCTAGACAGAAACAGATTTCTTAATTTATTAGTACCAGACTTTTTTTGCCCTTCTGCAGGGCAATCACTCGTAAAGAGGTGCTTTTTGGATTATTAAATTCAGGTTTCCTAAGGTAATTTTCTACACTGGTGTCCGTGATAAACTTTAGAAAACCCATATGAATTGAAATAGTGACATTGGTATTGGCCCCGATTTTTAACCCCTACCTATTTAGAAGCCGCCGCTTTTACCAATGGGCCATATAATAATAATAATAATATTAGCCTATAGCTGTCCCACTGCAGGGCAAAGGCCTCTTCTCATACAGAGAAGGCAGCAATGGGCGATACAATATTTTAACCTTTGATAAATAGATTCTTCTTCTTAGCTCTATTAAAACTTTTTTCTGTTAAAACACAATAGACAATTAATTTCTTAGATGTTTATCAATATAGAAACAGTTTTCTTAATTTAGGAGCTCATTATTTTGATATTTTTAGAAGGAACGTGACGTAATCAGTACTCTCGGTTGGATAAATAAATTAATTTTACAAAGTGTGATTTAATTAAGCGAAAACTTGGAAGAAGTCACTGAACTCATTGTGATTTAGTTTTACCGAGACAACAAGTTTAGAATACTTATTTACTATTATCGACGCGTTTTGAGTTGATGGTTCAGTATTGTTAGTTTGACACTAAAACTACTGGACCTAATTGATGAAATTTTGCAGTAATATAACTTTTGAACTAGATAATATTGTTTTATTTTTTTAAGAAAGTTCATTTAAGCTTCACTGACCAACTTGACGGTCACTTTTCGTCAATCAACTTGACGTCAATTTACTCGTAAAACTGTGTCGTTATTTCAAATGGTTTAGGCAGCCAACCAACTCTGGCATCGCGATTCGTCACTCATGACCAAATTATATATATATTAAGTTAGTTAGGTAGCGCCTGACACGCTGTTTCGTTCAACAAGCGCATATTACTAACCTTATGCATATCTTCATAAGTTCGTCGCTAGTCATTAATATTTTTTTTATATTATAACACTTACCAGCAATAACAAGTACGTCAATAAGGGCGAGTATGGCCAAACTGACGAGGCTGACGGGCTCGTCCCAGCGTACGTCTTCGAGCAGCGCCTGACACGCTGTTTCGTTCAACGAGCGCATATTACGCGCGTCGCACCGCGCGCGCACACCGCCGCGCGGCGCATCGCCCGCTCGCCTTCAGGTTGTGAGTGGCATAGTGTTCGCGTCTGAAACAAGGAGAAATAAAATAAAATTGATAAATATTCTGGAGCAACTCGAACACGGTTATCTAATCCTAAACTAATTAGAGCTTGTACTATCATGGTAATCAGACAATTGCTTATTTTAGATAAATTACACCTAGACACATACAAATAATCGTGCTCATCACACAAAGATTTTCCTAAGTAGGAACCGAACCTTTGACCTCCGGCTTAGCCGTCAGGGTCACTAACCACTATACTAAAAGGCCCGTCAAAATTAACTATTAAGTTACGTCGTTTACACCGTGGCAGGATAAGCGAGGGACAAATTCTAGGACGCGATAATAATAATATGTGCTCACATATGACTATTTAAAATGTAAATAATAATAGAACAATATAAATCATTAAGAAACTCGTAATAGAATTATCGCATTAAGTCTTTTTAAACCTTCAAGCACACGTGATTCGAGACACAATAGAAAGACAATAGCAGCCCGACAGCCCGCTTTCGCTTGGTCGTTGAAAGGTTAAAGAAAGTTTTAAGTTTAAAAAAAATAATCTTGCGCTCGCGGTTGCATCAGGTCAATTACCTATGATACAATAGTGACCTGTTTTCCTATCTATAGAGAGCAGAATAAACTGTTAAAACGCTTTAACAATTTATTTATTGTATGAGACAATTAGTGAAATTTTTTTTTACATAATATATCTAGAATGTGACTCTTACTTGCCACGGTGTATAAAATATAATAATACGGGCCTATTATTGTACAGCAGGGCAAAGGCTTCTTGTGAGAATAAGCTTTTGCTCAAGACGTATTGGTGATTACAGAATCATATTCATAACTATCAGGCTGTCGGTCGCTGTTCAAATAAAAGTGTTTTCTTTTAAGCGTTTAAAGTGCACCATTTTGCAAACTAAGGCAAAAAAGGCATACCTATTGAGGAAAATTGTACATATAGGTCGAAATTATTAAAAATCCTTTTGTAATGCACTCTATTTGTGCAAAATTTTACGTTTCTACATTCAGTGGTTTCACCTGTGAGTTGATATATCAGTCTGTTAGTTTCTTATTTTATATAGAAATATTTAGACCCAAGTATTCTCATAGTGTTCCCTTGTGCGATGTTAGTGATTTGCAAGATTATTTTTTGTTCCTTTTGAACTTTGATGATAAATACGAATGTACTTAACGTACCTTGAACTCCATGGAAGAGCATGTTTTACTTTTTATTTTATTCTAACTTTATATACAAAGGCTTAATGCCTTAAGCTTTCTCTACCAGTCAATTCAGTAGGTGAAACCGCATCTACATCCGCGATACTCAACATTAAAGCAAACAACGCCGCGGCCACTAACCAGTTAAACATAAAACCTAAAAGATAATCCTTCCGCCAATTCCAGAATCTATTGGATTGAATACTTTCGCGATAGCGGTGCTAAGCTCACTATAAACCTAAATAATCCCGAAATAGTAGTGAAAAAAATTCCACCGCAAGGCTTGAAATAGGAACCGAACCGCCCACTCTGTTAGATAGATTATTTCAAGCCAAGGTAAACATAATGAACTCACGAGAACCCACGCATTTTGCCAGATTCATGATATTGAATGTCGTGATCGCCCAGTGGATAAGGCACCGGCCTTTCTTGGAAGAGGTTGTGTGACTTTTTCAACTCATATGTACTTTCTAAAGTTTATCTAGGACATCACTGACATCCCGTGCCTCGAAAAGCACGTTAAGCCGTTGGTCCCAGTTGTCATTAGTAGAACTTTGACAGTCGTTACGGGTAGGCAGAAGCAAGTCTAACCAGTCTAACTAAGGGGTATCGTGTCGCCCAGTTACTGGGTTGTGGAGGTCAGAGAGGCAGTCGCTTCACGTAAAACACTGGTATCCTGCTGAATCTAGTTAGGCTTGAAGCCAACCCCAACATAGTTGAGAAATGTTGTAAAACTAACGACCAGCTACAGCTTCACACGCGTGTTACAAATCTTTGAAAATCGTGGCTTCTCTATTATAAAATGCATGTATTATATTAAACCTACATATAAACCTTCTGAATCACAAAAAAACCGAAACTTTTTTAAGATTCAAACATGCATAGGGGCAGACAGATAGCGGAAAAATATAACTAACAGCCTAACGCAAGATAATCGCGAACAAATACACATACATACATACAGATTAAACTGAAAACCTCCTTTTTTTTGGAGGCAGTTAAAAAGACATAACACCTGTTAAGTCCGCTTATGTTTTGGTAGAACTCAATATTACTGAAGTTGCTAAGCCAGATTATAATACAAGTACCGACAAGACCGCCCACGAACAGGATCAAGCATATTTTCATAAAGTGGGCACAAATCCGCTTAGACTTAGTGTCGATTAATCTCCGCTTGTCATGTTTTCACGTTTTTGTTCCTATCTGCAGTTATTAACAGAGATTTAGGTGCTGTAAGGGCCTTTTCATTTTCACGTGGATTTTCGTCCGCGTGCGGGCCGGCGCCATGCTTGTTGCGAGTCGCACGTAGAACAGTCATGCAAATTATAAAAATAAATACATGTAGGTTTATCTTTATAATAGTACTGATTTATTTTTTTGTTTGAACGCGTCGCTTACGGCGAACGCAGCTATGTTAAGAAAGGGAGAGCGTGTGTGGGAGGGAGACAGAAGAGAGAAAAAAGAAAGGAAAGACGTAAGACGTGTGTGCGACTGTTAATTATTTTAAAAAATACTTAAATAAAGTGCAAACCATATTTCAACGTTTTATTTCGGTCACAATTCCTACAATCTCGTCCGGGATCGACCGAAATAAGCGTAGCGTATTCGAAGACGAAAAGATTAGTGAAGACGAACGCCGGCCGGCACGTGGCGGGCCTGCGATCCTACGATGGACAAAGACAACTCGGGAACGATGCAACCACTAAATGTGGCGGAGTCTATTCCAAAATTCAGTGGCGACGATATGACCTACTCTTCTTCCAAGTGGGCGCAAGACATCGAGGATAATTCCGAAATCTTCGGGTGGTCAGCGCAACAAAAATTGATAATTGCACGGAGGTCGCTGTCGGGCACAGCCGAACTATGGTTGAGAACCGAAAAAACATTCAAGACGTATGACGAGTTAAAAACTGCCCTTCAAAAGGAATTTCCAGATGTCATTAATAGCAAGCAAATGCACGAGATAATGGCGGCACGCAAGAAACAAAGTGGTGAAAGTTATTACCAGTATATGTTAACTATGAAAGAGCTTGGTAAAAGGGCGAAGTTCCCCGATTATGTGTCTATCCAATACATAGTCGATGGAATCACGGATTACGAGCAGAACAAGATTGGTCTCTATGGAATAACAACGTATCCTGCCCTGAAAGAGAAGTTGACCCATTATGAGACAATGAAGCAGAAAATGAAACAGCGAGGAAACCAAAGTAGTGCCGTTAAGCCGCGAGAACCTAAAAAAACATCTAAAGTGAGTGATAATAACGTAGATAATACGAATGATAGACCAATTCATCGCTGTTTCAATTGTGGTGAAAAGGGTCACATAGCATCAGCCTGCACAAAAGGAATTAAGTGTTTTAAATGCAACAGCTTTGGACACATGGCGCCGGCATGCAGGGCTGCCAACGACACGAACCCGAGCGCAGCAGGTGCATCAGGAAGTCAGAACATTCGTAACGTTGGTAACACGGCGGGAGGAAGTGCTGCCAACATGCGGTCGCGGCGGTCATCGATGTTCGTGCATGAACAACGTACGGATGGTGCGGGTGTAGTGAATGGTGAAGTCAGCGACGGAACGGTACAAATGAGTGATGAAGTGTCAAACGTCAAATCGATCGTTCAGTGTCATAGTTGTCAGTGTCAAAACAACTTCAATCAAAACATTTTGAATGTAAACAATAACAAAGCGGTGTTCAATAGATCGATTAAAATAGTTAAAATAGGAGATTTCTCTGTAAGATGTTTAGTTGATACGGGCAGTGATGTAAACTTAATGTCACATGATTTCTTTTCGATGTTATCAGACGTGAATAATTGTGTACCTGAGAAGCTAGCATTAACTGGGTTAGGAACAAGCCGAGTGTTTTCAATTGGTAAGTTTACTTGTAAATTAATTATTGATGGACACTGTTACAGTGAGTCTTTTTATGTAGTTCCAAAGGGTGTTATTCCATATCCCATTATTCTAGGTCAAACATTTTTAGTAAATACAGTGATGTTAATTGATAAGGGTGTTGTCCAAATAAAGCCTCATAGTTATGATAGTTCATTCTTGCAATGTTTACTTACCAGTGTTGATAATAATGAGTGGTCCCCTCATGTTCAAAGAATCATTGATAGTTATACACCATTGAAGATTAAAGAAGCCCCAATTAAATTAAAGATTATATTAAAAGATGACATTCCCGTAGCTCAGCGTCCACGTAGATTTGCGTTGAAAGAAGAAGAAGAAGTAAAACTGCAGATTGATGAGTGGTTAGATCAAGGCGTAATACGACCCAGCTTTTCAGAATACGCCAGCCCCCTGGTTTTGGTGAGAAAGAAAGATGGAAGCATTCGTGTCTGCGTTGACTACAGAAAAATTAATCAGAAGATGGTAAAAGACGAATACCCCTTACCTGTGATTGATGATCACATTGATAAATTATGTGGAGCTCGAGTGTTCAGTACGTTAGATCTAAAGAATGGTTTTTTTCATTTACCGGTTGAAGAAGATTCAATTAAATATACAGCATTTGTAACAAGTAACCCGGAAGGGCAATACGAATTCTTGCGGGCTCCTTTCGGACTTTCTATATGCCCTAAATACTTTACAAGATTTATCAACATAATATTTACCGACTTCATAAAAAGAGGTATTCTGTTAATATTTGTCGATGATTTGATTATTTTGGCCAAAGATGAATCCCAAGCAGTTCAAAGGCTGGAAGAAGTATTAAGGGTGGCTTCAGAATATGGCCTTGAAATTAATTGGAGGAAGTCACAGTTGCTTCAAGGATCAGTGCAGTACTTGGGTCATGTAGTCTCTAATGGGATGGTTAAACCCTCAAGAGACAAAACGGAGGCAGTCTTCAAGTTCCCAGAGCCCAGAAACCTTAAAGAGGTTCAAAGTTTTATTGGACTAACTTCATATTTTAGAAAATTTATCCCTGATTATGCAAGAATAGCTAGACCATTGAGTGATTTGTTAAAAAATAAGGAATTTAATTTTAATGATGACCAAAGAAGTGCTTTTGAAAAACTAAAGAAGATACTGTGTTGTGATCCGGTTTTAAAAATATTTGACATTCAGTTGGAGACTGAGCTCCATACTGATGCTTCAAAGTTAGGCTATGCGGCAGTGTTAATGCAGAAAGATCCTACCGATGGTAGCATGCATCCTGTACACTACATGAGCAGGAAAACAACTGATGCCCAGCAGAAATGTAGTAGTTACGAGTTAGAAGCATTAGCTGTGGTGGAGGGCGTAAAGAAATTCAGAAAATACCTTATAGGAATACCCTTCAAAATAGTTACTGACTGCGAAGCCTTCCAAAAAACATTAACAAAGAAGGAAGTTCCTGCGAAAGTAGCTCGGTGGATCATGTACTTGCAAGACTTTAACTACAGTATTGTGCACAGAAAAGGGGAAAGGATGCAGCATGTTGACTCATTAAGTCGAAACATATGCGTCATTAACACTGAATTACATTACCGGATAAAGAAAGCTCAAGAGGAAGATGAAACACTTAACATTTTAAAAGAGGTTCTCAAGGAAAAAGAGTATGAAGATTACATCCTAGAGAATGATATTATATACAAAGGTGTTGAAAAGAAGCTAGTGATACCAGAAGTTATGGACATTGACATAATCAAAATGGCTCATGGTATAGGTCATTTTGGGAAGAAAAAAGTAAAAGACATTGTTGAGAAAGATTATTTTATTTCTAAACTGGATAACAAAGTTGATAAGGTAATCTCTATGTGCGTACCATGTATATTGGCCAGTCGGAAGTCCGGCAAGAAAGAAGGGCTGCTGAATCCAATTGAAAAAGGAGAGCTCCCCTTAGACACATTGCATTGTGATCATTTAGGACCACTAGATGCCACGAAAAAAATGTACAATTATATTTTAACTGTGATCGATGCATACACCAAGTTTGTTTGGATATATCCAGTCAAGACATTAACATGTAAAGAGACTGTTGACAAGCTTAAATTACATCAAAAGGATTATGGCAACCCCCGTCGAATAATAACAGATCGGGGTACTGCTTTTACTGGTAAAGAATTTCAGGATTATTGTTGTGAAGAAGAAATTGAGCATATTAAAGTAACCACAGGCATCCCAAGGGGCAATGGTCAAGTGGAACGTATGAACCAGATTATTATTTCAGTCCTGGCCAAACTATGTATTGAGGAACCCACACATTGGTACAAGCACGTTAGTGAACTACAGCGCGTCATCAATAGTTCTTATCAGCGGTCCATCAATACCTCACCATTCAAGTTGTTGACGGGAGTCGAGCTGAACCTGAAACAGAAAAACAATTTAAAAATAGTAGAATTATTAGAAGAAGAAAATAGAAGCATATTTGTTGAAAAAAGAGAAGAGCTCAGAAGGGAAGCAAAGTCCCAAATCTTAAAAATACAAGAAGAAAATAGAAAAACGTTTAATAAAAATAGGAAGAAAGGCCAGATCTATAAAGTAGGTGAATTAGTTGCGATACAGCGAACACAGTTTGGAAATAATTTGAAGTTAAAGGAGAAGTTTTTCGGCCCTTATAGAGTTGTTAAAGAGTTAGGGAAAGATAGGTATGAGGTAGAAAAAATAGATAATAGTAAAGAAGGTCCTAAGAAAACAACTACAGGGGTAGACTACATGAAAAGATGGTTCTGATTTAATAATATACCTTACCTTGTTTTCACTATAATTATTAAGTAAACACTTACCATTGAAGACACCTGACTTACCATTCTATTCCTGGAATAAACTGTGTTAAGTTAGAATAAGTAGTAGTATGTTTTAGTCACTTATTTTGCAATATTGTAAGGTAAAACCGACTGTACTTAATAGTTTTTTTTTGTTATTTTATAATAGTTAAGAGCAGATTTTATACTGTACCAGGCCGAGCCAGTCTGAGGGCAGACTGGGGCAGAATGGCCGAACTGTAGGTTTATCTTTATAATAGTACTGATTTATTTTTTTGTTTGAACGCGTCGCTTACGGCGAACGCAGCTATGTTAAGAAAGGGAGAGCGTGTGTGGGAGGGAGACAGAAGAGAGAAAAAAGAAAGGAAAGACGTAAGACGTGTGTGCGACTGTTAATTATTTTAAAAAATACTTAAATAAAGTGCAAACCATATTTCAACGTTTTATTTCGGTCACAATTCCTACATACATGTATGATTTGTTGCGGGCACCACGCATGCGTGCCTGGCCCGCACGCGGGCGCAAACTCACATAATGATGAAAAGACTCTAAAGCTGGGCATTGACGGTCATTTTTATGCGTCAGTTGAACTGACGTCTAACCAAAATTTGATTGTGAGTGTCGAATCGCCATTGCAGAGTTGATTGGCCGCCTTAACCATTTGGAATAACACCACGGTTTTACGACTAGACTGACGCGAAAAATTACCGTAAATGCCAAGCTTAACGTATAAACTTGCACTTGATTCAAGTACAGTAAGATTTGTTTTTCAATTCTGTCACGTCATCGTCATGACGATTTTCTGTTTAAGAAGTAAATTTGAACAGTTTTGTCACCTGCATCGAAAGTTATAATAAAAGAAAATTTTAAGATTGTTAGATTTATTAATCAGGGCTCAGATAAACCGTCATCAGCTTGGTTGCTATCTAAATAAATAAATAAAAAAAAAACCGGCCAAGAGCGTGTCGCGCCACGCTCAATGTAGGGTTCCGTAGTTTCCCGTCCGTCACAATAAGTGTACCTACTTATAAGTTTAAAAAAGGCTATTTGTTACGTTGACATACTAAGTACGCAGAAATTATTTTGTACGACCTTTTTGTCTTTTTTGTACAAAAACTGTTCTTTCTATCAAGTTCAAAATAATTTTCCTAGAAAGTCCTTATAAAGTTCTACTTTCCAGATTTTTTTCATATTTTTTTAAACCTACGGGTCAAAAGTTAGAGGGGGGGGGGGACCTTTGATTTTTCCTTTTGGAGCGATTATTTCCGAAATTATTGACATTATCAAAAAATGATTTTAGTAAACCCCTATTCATTTTTAAATAGCCATCCAACAATATATCACACGTCAGGGTTGTAATAAAAAAAAAACCACTTCCCTATTTACATATAGGGGGGCTTCCCTAATAAAACGTTTTTTTCCAATTTTTATTTTCGCACTTTGTCGGCGTGATTGATATGCATATTGGTAGGTACTAGGGATTGCAATCCGGTACAATTTGGTTCGGTTCGGTGAATCCGGCCGGATCCGGCCGGATTCACGAGAATTCCGCCGGATCCAGCCGGATCCGGCCGGATTCACGAGAATTCCGCCGGATCCAGCCGGATCCGGCCGGATTGGTATTTTGGGTGTTCAATATAGCGCATATTTCTAACTTCATGGCATATTATGTGAAATAATCTACGGAAACATAGAAACGAATTTGTACGAAAACAAACTCTTCTTTATTTATAACTAGCTTTTGCCCGCGACATCGTCAGCATGGAATAACATTTCCCGATCCCGCAAAATTTCCGGGATAAAAACTATCCTATCTCCTTTCTTAGGTCCCAGACTAAATCTGTGCCAAATTTCATTCAAATCGGTTTAGTGGTTTAGGCATGAAGAAGAGACAGACATACAAAGTTACTTTCACATTTATAATATTAGTATGGATTATTTTCCGTCAGTTATTATAAAGGGTGTCTCAATAAGAGTGCACTTTTTAAAATTGGAATAATTTTTTTTCATGCATGTGGCAACTCTGATATTTGACTGTTGTCACCTTATAGTTTATTCCGATTATTAAAATGGAGGGCTTCTCGAAAGAACAACGCGTTATAATTGTAAAAACTCATTACAAAAATGAAACCGCTCATCGGTAAGATACAGCTACATCTCTGTGCAAAAGTCATAGCACATGAAAAGAGTAATGGCTTATCATTGGAGCCGTGGGGGTCATTTGCCAGATATTTTAATCCATAATTAATCGGAACATGTCTTCTTTACAATACATTAAATATATCACAATTCTATCATAAAATACTTGTTTTTATTTTGAAATGAAAAGTGCACTCTTACTGAGACACCTTACATAATATAATAATCAGTCTCAAAGATTACAAACAACAGTGAATTATCTATGGTTTAAATTAAGTTTAACCCGTCCATAAAAACTTAATTAAATCAACATCATATATTCTTCTATAATCCAAATTAAAATTGCCTAAATCAATAGCTTATGGATACTGTACAATTTTGAATACGCCGTGTTTTTTAGTACTTTTGCACGATTTTGATGAGAGAAATTGCGTTTTTCTTAAATACCGGATCCGGTAAGCAACAAAAACGTACCGGATCCGCCGGATTACCGGATCCGCCGGACCGGATTGCAATCCCTAGTAGGTACCAAATTTCAGCTTTCTAGTGCTAACGGTTGCAGAGATTAAGCGAGGACGGACGGACAGACAGACAGACATGGCGAAACTATAAGGGTTCCTAGTTGACTACGGAACCCTAAAAACACTATCGGGTAACAAAAACCGAAACCGCAGCACGAGATATTGTATCTAAAAGACCCATAGCAACAAGCTACATGATATACTATTTACAATCCGTTATAAGCCTGCCAGCTAGCAACACAGATCAATCAGTCACAGCACTGTTTTATAAAGAGACATTTGAAAAACAGAACATTCATAGCAGCAATAACTGAAAAATGTAGGTTTGTTTTGAAGCGAACATGTCGCCCTAAAGCGACAGATGGTTGTGCACCATTGCGTCAGTGAGTTCTGTGTTAGAGAATTGCACCCTAGTTTCATTGTTGCTTGGTTGGGTAATTGGTGAAACTGCGTTAAGCGTTCTATAAAAAAAAAGGTACGTTGCGGGCCCCACATCAACGCAGTGGTGGCTAGCCTCCCTCTAGCGTTCTAATATTAGCAAAATAAGTGTTATATTCATTTACTAAACTTTACAACAAAAACACTCCATTTAGCAATCTACTGGCTGTCGTATTCTTTTTGCTGGACGTCGTTTTGTATTGCATTTGCAGTCTCTGCGACGGAGCCCACTAAGGCCCTGTGTTCAAGCGGTGGTCGCCCGTTCAACGCAGTTTCAGCCCTAAGACTGCCAGGTTATTTTTAGACAGATACGTTCAATAATAATATAGTAGGTTCTGACTGTTTAATATGATAAAATCCAGACCGTTTCAATAATATATTCAAATTAACTTTCCAGATTGTTTGGGTAGGATGAAAGTAAGTCTGACGTCTATGTCTGTTAAGCAGCCCGCACATCAGGCATTCATGCGCCTCAATGTGGCGCCACTTTTGTAATGCGACACATAATTTATCGTCCCAGTATAGTTATCCGCAGGCCCGTTCACTGAGGACACTTTTATTGCGGATACAATACATATTTTGTAGCAAACAATTGCGGTACAACAATTGTGGCGAGGTATATATTCGATGTATGTTGCAAGTTGCACCGGTATACTGCCTGTTATGTTCTATTCATATCATTTTTTAGTATCACGTTTGCTGTAAAATGTGAATTCATATTTAGGAAAAATCATTGCAGTTAAACAACGCATCTCATTAGTAAGTTCCATTACCACTTTAAAAACGACAACAACACAACTTACATTACTATTTACTGTTTATAAGCAATTTGATTCAACAGATTGTTTGAATATGAAAATGGAACAATCAGAAGCACCTCTTTAATTCTGAATAAGTACATTAAGTACCTACTCCCAAACCTAAAGGTACAACGATACACCATTCGCCTTGAGCAATCCCATTTCCTGAAATCTTGGAGTACCATGCTTCACAGAATCTCATTAATATTAATACACAGTATACACCCTGTTAAGATCCCCATGTTTATACACCCTGCGTGCCTACTTCAAAGGTCTATAAGTGGGATTGGATAGAGATTCTTAATTAAACTAAACTGTGATTAACAAATAGGAATTTGAACTACATGTTATGGAGACAGTGCGGGGTGTGGTGTGAGTGGCAGTGTTTTGTTTTCATTTTGGGGTTATTTCTGGCTGGCGAAAAAGGAAGGTTGAGTGTTTGACATGTATGTATGTCCGACTCTATGTAACGTCGTAACTACTAATCGGTTGAACAAATTTTGAAATACAAGTGTTTTCCCTTTTATTGGGTTTTGAAAAAATGTTTGTAATCGATTAAGGTCATAGCTCATTAGAGCCACCCGGCACCCACTCCGTACCGACTCGCCTCCTGCGGCTAGTATTCTTTATAAGGACTTGTATGTAACTACTAATCGGTTGAACAAATTTTGAAATACACTAAGTGTTTTCCCTTTTATTAGGATATGGTTTTGAAAAAATGTTTGTAATCGATTAAGGTCATAGCTCATTAGAGCCACCCGGCACCCACTCCGCACCGACTCGCCTCCTGCGGCTAGTATTCTTTATAAGGACTTGTATGGGCATGCGCTCACTATATCAACTCCGTAGCGTCACCGGATCGCCTCGGTTATAAGGCGAGTCGGTGCGGAGTGGGTGCCGGGTGGCTCTAATGAGCTATGACCTTTAGTTTTATATTATTTTCAAGTTTTCTTTTAATTTCAGTTCTTTTAATTACGTAAGTTAAAAATAGTGTTTCTTCAACGATTCGATGACCAAGCGACAGCCGGCTGTCGGGCTGCAGCTATTGTCTTTCTATTGTGTCTCGTGCGTTCGAAGGTTTAATGGTACAAATAATTTTATATTGCAGACAAACTGCCAATTTAAACAATATAAACACTGTAATATACATAATGAGTAAAAAAGTGTGTTAAGGTACAATTATTATGGCACCACATTTTTAGCACCTTTAACTTATCTACATAATTTGATCACGTATAATTAATTACTTATCGAGCAAAACTGACTAGATTACTTTTTAGGGTTCCGTAGCCAAATGGCAAAAACGGAACCCTTATAGATTCGTCATGTCTGTCTGTCTGTCTGTCTGTCCGTCCGTATGTCACAGCCATTTTTTTCCGAAACTATAAGAGCTATACTGTTGAAACTTGCTGAGTGGATGTATTCTGTGAACCGCATTAAGATTCTGATACAAAAATAGAAAATAAATAAAAAATTTTGGGGGTCCCCATACATAGAACTTAAACTCAAAAAAATTTTTTTCCTCATACCCATATGTGTGGGGTATCTATGGATAGGTATTCTAAAATGATATTGAGGTTTTCAATATCATTTTTCTCTAAACTGAATAGTTTGCGCGAGAGACACTTTCAAAGTGGTAAAATGTTGGTCCCCCCCCCCTTTAACTTCCAAAATAAGAATATGATAAATCTAAAAAAATATATGATGTACATTACCATGTAAACTTCCACCGAAAATTGGTTTGAACGAGATCTAGTAAATAGTTTTTTTTTAATACGTCATAAACCGTATATCGGAACGGAACCCTTCATGAGCGAGTCCGAGTCGCACTTGGCCGGTTTTTTTTAGAGCGTGCTATTGGGATAGTTGGGACTGCATATACACCACGCTAAGGGCTAAATTGTTGTCTAGGGCATCGTGTCACAAAACGTATAGGTAACACTAAACAGGGGTCAGTTAGTAGCGACTAGTCATATTATTATGTTTACATTTAATTTTTTTATTACATTTATTTTTAATTTCCAAATTTTTTCATTAAATTAATCCTTCTTAGTTATTGTAAACGTTTTAATGTATTTTGTTAGTATTTTAAGTTGTTAGCTCAGATATTTTTATTAAATTATGCACTAACCACATTCAATTGTTACATGTATCATTTATAACACTAGCCATAAAAGAGATGAAGAGACGAAAAACAAATATTTGTGGCATTTGATCTTAATATAATATTTATAATTTTATTGTTTTCTGTTGTCGGAGCGGTATGTTTATTGTTAACTATGTTTAGGTTTCACCACTGCAGTAACGGTCACCTGGAAGACACGGTCGAGCACACGGTGGAGGTGTGCCGCGCATGGGCGGACCATCGACGTGTCCTCGTAGAGGCGATCGGCGGCGGTGACCTCTCGCGCCTGGTGCTGGTTCAGGCCATGCTGCGGGGCGAGACGGAATGGGATGCCGTCGCCTCCTTCTGCGAAGCAGTTATGCTGGTGATGGAAGCGGCGGCGCGCGAGAGGCAACGACGAGCCTCTCGCCCCGGACTAAGACCCAGGCGAAGACGTCGAGAGTTGCAAGACGACTACCGGCCACCGTAGGCGCAGTTCTGCGGATGGCGAGCGATGGGTAACTCGCCGCCCAGCTAGGAATAGGACCGCGTCGACGGCGCGTTAGTGTTCCACGCGCGCCTCAAAGAAAAGGAGTCAGCACAGGAAGGGGCCCAACAGGGCCAACGCCTGCCGGGGTTGCGGAATGTTTATAATAGTTAAAGTTTTTAAAATGGTTTTAGTCAGTAAGAGTCTGACACGCCCTCCCGCCGCACCCAGGACGGGAGCAGTAATTGGAGGATTTCCCAGTAACAAAAAAAAACTATGTTTAGGTTGAACCTCAATTATGATATTCGAATTTGATTTTGAACTTATCCACCGATGTGGATATAGGCATTACCAGGACTTTTGGGATCGCGGTCCCGTTCCCGAAAGCCTCTTGTCTCTTATTTGCAACTCCAAATCTGTCCAAGAAAATGCAGCCCTATATATTCTTACCCACAAACCCTCTCAACTTCAGCTTGTCTTGTTCTAACTTATATATTCTCGCACCACACCCCAGCGGGTCAAGTGAGCCAGTTCACTAATTAACCCCCCGCGTTCGTAGGCTTTTGTTTGACTTTCTAATCGCTCCATAGAACTATGTATGTTCTGGTCAGGCTATCGCATTGAATTAACCCGCCTAATTGTAGGGTTAACATTTAAATTGAGTTTACAAATATTCTGATTAACGATAAGGTTGGGTGTCCATTTGTGTGATTGTGTTTTGTTTTCTGGTTATGCTATTGTCGTGGATCTTAATTTGGTTTGGGTTAGATTAGCAAGTTTACGAATAGTTATAGAATATAGTCTTTTACTATAAAGTAAGGTATATAAAAATATTCAACCTATATATAATATAATGTATATAAAACGGAAAACTGTTAGGTTAAGTAAGATCTGTGACCACACAACGCGCGAAGGAGAGTGAGCGAAGCGAGCGTTCCCCGTTAGCAGCCGCCAAGCGCCAGATCTACTAATGATTCATTTTAATTACCTTAGTCAAAATCAGACTCAGTGAAATTCATATAAAAACGAAATTAGGTACATTTCTATAATATTTTACGAAATATAATTTTGGTGATCATTTTCTATTTTTGTCTGTTATATGTTACTACTATCTGGTGATAAGTTAAACATAAGCCTAATATTAGTATGGATAAGTCACAGAGCTATAGACAGTGTCATTTCTTGAGTGTTCCGACCACAATATGTGTAGTGGACCGACAGTGATGCGAGGCGTTGACTGGAGTATCTCAACATCACCTGCATGCATATCAGTTTCCGAACCAGTAAACCAATAGAATACAACTCTCAAACGGATGTACATTATATACAGTAAACGTGACACAGGCTGATAATAATGGCACGAATGATGAACGAGTGAAAGACGGTCCTATATCAGCTTCGATCGGATTATTCGTATAAAGACAGCTTTTCGGAAATAAAGATCCTCAAAGGACAGATTCCTAAAAAGGCATGTAACAACATTACGTAACAGCAAAAAGTAAGCAAAAAAAAAACATTAAAAAATCTTCACATTTTGAGAATCTGTCCTTATGCCAATCTCTTCTATCATGCTTCGTATGCTTGAATGTTGGTCTGGCAGTTAGTGGCCATGATTTCTAAACCGAAACCTGCTTAACCGGAGGTGTGAATTCGATTTTCACTCTTATTCTTCTTATTCACTTATCTTAGACATTACTGACAGCAGTTAAGGAAAACATCGAGGGGAAACCTGGACTTATATTATTAATGTAAGTCCGAAATCGCCAATCCATCCAAAGAGGCCTATGCCCTCGTGACAGTAATTGCTGGTATTGTTATTAATATTCACCAATAGGGATGATGACTGCATCAAAAGAATGACATTCTGTTTAGTCCGTCTGTTAGACAGTCCAAAAATACTGGACACATATTTTTTGCTTGATTAAATTAATAACAAAATACAAAGATAAAGAGCATCAAAGTTCCGGAGAGGGGGCTTGTGACGTCACTTCTGAGTAAAAATTATACAAAGGCGTGACGTTTCACGAAACTTCAACGCACTGTATTGTCGTCATTTTCTGTTTACGAGAAAAAAGAAAAAATACGTGTCCCAAATTTTTTGATTATCTAACTGACGGACTAATTACTTTTTTTTTGTCATCTCGCCTATTAAAATATTCAATAGTGCTCAAATACCTTTGGTGCTTTGCGTAGGTGCCCAAAAACTAGGTTCTCCAACAGGAATACTCCAAATATTTTACCCAACAACTGATTTTGCCTCTTCATAGTTTCAGTTGTCACTAAAATACTAATCAATATCTGTTGTTTGTCTCCCAAATGAGAGGGTAGCATGCTATACTCTTCAATAAAAAAAAAGTTGCAATTCATTCATGAAGTTGATATTGTTACGAGGTAGCCTTCATATTGTTTTTTACGGCGGAGGTAGTCGCAATGCAGATTCTGAAATTACGTTGTGATACTTTAGATTATGTAGGTAAATCTTAAGGTAAATTATGGACAAGATCAATGTCAGTGTTGTTATTCTGAATTCAAATTCAAGGCATTTTTTCACTTTGACTATTTACAGGCACTTAAGAATTGTCAAAGAGTTGGTCGGTCAGAAAGGTGATAATGAGAAATGACCGATCTCAACTAACAGTGCCTGTTCACGAGCAAGACGCACCATACAGCTCAACGATTTTAAAGAGAACCGAATGATCCAACGCACTCGCCACCATCAGTGACACTTTCAAGCGAGCACGAAAACACTGAAAATCCTTAATGGACCATTAGCTTTTAGGTACCTACCGATATTAAGTCAAAGTCAAAATCATTTTATTGAAATAAACCGTCGACAAGTACTTTTGAAATTGGCATCAGTCAGAAAATTGAAGATTCTCCATTCCTAACAGCTGCTTTTACAGATTCTCAAAAAGGCTGAGGTCATGAAAACAGGAAAAAAATCTTCACATTTTGAGGATCTATCCTTATGCCAATCCCTTCCACATGATTCACATCCTTGGCTGATTTGATATAGAAGTTAGTGACCCTGACTTCTAAACCATAACCTGCCCGGAGGTGTGGATCCGATTTTCACTCAGAACAAATCTTTGTCACGATGTTTCCTCTACCTATGTTGGTGATGTCCAAGATACACATTTGGTAATGTCAAATTGTTAGGTACTTGCCCTGATCACACCCTCAAAGGCCATTTAGTCAGAAAATGGAAGCTTCTCGTTTCAAACAGTTGTTTTCTACGGAGGAGAACGAGCAAGAACCTCCATGACCATACTTTTAAAATCAATAGATTACAAAAAGAACTTACAAATAACAATCTCTTTTCGAAATTTTTCCCTTTGCTTTTTATTACATGTCTCACACATGGTCAGGTTTACATATCGATTGCCCGGACTTTAATAATAATTAAGCCACACTTTGCCTGATTGTAATTAGAAGTCACTTAACTATAGACTGCTGGTACGAGTAATTACAGAACCTGCAGGCATCACATAAATGGCTTAGAATTTTGCAGTTCCTATACCTACGAATGAGGTAAGTAACCAAGTAAAAAAAAGTTGTAAAGTAAAAGTTTGTAATTTAATAAAGTGTAAAAAGTGATGCCCACGCTACATTGTAATGACTTAAATGTTTTAAAATTAAATGCCTACCTCAGAATTTAATAAACTGATGTATGTGGGAGCAACCATTGGAGCGAGAAGTATGTTATTCATATTGTAATGACTACAATGATAACGTAAAAATAAAGTTAAACAATAACGTCTAAATAATAGTTTTATTCAAAACAAATAGTTGCAAGATAATAGTTAAATATATTTTTTTGTTTAAAACATTGTTCTATTTAGTTTAAAAACAAAATGTACTTCCATACATTTTAGTCTACCATAATATTCTGTTAAAAACATACCAAAACTCCAATTGCCGTCAATGAAAGGGTACATCCCTAGAGCATTTATGACATGGGTCCCATCAATCTCTGTTGAACAATGTTGAAAAAAGGCCCAGGTTTTATAAAAAATGCCCATGGTGATTTGATCAAAAGAAAATTCTCCTTATTAGTATTATAAGGCTGAAGAGTTTGCGTTAACGCGCTTATCTCTGGAACTACTGGTTCTAATTAATGCTCCGAATTGAACAATTCTTTTTGTGTTGGTTAGCCTATTTATTGAGGAAGGTAATAGGGTATGTGACATTACGCTACGACCAACGAGAGCGGAGCAGTAACCACAAACGCAGATGAAGACACCTAGTTAATTAATACTCCTTAAGCATCGTTTGAATCGCATCACTTAATGTAGTTACTGGAGCCAACAATATTTATCAATTTGTGTCAGTCATTTCAGTTATCAAAAAAGTTCATAAATTCTTAACTTTTACATTTAAACTGAACATCAAAATTCCATTACCGTTTATTGCTTTGTTTTTTGTTGTTTCTTATTTATGACGACGTTAATAATCTGTAGATAGCTTTCATACTATTGTCTAAAATGATAACATTTGTTTGTGAATTGATTTGTTCCTGAGTAAGTCACAACTTGACTAATTTTTTCATTTAATTAAGTAACAACGTGATCGAAGTAAACAATTATGTACATAAACGCTTGTAGACCAGCCAGCCATAAAGTCGACTCAACACCAGCAGTTGATAAATAAATAAACATAGGTACTAAAACATTGATTAAAACAGCTAAGTAAAATTAACAAGCTGTATTCCTATTTATACCTTAACTTTAACTTTAGATCTAACCAACGAGTCATGAGGCATCATCGTACATTTGTTGTACCCACTTCCACGCTGAATACCACATTCAATAGTCCCCTAACACGTATGTCAAGGCTATATTAGAAGTTGGTCCACCGGCACTAGGCTATTTGGAACTAAACTGTACAGCATCAGGCATTACAGAACGATTTTCTTGAATTTTAAATGATGAAGAAGTTGCATTAATTAGGTATGTGGGCTGGAAAATATTAATTTTGAATTTAAAGGCTGACCTAAACTTAAATTATTAATTAAAATACCCACCAAAATTTTATTTCAAACAATAATTTTAAAACAAAAATTATGTACTTACTTGGAGATAGATATTGTTGAACCAATAATTTGTTAACTTTTCTGTAGAAAGTCGATGTGAGCCGGAATCTTTTCAGTTCTTTACTCATTTTCAACTGCAATCATTTGATCACTTCTCGCAACAGTTTGAGAAACAGTGACTTTTAATTCACATTTCAGTAATATATTGTTCAGTAATAATGACGTAACATTACGACACTTCGTGTAAATTTAAATTTTAAGTAATTATTCTAGTAGCATGGTGACCACGCCGCTACCACACATTTTTACTCGATTGTACACATGTCACAAACTAAACACGAAGTGTTTAAAAATAAGTCTACACAAATGTTTACGTTACGTGTGAACACAAAGACTACTTCAAGTTACTGAAATGTTTTCCGGTCAAATTGTGTACGAACTATTACTACACATAGAGACCAAACCCCACACAGTCACCATGTTTCGTAACAGTTACGAAACTGTTGCGACTTGTTACATCTCTAACATATCTGCGACCAAAAAGCGCTATATGGGGACACAAATAGACATGGCAGTTAGGAGCATTGTCATGCTCGCTCAAAAAGTCTCGCTGATGGTGGCGAGTGCGTTGGATCATTCGGTTCCCTTCAAAATGGTTGAGTTAAATGGTGCTGATGCCACGCGTCATGCTCGTGAACGGGCGCTGTCAGTTGAGATGGGTCATCTCTTAACTGCCATGACTTTTTATTTTATTTTAATTTTGTATTTGTTTATTTTGTTACATACATTGTGTTCACATGTAGAAGCAACAAAAAGAAAATGTAACCAAGATTTTGTAAAAAAATATTTTTTTAAAAGAGTGTCCGTGGAGTTTCTTGCCTGTTCTTCTCCATAGAGATCTACGTTTTGGAACAGGCAATTAGCGTCACTTTCCTTTTCTGACTGACCGACCGACTCTTCGACAATTCATAAGTACCTGTAAATGGTCTAAGTGAAATAAACGCTTTGAAATTTTGAAATTTTGAAATTGAAATTTTGAATATAATGAGATATCTATCAGGTCAAATAATCTCATAGACCTTTTTTCTATGAAATTTGCGTCATACAGGCAGTTCTTGATTAAAAACTACAGTGGTTCACTTACTAAGGATGATGTATAATTTATTATAATAGGTTTTAGTATTTAGTATAATTTTATAACTTACTTAATTTTTCAGTCATTTAAATTAATTATTTGCCAATCATTTTCTATTCATTTTCTATTTTTCTTCTATAATAAACTTAAACTAAAATCTGCGCAATTTGTAGTCTCTTAGCAAATTGAAATTATGAGAATGTTATGCATACCTATGATTTGTGTAATTACTCCTATGATATACATTGTTAGTATTATAATAGTATGTATGATTTTGTGTAATTATGCAGTTGGTGTGCTTATTGTTAAATAAATAAATACATTTACTAGTTTAGCCCGCGGAAATACTTCGTCCCCTATTTCGATACTTCATCCTGTATTTAATCCCTTTAGGGTAGGAATTTTCAAAAATCCTTTTTAGTGGATACCTAATTTTTACAAAGAACACAACCTGCAAGTTTCATGTCTCTAGAACCAGCGGTTTGGGCTGTGCGTTGATATATCAACAGTCAGTCAATTCGTCAGCCAGTTAACCATTTTACATAAATAGATTTAATATTTCCCATCACTTTATCAATGGATATCATTACGCACGGCTGTCATTTACGTTCATCGTTTGGTCGTAGGCAGCATAAAGTACTGGCGTAGGAGGCGCTATAATTGGAAATGTGGGCGCTTTAAGAAAAGGCCGATGATAATACTATCGTTAGATGCAAAGGGGTTGAAGTGCGGTGCGTAGTTAGTTCCTAGTGCCTAGTGCCTAGTTTAGAGTGTAGTGCGCTAGCGGACGCTATTATGTAGCTATTTGGAGTCGTAAGTTGAGAGACGCAAATCTGGTCAAGCCAGGCAGTTGTGCATAAGAGTTTCGGGTTTTTTTTTTTTTTTTTTGGTGAGTGGGAAATCATCCAATGACTGCTCCCGTCCTGGGTGCGACGGGAGGGCGTGTCAGACTCTTACTGACTAAAACCCACTCATGTTCCTTCGATTGCCTTTTATGTTCCAGGGTCACGGTAACAGTTATAAACATAACATTCCGCAACCCCGGCAGGCGTTGGCCCTGTTGGGCCCCTTCCTGTGCTGACTCCTTCTCTTTGAGGCGCGCGTGGAACAAAACGCGCCGTCTACGCGGTCCTGGTCCTAGCCGGGCGGCGAGCTACCCATCGCTCGCCATCCGCAGAACCGCGCCTACGGTGGCCGGTAGTCGTCTTGCGACTCTCGACGTCTTCGCCTGGGTCTTTGTTCGGGGCGAGAGGCTCGTCGTTGCCTCTCGCGCGCCGCCGCTTCCTTCACTAGCATAACTGCTTCGCAGAAGGAGGCGACGGCATCCCATTCCGTCTCGCCCCGCAGCATGGCCTGAACCAGCGCTGGGCGCGAGAGGTCACCGCCGCCGATCGCCTCTACGAGGACACGTCTATGGTCCGCCCATGCGCGGCACACCTCCACCGTGTGCTCGACCGTGTCCTCCAGGCGACCGTTGCTGCAGTGGTGACACCCAGGCGTCGCTTCCGCCTGAATCCGACACAGGAACCTCCCGAACTGACCATGTCCGGTGAGGACCTGTGTCAGGCGAAACGTGAGAGCGCCGTGGCGCCTCTCCAGCCACTCCTCAAAGAGGGGTCTTACCGCCGCTATCACGGCGTGCCCAGCACTAGGTTGCGACTGTCGCTGTCTCCACTCCGCCCTGAGATCTCGCCGGAGCTCCGTGAGCCGTGCCGCGATAACCCGCGGCAGCAGGACTTCGCCCCGGCGTTGCACTTCCACGCGCCACTCGTACGTGTGTGCAAGGACTGTTGCCTCCAGATCCCACGGCGGAGTGCCGGCAAGGAGGCATGCCGCCTCGCAGGAGATCGTGCGGTATCCCCGCACCATGCGAATCGCCATGACCCTCTGGGACGCCCTCAGAAGCCGGGCCGGAGCCTTGGCTAGGTTGGGCGCCCACACCGGAGCCCCGTAGAGGGCCATGGACCGCACGATCCCCGCGTAGAGCCTCCGGCAGGAGGCGTTTGGGCCACCGAGATTGGGCAGGAGCCGTTTGAGGGCAGCTCCAGCCCTCGCCAGTTTGGGGCCCAAACGTCGGAAATGCTCCGTGAAGTTCCATCGGTTGTCGAGGACAAGTCCCAGGTACTTTATCGTCGACTCGACACCGATGTGAACCCCCCCTACCGTTATCTGAGACCCCGGAGGTGGCCGGTGCCGAGGGCCATGAAAACACATGGCCTCGGACTTGTGCAGGGCCACCTCAAGTCCCAGTTGCCGGATCCTGTCCACGACTGTCGCAACACCACTCGACATTAAGTCGGCCGCCGCCTGGAACGACCTTCCCTGCGCTAGGACTAGCGTGTCGTCAGCGTAGCACACTACGCTGACGCCTTCGGGAAGGTCGGCGCGCAGCACCCAGTCGTACCCGATGTCCCACAGGAGCGGCCCCAAGACCGATCCCTGTGGAACACCGCACGAAATCCCTCGTCGACTCCACACTCCCTCGTGACCGGCGTAGATGACGGCTCTGTCCGTCAGGTAGGCCTCGACCACACGACAGAGGTAGGCCGGCATTCGGTGATACCGTAATGCGGCCGCTATGCACCCCCAAGGCAGGGTATTGAAGGCGTTGGCGATGTCAAGAGACACCGCCAAGACGACCCTGCCCCGTGCCACCGCATCCCCTGTCGTGAGGGCCCGCACGCGCATGATGGCGTCCACCGTGGAGCGTCCTCTGCGAAAGCCGAACTGGCCGTCCGCTAGATCCGGCCCCACCCGCATCAGCCGCTCGACGAGACGGCTCGCAATTACTCTCTCCAAGAGCTTGCCCGCCTCGTCGAGCAAAACGATGGGCCGGTACGCGGACGGAGAGTCCGCAGGACGCCCCGGCTTCGGAATAAGGACCAGCTTCCCGGTCTTCCAACGAAGTGGGAACTGGCCCTCCTCCATGCATGCGCTAAAGAGCCCCCTTAGTCGAGGCCCGAGAGCCCTTAAGGCCAAGACCCAGGCCTTTCCTGGTAGGCCGTCGGGTCCTGGGGCGGTGTTCTTGGCCCTAAGCCTTAGCACCGCCGCTCCCAGCTCTACCTCGGTCACTTCTGGAACGTCGTCGTCGTCGCCGTCGCGGTCCGCATCGGACACCGCCCGGGGGGAGTGAACTCCCCCCGCGAAGGGAACAGAGCGCTCACCACGCCCTCCACGATCTGAGGCCGAAGACTCTGCGTCAGGGGGGGGCCCGCGGTGCGGAGCTTGCCCCGCACCGCCAAGTAGGGGCGCCCCCACGGATCTCTGTCCAGAGCCCCCAGCATCTCCTGGCGGGCCGAAGATTTGGCCCGCACTACCTCCAGTCGGAGGGCTTTCTTCGCAGCTCTGTACCCCTCGTATAGCTCCGCCTCGATGGCATCCGCATCCACAGGGCGGATACGGAGCCTGCGGTGTCTGGTGTACCGGCGTCGCGCAGCCACGCACGCCTCGCGTAGGGACGCGATTTGCGGCGACCACCAGTACACCTGGCGCTGACCCCTTCCAGGCTGAACCCGGGGCATTGCCATGTCACAGATCTCGGACATGGCCTCCTGGAACCACCCAGCCTCGGCGTTGATGTCGGCAGGCCTGTCCGGTGATGACACCCAGGCCTGCACTATCGAGGCTTCCAGGAGAAGCTCCCGGTCCAGCTGCTTCAGCGCCCAACGCGGACCGCTTGGGGTCCGTCGGACCGGCGCAGCGGAGGTCTGGGCGGAGACGTCAAACCGGATGTACCGGTGGTCGGAGAACGTCTCCACCTCCTCCATTACGCGCCAGTCAACGACACGCGGTGACAGAGCGGGGCTGGCGAACGAGATGTCCACCACCGACTCACCCCGCATCCGCACACACGTGGGGACGGTACCCTGGTTCAACACGACTAGGCCTACCTCTAGGGCCCAGTCTTCCACCATTCTGCCCCGTGCGTCAGTGTATCGGGAGCCCCAAGCCAAGTTTTTGGCATTGAAGTCCCCGAGAACGAGCACGGGGAGGGTTCGAAACCCGGCGACGACGACGCTCAGCTCCATAAGGGAGTTGTGGAGTTCGACGAGGGATCGGTTCGGGGAGAGATAGACGCCTACCACGGCGATCTCCCCGAACCGTGCCGCAACGCACCCCTGTGCCCTCTTGACACCCTCGAGGGTCGGGGTACCGGCGGCGGCCGACGAGATGATGGTCACCGAGCCGCTCAGGTCCTCCACCCAAGAATCCCTGGGCGGGACAAAGTACGGCTCGGAGACCACGGCGATGTTGATCGACCACTGCGCCATGCTCTGGAGCAACAGATCCTGAGCGGCGGCGCAGTGGTTGATATTCGCCTGTAAGAGGCGCAATGGGGCCATTATTGGCACTCCATTGCGGCCTCAGTGGTCGCGGCTGCAGCAACAGACGCGGCAGCGGCGGGGACGGCGGGAGCAGCGGCGGCCGTGGGAGCGGCGGCAGCAGCGGGGGCAGCAGCGGGGGCAGCAGCGGGAGCGGTGGCAGAGGGCTTCCTGCCCTTGCCCCTGGTCCTGGCGGGTGGGGCGCAAGCCTTGCCCCCAGCCCGGTGATCGGCCGGCTTGCCAGCCGCCGCACATATGGAACAGTGCGGCGCGGCGGTACACGAGCCGGCCTTGTGACCGGGCTGACCGCAGCGGAAGCAGTCGGCGCTGCGGTCCACCTCCGAGGTGCATCGGACACCGACATGGTGCCCCACCTGGCACCTGTAGCACCTCAGAGGCCTGGGCTCCAACAGCTTGACCTGCGCCGAAACCCAGCCCACCAGTAACCTGCGGCCCTCCTCCGCAATGGCTTTTGCCGCCGGTGCGGGGCAACTCACGGTGACCGCTCCTACCCCGGAGCGGTCAGGGCGAATGGTGCCTACCCGTACCTCTTCAGTAGGGCACCCCCCCGCCTTGGCGACGGCGGCTGCCACCTCCTCCGCCTTGGTGGAGTCGTCCAGGCCCGAGATGCGCACATCTATGCGCATGGTGGGCCTGGACACTCGAACCTCCTCCGCCGGCAGAGACGCCCGGAGCTTCTCGGCCAGGACGTCGGCGATGGGGCCGCTGGTGGCTCCCGGGACCTCCAGCATGCGGGCTCCGGTCGCCGTGACCCGGAGCCGCAGGCCTTCGGTGACGCCGATCTCGGCCAAGTCCACCGCTGCCTTTGCCTTCGTTAGGACGGACCCGTAGGTCACGCCCTTCTTCTCCGCCTCCGGCTGCAGGGTGATTACCACCGCTGCAGTCTTTGGAGTGCGGAGCCTGGCCGCAAGGCTCCTGGCCTTGCGACGCTCCCGTTGCCGCTGCCGCTTTTTGGCGGCTCTGGCCGCCTTGGCCGCCTTCTGCTTCTCTCCGGCCACTTGCCAGCGGCCGGCGTCGGCCGGAGGTTCGGCAGCCGACGGGGGAGGGGGCGGCGGCGGGTTTCGCCGCCTTGCCCTTGTTGGGCGGTGTGGCCTTCCCCTTCTCCGGTGCGGCGGCACGCCTTGACGTGCCCGCCGCAGGAGTTGCGGCCACAGCGGCAAATGATGCCGCCGGCCCTGCCGTCGACGCCACCGGGACCGCTCGATCGGCCGCGAGCGGGGGCCGGAGCGTCCTTCCTTCCAGCACCGAAAATCGGCGCTGGAGGTCCGCCATGCCCTGCACCAGGGCCTGGAGCGCGGAGTCCCGCTCCTTAGGCTCCTCCCCTCGGGGCGCGTCCCCCCGGAGCCTGGCCAGATCCGCCCGCAGCTCCGCATTTTCCTTTTGGAGGGCCTCCATGGCCGCAGTTAGGCGTTCAACGTTCGCCCGCATTGCGGCCATATCGGCCTCCTCCGCCGCCGCCAATATCGAGGCGGTGGCCTCCGCAATGGCCGTGTCTTTCGACCCCTTTTTCCTCTTCAGGGCCACCATTGCCAACGCCTCCCCCACCACCTTTGCCAGCCCGGCCGCTCGCTCCTCCTTGGAGCTCTTCGCGGTGGCTGGTTCATCCCTCGGAGCCTGCACTGCAGCCGCTCCGGGGTGACGCCCCTCCAAGGCGAGCCTTTCTGCTCGCCGCGCAGCTTCCTGCGCAGGGAGCTTGCGCCCCCCTCCTCCTGCTCGGGATTTTGGGGGCCGGAGCCGTAACCTCGCTGTCGGAGGACGACGAGGCGCCCTCCGACATCGTCCGCTTGCGGTTGCGGCTCTCCCTTCCGCGCTTCTGGCTCCTTGAGCCCGAGCCCTCCAAGCTCGAGCTCCCCGAGCTCGAGACCGTGCCGGCGTCGGTTTCCGACCGCGCCTCATCCTCCTTCCCATCGGTGTTAATTTTTTTAAATGTAGATTTTCTCATAATAGATCCCACGAGTGTGGGGGATTTAAAAGGTACACCCAGGGTAACCCCCTGTCCCTGGGCAAGTGTACATTTGTAACCCAACCAGAGGGTCCACCGGTTCCCTGGCTGGGGGTGCGCTAGAGACTGATGCGCCGTCTGCAAATAGACGACACTACTCCTCAGCCATTCGTACCTTCGCCACGCACCAGAACTTGGTATTAGAGGTAATTTTTTATAGAGGTTGTCTTCCTCGCGGCCCGGGCGGTTAAGCCAAGGCCCTCGACCCCCGTCGAATGTCAGAGACATGACCGTAACAGACTACGGGGCTACGAGATCAACGGGGGCAGCTAGGGATGACGACCCCCAGCTGCCTGCTCTGCGGCAGGGTGAGTGCACGCAGAGCCCGTTCCCCGACTCCAACACACACTGCCCTCTGCTACTCAGAGGGACAGGTGGTGGAGTCCTCCGCGACAGAATATTGGCAAGTGGGCAACGAGACCCCACAGGCACAACGTACCCAATGACGAGTCGTTGCCCACCTCCCAGGGTGCACCGTCCCTCGGACTGGTCTTCGCCCCGGAAGAATCCATAAGCGAACTCCAGCCCTCGGGCACACGTGGAGGTTTTCTGTCCAAGCACCCCAACAAGAGTTTCGGGTAATACCCATATTATTGGAAGTAGAAAGAATTGTTTTTGAAGTGTGTAATGAATAAATACCTTTGTTCGTTGGTTGTCGTGACAGGCCAATGGTTAAGGCACCCCATCCATATCCCTTGGTTAGACTGAAGCAAGTAAGTCTGACCAGTCTAAGGGTATCCTGTCGCCCGGTAACTGGATTATGGAGGTCAGGCAGGCAGTCGCTATAAGTAAAACAGCTGGTGTCCAGCTAAATCCAGTTAGGTTAGAAACTGACCTGTTGTTCTAAAATTATCTAGAACACCCTTGAGCTGCGTGCCGTGCTTTAAATAACACGTTATATTGTTTATTCTGGTTGTCATTCTTAGAATTTTCACAGTAATTACGGGTAGTAGAAGTCAAAACATCTGATGTTAGTTTAACCAAGGATAATTAAGTTCGTTTATTTCCCTTATTGTGTTTCCCAGTAAATGGGTTATGGAGGTATTATAGGCTGGCGTTTTATGTAAAACACGGGTATTCTGATGGATCTACTAGAAGCGGATCCTAACATCATAGGGAAAGGGGGATGATGATACATACATACATACTTACATTGTTTTCGCATGTAGAAGCAACAAAAAGAAAATGTAACCAAGATTTTGTAAAACATGTTTTTTTTAAAAGAGTGTCCGTGGAGTTTCTTGCCTGTTCTTCTCCATAGAGATCTACGTTTTGGAACAGGCAATTAGCGTCACTTTTCTTTTCGGACTAACCGACCGTCTCTTTTGACAATTCTTAAGTACCTGTAAATGGTCTAAGTGAAATAAATGCTTTGAATTTTGAGTTTTGATGTGTGGGATTTCGTTCGTTTGATATTTTGCCATTTAGCCAGTATTTTACTCTATCCGAAGCCTTAAAACCGATCATCTAAAATTATAAGAAAACTCGAGTATCGGAAAAGCTAAAGCCGCGGGCAAAGCATAACGAATTTATTTTTAATACACGCTACCTTCCATGTTGCTTTTCATTTTTCATGAAAATTTTCACATTTTTAAAGCTGTCCGCTTGTAAATAGAGAAAAAATATAGATGCTACTTAAAATTCGTAGCAAATTATAAGCAAAAAAAAATAAGAAGCTTGAACATTTTGCTATACCTTTTTATTTTCTTTTAACGTTCCAGGTTTTTAAATATTTAGTAGTAGAGTTTTTTGTGACGCAGCTCACCCGGGGTTGCACCGTAACAATGTTTGTCGCAAAGCAGTTTTGCTGTGTTTTGGTTTGAAGGGTAAGTTCGTTGTGTCCACCATAGCCGTCACAGTCACATCAGCGAGATGAATGCACCGACGTGGCGACACATCCATACTTCCATACTAATATTATAAATGCGAAAATAACTCTGTCTGTATGTCTGTCTGTCTGTCTCTTCTTCACGCCTAAACTACTAAACCGATTTGAATGCAATTTGGTACAGATATAGTCTGGGACCCGAGAAAGGACGTAGGATAGTTTTTATCCCGGAAATCCCTCGGGAACGGGAACGAAATCGCGGGCAAAAGCTAGTTCACTGTGTAGCTAGTTGCTGCATAGCCGCGGCGCGGGTCCACCGCATGTCACCACATATTAAACCCTGCCCGAAATAATCTAATTTCTCGGTGACATGACGGTGACGGCGGAGGTGGACAAGTGGCCTATGGGAGTCGGTGTAATTATAGGCACAAGGGACAAATCATCTTCTTCGTAATGGGATCTACAATGTATCAGGTGGATCGTTACCTGGTTTGTCTTGCAATGACCAAGGAAAAGTTTTGACAGTTAAATAAAATACGACTTTTAAACATTTGGCGACTCTTAAAATCATGAACACGAACTATTTCACGAAATGGTCAAACACTGGTTGAACATTTTATAATAAAATCAATCATGAGAATTAGCCACGACATGCGTACATTATTATAATTAAAAGCCCTAAATAGTCACAAACCTAATTAACTGAAACTGATAGTTATTCTTCTTAAACCTATTAAGGTTACCAAAATGGTGGTTCCCAATTTTATTATCAAGCATAAAGTGATCCTAAGCTCACAATATAAACCCTAATAAAGTTTTCTATTCAAACAATGCTGTATTGTGCTCTTTATCGAATTTACGACAGACAATAAAAACGATATCGATACAATTTCGATAGTACTTATCGATATTCGATATCGAATGACACAAAAATGTTTTCGACCGAAAATCGAGATGTTATGCGATAACACTGAATCGAAATGGGTTCGTATGGGAGTATCGATTTCAGTGTTGTTAAACTGTATGTTTGTTATGTATTCGTAATTATAGGGTGTTTAAAAGATGCTTTGGCCTCTGAGTTAATTTCTGTCGATAAAATAACACATGAGAACTATAATTATTCACGACATAATAAATCAAGTGTTGATTAAAATTAATAAAAAATAAGTCCCGTACTCGAAGTTATTAAAGTAGTGACTTTTGCTATCAAAAACCACTACTTTAATAACTTCGAGGTACTAAACGTACTTTAAAAAAATATCGGGTCACCTATTTAAGACCTACGGTGCCACAGACGAACTGACAACAAACAGACTCAACCCATAACAACCGGGTTTTTCTGGGGTTAAAAACTGTAGGTCAAAGTTAACTTCAACTTAAAAACATTTCATTGTAAGACGGATAAACCTCTTTTTAAATTATTCAGCGCTAAAAATAAACCATTTCCTGCTAGAAGAAACGGAGTTAGCCATTTCAAAGCTACCTACAGTAATTTATCTAGTGATAAAATAAAACCTTGACGTATTTTCAGGCTTGAAACTCTTTAGACTACTACATACAAAAAAAAACAAAGTCGCTTTCCACAGTCTGTCTATTCCTACGTATGTTTAGATCTTGAAAACTACGCAACGGATTCTGATGCGGTTTTTTTATGGATAAAGTGATTCAAAAAGAGGGTTTATTATAAGCTTATGCTTTCTGAGGCACACTGTAGTGATATCCAAGATAAACTTTAGAAAGTACATATGAATTGAAAAAGTAACATTGGTAATTGCCCATGGTTCCCTATCCATTTGCATAAAATTTTAAGACCTAATATAACTTCGCATAATGTTGTTTGGCATAATTATATTTTCGCATAACATAATTACGCATAACTGCTCATGCATAACTTTTTTAAGCATAATGTCTCTAACCAAAATAATGATTAGGCATAATATTCTAAAGCATAAACTTATTAAGCATAAAGTTCTAAAGCATAACTTTTTTAAGCATAAAGTTCTAAAGCATAACGATTGTAAGCATAATGTCCTAAAACATAAAATTTAAAGCATAAATTTCGCATAAAAATATTTAAACATATTTTTATAGGTATAACAATGGAAAATTTATTAACACCTAAAATATTAGACACTATACCCGCATGCAAGCAAGCATGCGGGTATAGTGAAAAAGTAGCATTGGTAATTGCCCATGGTTCCCTATCCATATGCATAAAATTTTAAGACCTAATATAACTTCGCATAATGTTGTTTGGCATAATTATATTTTCGCATAACATAATTACGCATAACTGCTCATGCATAACTTTTTTAAGCATAATGTCTCTAACCAAAATAATGATTAGGCATAATATTCTAAAGCATAAACTTATTAAGCATAAAGTTCTAAAGCATAACTTTTTTAAGCATAAAGTTCTAAAGCATAACGATTGTAAGCATAATGTCCTAAAACATAAAATTGAAAGCATAAATTTCGCATAAAAATATTTAAACATATTTTTATAGGTATAACAATGGAAAATTTATTAACACCTAAAATATTAGACACTATACCCGCATGCAAGCAAGCATGCAGCATGCAAGCAAGCATGCAGCATGCAAGCAAACATGCAGCATGCAAGCAAGTATGCAGCATTCAAGCAAGCATGCAACATGCAGCAGGCAGGGTTTCTGTGACGGCTCCGGCGCTGCGGGCCTCCGGCGGCTCCACGCGTGCTAATCGTCGCAGACGGCTTTCGCTCACCACCGCAGCTTCGGCTTGTTGGCCGGCTTCGCCGGCCAGCCTCAGCCGCGGCGGCTCGCTCTCGGCCGCCTGCTCCTCAGCCCGCGGGCCGCCTCGCCCCTGCGCGCCTACGCGATTTTAAATAACACTCTAGGGGTAGGACAAACAAGACTACGTGGAGTCGGTTTTGCAGCAATTCGGTTCTGTCACTAATTTTTGTTGCACAGCATATTAACTTTTTAACCAACAATTTATTTGATTGTTACAGAAACTACAGCAAATTGGTTTGCTTTACATAATGTCATGTATATTTATATATCATTTGCAGCAAAATTGTTTTTTGTTATTTATATTAATTGTATGCCTAAAAATTATTATGCTAATAGTCATTAGGCCTACTAACGTTATGCTAAATAGTCTTTAGGCCTACTAACGTTATGCTAATAGTCATTAGGCCTACTAACGTTATGCGAATCAAATTTATGCCAAAACAAATTAGTCTTTAACATGATTATGCCAACATAAAATGTATGCCTAAAAAAATTATGCTGAAGTATTATTATGCCAAAACAAATTGTGCCAAAATCGTTATGCCGAAGTATATTAGTACAAAGAATATTATGCGAAAAGAAGGGATCCCATTGCCCATGTTCAAACCCACAATTTCTTATACGAGAGGTAGGTGCTTTATCCACTGGGCCATCACGACATCGGTTACGACGACCAAATACACTAAATACTTTTGTGTTGGTGATGCAACTCGTGTTCCGCAATCTGAGGTCCTAATAAATATGGACTTAAGGCGCTATTTCTACAGGTAAGTTACTTAAAAAATGCAAAATAAACGCCATTTCTCTTTTTAGACGTGACATAAACCCTTAGTCGTTTATCACGACACCTTTAGGTAGGACATTATCTTGAATGATGAGTTTGATCTTTCACCTAACTGAGGTTTTGGTTAAAAGAATAAAGTCTTGCATAGTGATAAAATATCCCACAAAATGTTCAACTTATATGATTTTGTTTGTAATAAAAAGAATGCCACTGACATCGGTGAAGGTAAACATTGCAAAGCATTGTAAGGAAAAATGATCATTCAATTCCATTAAGCAAGCGTGGTGAATTAATATAGATATTGGAACCTTCTCTTTTTTACAACAAGCTGTTGCATCTAGCAGTGGGACAATAATATAATAAAATTAAATAAACAAAAATAATTTATATTTAAAACCATACCAATACTTCGTAAACGACTTACGAAAGTTTCTTTTAAACCACGAAAAAGAACCCTAAAAACATTATTATCCAGCACAAGAAGGTTTTAGTCTCATTGTTTATTTCTCTAATTGCTTCCCGGCAATTTAAGAGATCTCTTTAGGAAAACGTAAACAGTTTTAAGCTAAACAGAATGGGGTGAGGCGTATTATACGAAATGTATTGAATTGCCGTCAACGCCTACAAAACAAGGACAGAATGCTGCGACAATATCGGATAATTAAGTTAAATACTGAACGGAGATCTGAAGAGTTTAATCTTATGTTAGAAGATGCCCGAGATTTATGTATATTTTTATGTATCTTGTCTTGTATGGTATGTCCAGTAGCTTAGACACCCTCTCGCATGACTTTTTCCTTTCATAGACGTACTTTCTAAGGTTATCTAGAATATTAATGTCGTTCTGTATCAAGGAAGAAAGCACGTAAAACCGAAGCTCAAGTTATCAAGTTAGAGATGAAGAATATATACCTAAGCCAAAGTACCTGTTAAGTAACGTATTTTATCTCGGCTTCAGTGCAAAGTTAAATAAAACTTGGCTTATACGATCACTTGAAACGCTTCTCAATCTCAAAGAAAATAATAAAACAGCAAAATGTACCTAATCTGTGTTTTCAACACCCGGAATTCTTAAGAAATTCACATTAATGAAGATCTTTTTCGACTTAAAAGAAAAGTCTTCTACTTATTACAGATAAAGTAGGTGTATTAATGACAAAATAGGCTTGCGCCACCGACTTACCGAATTCATCGATAACAAAGTTAAATTCGATAAGTTCTCAGTTCGAGACTTGGATGAATTAATGTGTGTGACGATAAGAGGCGCCATTTTAATAAATTGGTCCCATAAATCTCAAGTTCTCCTGAAATAGGCTGTTGATTAAGTGGAGTCGAGTTCAGTTCCCGGTTAAAATTTGTTTGAAGTTTATAATAACGTTTGTGTTCGCGTCAATCAGAAACCGAAAGTGGTTTACCTTACAAATAGCTGTTACTTTGTAATTAAACGGTAAATTACATTGGTTTATTGGAGTAATAATATCATGCTTGTTATTGCTGAGGGAGTAGGTTAAAATGTTGGTGCTTTATACGTGGTTTGTCAATTTAACATTAGATAATTTTGGTTAAATGAAATTAATCTAGGTCGCTTCAAGGACCGGAGGTTTGAGCTGTGCGGTGATAAATCAACAATCAGTCAGTCAGTCAATTAGTGCAATATTTTCAATATGTTTTTTGAATATGATAATTACGACTTCGAAAGTTATGAGAAAGATTAGGGATGGCGTCGCATTTTCGATTCCCGGACGGGACAAATAGTTCTGGGACTACTTAGTTCTGTCTAAGCGAGTGTGGGTCTATGCTTGTAACAATGCGAGCCGCATTGTTACTAGCATAGACCCACTAATGCATATCGTTGGCGAAATACAACTTAATTTTGCAATACATTCAAATTGTAGTTTGAACTTTCCAAGTGACAAGGAGAAAAACTATTGCATCAGATGGATCTCGAACTGAGAAATTGCGCATGAAAAAACCTTATTAACTCTCTCTCTCTTCCGACTGGAAATTTGATTCGTATACCTCGTACTAAGCGGTAATGACAACTGAAGCATTAAGTGAGCTCCAAGATACCTAATTTAAATTCGCAGCTTCACAAAAGAATTGAGCTACAGAAACTCTATTCTACCTATTGTAACCAAAGTATCATAAAACATTTTTCGTATTGTTGTTTGCATAATATTTTCGTTTGTAATAAAACAATCGCCAGTCCTCAGCGGATGAGTTCTCCTGCGTCTGGTTTTTCAATTAACTCGGCAGTTAATGGAAGAAACGCTTCGACGAGTACGGCCGACGACGGACTATCGATATGTCGAATTGTAATGCACAACACTATGCATATTTTTCTTATAGAACAGCGACGGTAAATCGATGAATTTGAAAACGTTCGAAAAATGGACAGCGGTTGATTTATATGTCAGCTTTCTGGCTTGGTAGATACAGTACTTTGACTAAATCTGACAAAAAAACAATTTTTGCTTATTCATTAGAAGTAAACTTTGAAAATACTGATTCGGTTGTATAAATATTCTTAGTATAAAGTTTGGTTCCACTAAGTTAGATCTAAAAAGTAAATGTTCTATGGTATATATTCTTCAAATAAAGTGGAAAAGGTGGTAAGCAAAAGCTACTTTAAAAAATAAATGTTACAAAGATAATGGTACCGATTCTCTTGTGCACAAACTAACGTAAATTTAAGTTAAGTGCATCTTTCTGACGTATATTTAGACGCCATGTTTTTAAATTGCATCTAAATTATCTATGGAGTGTCTAAATTTGACAGGACTTAAGTAATATTTGAACTTCTGTCCTTTTCTTAATTAAACGGAAAGAGAAAGATGCATTTAACTTAAATTTACGTTAGTTTGTGCACAAGAGAATCGGCACCAATGCCTGGCGTATAGCTTAAGCTAATAACGTCGACATAATTAAAATTCCAGGTTGTTTTAAAAGTCCTATTTATATCGCTAAAAGTTTATAGTTGAAATTCTTTGTTCTAAAAAACGTGTTCGTTGTCTTGAAAACAGCGCTGGCTCGTAGAATGAGTCAGGAAGAATTACAAATAGGGGTTTTTGTTTTAAGAAATGGACAATACATTACTGGAAGATTTTATGGTGTATCTACAAATTTTTTTAATGAATGAAAAATCATCAAATTACTTCTCCCATCCTTGGTGGGGCTGGAGGGAGAGTCAGGCTCTTACTGACTAAAACCCACCTTTGTTGCTCTTTATGTTCCTGGGCCGCGGTAACTATTAGAACTATTCCGCAACCCCGGCAGGCATTGGCCCTAAAGGACCTCGTCACGTGAAGAGGGCCCAGTCTCGTGTTCTACTTATTATAACCAGTTATTTTTATATACAATATATATTTTTTTGTGAGTATGAGGATTATGTGGGTCATTCATTATCCTAAGAATACACATGTACTAATATATTTTATTTGACTGGCAGTTTGAGTAGTTATGCGGCCTACCCAAATGTCCTTACTTTGGTATTGTTAGTCAAAACGTTGGGCTCCTTACGTCTTAAGTTGAGCTAAACGATTGCTGACAAATGCTTGCACTGTCTGGACAGGTCCACTCAAACTGTGTGCTTTTCTCATCAAGAAAGCACATCAGTCATTAACCTTCATGATCCTCGCATAATTTGACCAGTACAATTGTATGGACTTTAAAAAGAGACCTTGACCTCTGAGTTTGTTTCGGATGTTTCTTTTCAGAGTAGTCAGTTACGAAACACCGGCTCCATCGTTCGATTAAAATAAAAAACAAAATATTGACGTGTAAAAGTGTTATACATATAACCTATTTACAAAATAAAGATCATTTTAATTCATTTTAATTCAATTTTTTAATTCAGTGATCGGAATTTGGGTGTTAATTAAGCAATGTCGCTAATATAGATATGACGATAATATTCTTAAGGTTTTAAGTAAATTTATTGTGTTATTTATGGTTAGTTATGTTTTAATTACGCGATATATCAATTACATTCAAAAAACGTATTATCTCCAACTATTTAGAATTCCAATTCCGTTTTATTACAAATCTAGAGATTTTAGGTTATATCCATTATTTTGACAGACAACTATTTCAAACAAAATATTATATTTTAGTTTAGCTACTGAACGCTAGTGTGCTATTTTTGTCTATTGTTCGATTTTATCTTACAGCTGTTAGATTTCTGACTTCTGTAGGTCTCTTCGCTTCGCGCATTTTTAAAGACAACCTTTTTTAAAAAGATACTGAAGCAACGATTCTGCATGCATCTTGCATTTACAGCAATTAGGTGGAACACTAATTACCTCGTATTATTATTACAAAGAGATGAAAAAGAGACTTAAATTTTACCGTCATTTATCAAATTAATGGAATGATAGAAGTCGCCTTGTTTGTCATAAAAAAAAACGTTATTTCGGCCTAGATTTCTACAACTAAAACTGTCGATAAATAGTGAGTGATGTCTCCGAGTCAAGGACAGAATAATTGGGTGCTTATAAATTATTTATGGCTACTTCACCTTGACTTTTTGAGGTGTCTATCGTAAATGCCGGTATATTATAGACATATTAATTAGATTTAATAATTAAATAACAGAAAGCTTAGTAATAAAATATCGAAAGAGGACTTGATTTTTTTTTCAGTCTTTTTGTGGTACCGCAACTTCTTACATTAAAGTTAGGGCATAGATTTTAGTTAACCATATAAGCAAGTAAAAATACAAGGTGCGTTTTTGAAATTGCAAAACTCAGGAGCTTGTTATAAAACTCGTAAATAATCATATAAAACTGGTCAATAATCAATAGAGTTTTTTTTTGTCTGTATTTTAGAATAACTCTCATATTAAACTTCGAATATTTTGGATTAATGCAATTATCGTTTGCGCTTGTTCATGTGTGTGACCACGCTGTCATTGGATGGTTACAGACTGGCCGCGTTTTAATAACGTTAGTTTCAAACGATATGAAGTTAAAAAAAACTACCTACCCATTTTATTGTTGATTCGGGTTGAGAATCGTTAACATAATTGCCCCCTGAGAGGTTTTGCAGTTTCAAAAACGCATCTTGTATAATACAATACATGGAGACATATCTCTCCTTTGTCCATCCCTGTTCCCGTTAATTAGAGTCAGGTCTCCTCACTCTACGGCGGCGGCGCCAGGAGAGTCTGCCTTTTTTTTTTGTGGTGAGTGGGAAATCATCCAATGACTGCTCCCGTCCTGAGTGCGGCGGGAGGGCGTGTCAGACTCTTACTGACTAAAACCCACTCATGTTCCTTCGATTGCCCTTTATGTTCCGGGGTCACGGTAACTATTATAAACATTCCGCAACAGGAGAGTCTGCCTTGGGTTGTCGGTTCTGGCAATTCGCCTTTTTTAAGGTCTCTTTCTAGAGACCTAAAGAAAGCCGTCCTCCGTCAACCTTTCTTTAGTTCTGGCATGGCCAGTGCAATTTTTACCCCGTAGTCTTTTTTTTTTTTTTTTTTTTTTTTTGGTGAGTGGGAAATCATCCAATGACTGGCTCCCGTCCTGGGTGCGACGGGAGGGCGTGTCAGACTCTTACTGACTAAAACCCACTCATGTTCCTTCGATTGCCCTTTATGTTCCAGGGTCACGGTAACTATTATAAACATTCCGCAACCCCGGCAGGCGTTGGCCCTGTTGGGCCCCTCCCTGTGCTGACTCCTTCTCTTTGAGGCGCGCGTGGAACAAAACGCGCCGTCTACGCGGTCCTGGTCCTAGCCGGGCGGCGAGCTACCCATCGCTCGCCATCCGCAGAACCGCGCCTACGGTGGCCGGTAGTCGTCTTGCGACTCTCGACGTCTTCGCCTGGGTTAAGACCCAACGACACGAAGAGGCTCGTCGTTGCCTCTCGCGCGCCGCCGCTTCCTTCACTAGCATAACTGCTTCGCAGAAGGAGGCGACGGCATCCCATTCCGTCTCGCCCCGAAGCATGGCCTGAACCAGCGCCGGGCGCGAGAGGTCACCGCCGCCGATCGCCTCTACGAGGACACGTCGATGCTCCGCCCATGCGCGGCACACCTCAACTGTGTGCTCGACCGTGTCCTCCAGGCGACCGTTACTGCAGTGGTGACACCCAGGCGTCGCTTCCGCCCGAATCCGACACAGGAACCTCCCGAACTGACCATGTCCGGTGAGGACCTGCGTCAAGCGAAACGTGAGAGTGCCATGACGCCTCTCCAGCCACTCCTCAAAGAGGGGTCTTACCGTAGTCTTCACTTCGTCTTTTTACGTGTCCATACCATCTGAGGCATTGTTCCAACATTTTGTCTGTGATTGGCGCGATTTTGAAACTGCCTCGTATGTGCTCGTTATGCACTCGATCCATTTTGGTCACTCCTTCCGCCTAGTGCAACATTTTCATTTCATTTACGCTTGTGTGTCATCTTCATTGTCCAACATTTAGACCCATATAGTAGTGCTGGGCGGACAGCTGTCTCGTAGACTTTGCCCTTGGTCTTCATAGGCATGCGAGGATCGCAGAGCACATCTGTCAGCAACCGCCATTTTTGCCAAGCTACATTTACTCGGTGAATTACATGGAGACATATAAAAATGTGTATAGCAATGACTTGCTTTTCTTACAAACTGTACAAGCATGGGTAGGTATAGCGTAGTCTGATTTACGATTTCTCCTATTTTTTCAGTATTTCGAGGACAAAAATAACAACCTAGGCGGCCGTCTAATGTGTTCTGTTTACTTGTCTTTATAAAGGTCAGGATTATTTACTACAATTTTGTCGTAGTGCCTTTTATCATTATTATGTTAGGTTCCGTAAATAGTCGTATAGGTATAAACAAACATACAGGTCTTTGTAATCGTAAGTGTAGATAACTCTGTGTTAGTAAGCCAGCTATTCCATTTCTATTTTTAACGCCCTACAAAAACAAGTATGGGCCTGTTGCAGTGCTCTTCTGACATAATCTCTTTTGGTGTTTTTAACATTAGCTGTAATATCCCAGCGGATTGAGATACATACAAATATAACCTGTCTTTTACAGCTATCCAGAATTGAGTATTTCCTCTTCTTTATCATCTTGTACGTCAGCGATTTGTGTTTTGAAACAAAGTATAAAAATCCGTAAGACTTATCTGTGCACCTTGCTGGTATGCGACCCCTCTCCCGCTTCCCCGCGCGGCGCCCCGTGTTCGCCTCGTTCGTTTAGTAGCGATAGCATTCCGTCAGCTTTACGTCACAGCGCGAGGTGCACATAAGTCGCACAGGTAGCATTGTTGCTTAAACGGCCCGTTACTTATTTGACGGTCAAATTACTTTACAACAAGAGATAATATTTTAGGATAATTCTCTTGGTTATTGTTATCACGATGAACGTCTATCATTCCTGTGTCAGCTTTTCCTACGGGTATTTATGTTATGCAATAACTTTACGGTATGTTTATCTCAATATCCGTTGTTGACAGTATTCATCGTAAGTTTTGATACTGTTTTAACTAGTTTGTTGTCAAATTTTGTAATATCCGTCTGTACCTCGGGGAAGTGAATTTTTGACGACGACATTGTAGAATAATAGCATGAATGTTGGTTAGCAAATTGAATAATATGAATAACGGTAAGGTTAATATGAAAGGGTTTTAAAGCAAAACATTTTGTTAGTAAAGTGATTCTTATACATTACTAGCTTCTGCCCGCGGCTTCGCTCGCGTTAGAAAGAGACAAAAAGTAGCCTATGTTACTCTCCATCCCTTCAACTATCTCCACTTAAAAAATCACGTCAATCCGTCGCTCCGTTTTGCCGTGAAAAAAAGACAAACAGACAGACAGACAGACACACTTTCCCATTTATAATATTAGTATGGATAATGTACAAAAACACTTCAGTGCATTCATTAACGTCACTAAATTTTAAGACGCTCTCAAATGTATTGCTGTCCTTGTCACACTGAGTGACTTTTGAGTATTCGGGGATAGAGTCATACTCCTCTCTTACTATAATTTTAACTCCTAGGTACACAATTGTACTTTCGCCCGATATAGCGAAAAAATATTTAAATTTTGTTTTGTACATGGCAAAATATATAATAACAGTACCTATTCGATCAAAACAATTTAATACGATATTGATGATCTGTAAAGCTTAGCGTAAAAAAGCTTTTTATTTGAATCTCAATCTAAATAATGAAATACCCACATTTAAAAAAAAATTGTTTCGGAACATTTAAATAAAAATCAAAATAAAATACAGCTAATTACAATACGATTGTTCTAAAAATACCACGAGCTGAAACGATTCCTCGTGTACGAACGAACATATTATTATTTCATTTTACGTTACCGCACATTTATTTCATTTTACGTTACCGCACATCTGGTATCAGTATCGATTTTACCTTGGCACATCACTAGTGGTTTCTTGGTCTCTGCTTCTAATCTCAGGTTAAAAACCACAACTGGAGTACAAGTTTTAAGTTAGTTAACCTTTCGGCGACCAGGCGACAGCCGGCTGTCGCGCTGCTATTGTCTTTCTATTGTGTCACGAATCATGTGTGTGTAGTTTTACTTGTTTCGATGTTCTTTTGTTTCCTGGTGTAATTTGTTGAATTTTGTCAGTTGGGTTGTGCTAAGTGTAGCTACGACATTACGTCATCGTCATTTTTTTTGAGGAGTGGGAAATCATCAAATGACTGCTCCAGACCTGGGTGCGGCGGGAAGGCGTGTCAGACTTTTACTGACTAGAACCCACTCATGTTCCTTCGGTTGCCCTTTACACGGTAACTATAGTAAACATTCCGCAACCCCGGCTGGCGTTGGCCCTATTGGTCTCCTTCTGTTCATCGACATCTTGTCAGCCTTTACCCAATTATGTTAGGATCGGTTCCAGTCTAATCCAATTCATTTAAACCAGTGTTTTACAGCGGAGTGCCTATCCGTCTTTAATCTAGTTATTAGGCAACACGGTACCCTTAAGTCTATTTTTTTTTAGGTCTCGGGACAAGTCACCTCCGGTAATCTGATCCCAAGCTAAGCAGAGCTTGTGTTATGGTAACCAGATAACTGATATACATACTTATATACTTTATAAATACATATAAATTACACCCAGACACAGATCGAACAATGTTGCTCATCACACAAGGATGAGATCTACTCTGAGACTTTCAGGTTATTGTATGGCAGTAACGACTGTCAAAGATGTAGAAATGGCAATTAAAACTAACAGCCATGTCTGATTTCTGAGATTAGTCTTTTACCTGCCATGCCATAAGAAATTTATAATTGGAAAATAACACATGGAAATACCCGCGAATCGAATCCATAAGTAAGAATTGCAGTCAGTAAAAGAAAGTCCTTCAAAGTATTAAACTAATTCTTTGCCTTCCTAACCGTCTACTCCAACAAAATCAGCAACACAAATTGCCACAATTTAGACAGTACAACTATAATAAAATTAATTTGCCTTGTAAATCATGTTGGTCTAACTCGGTTAGATTGAGCAAAAACGTCGTCGACTGAAAAGTGGCTGGATAACCGGGTAGCACGGATAACCCGGCTCCAGTCGGTAATTAACTTAAGAATTTCCGAGGCGAAGGACTCAGATTTTATAGCCGCTGGTTTCTCTTGAAGGAATGACAATGATTTTGTGACAGAAGCTTTAGGCCCTGTCCAGGAAGGCGAATTCGCCGCGTAACACGCGTGCAATTCGCCGGACTCTCGACTCGCGCGTGACTCGCGCGAGTCGAGATACTAGGGCCGCCTGTTGCGTCCAGAGTTCGCGCGAATTTCAGAGCGAGAGCACGTATAAAAAAAAAAGAGAAGGAAATACGACTCGCGCGTAGGTACGCTCTATACGCGTTGGCTCTAGACGCAACACTCGCGCGTGACACGCGCGAGAGAATCGCGGCGAATTCGCCCTCCTGGACAGGGCCTAATGCGGGGTACAGACTAATGGCGAAATAAATAGACATTACTAAGCACGTACTTTGGCTTAGCCATATTTCGTCTCTTTCATGCATTTGACGTTTGACAGTTGTTTAACAGTAACGTATAGTGCTTAGCCAAATTACGTGCTAAGTAAGTAACGTCTATTTGTCTGATCGTAAGGGCTAAGCTGACTTAGCTCAGCTTAGTTCATATAATTTACGTAGTTATTTATTCCAAATAGCTTAGTTACAAAGTCAACAGTCAACAGTTTCGCGATAGCCCAGCGATTAAGGCGCCTTCCTCTCAGATAAGAAGTTAGTAGTTCGATTCAGGGCAAGTACCATTGTTTTTCACTTTTTCAATTCATCACTGTCATCCTGTGCCTGGGAAAGAAAGTAAAGCAGTTAACCCCGGTTGTCAGACGTAGAACTTTGACAGTCGTTACGAGTAATCACAAGCCAGAAAATGTAACTAGTCTAACTATAGGATATGGTTAGATTTCTGTAACTAAGAAAATTACTCTTTAGAAGAAGCAGCTAGGCTAGGCTCGTAATAATAGTTTACAGTATGTGTGGCCTAGTAATTAGGAATTATTCTAGATCTGGCTGCGCAACTTTTATGTGGGGCCAACAATATATTAATATTGTCTGATGTCCTTTGTGCAGATACTATCTCCTACATACTTAATTTTCATTATAGTTAGCTATGACCGACATTCAGCCTCTACAATATTATTAGTAGGTAGAAAGTTAAGTAGATAAAATCAACAAAAGTCAAGCTTTTCCCCTATAATCATGTCAACTGCCAACATTAATATTAAACATGGCTTCTTCGCTTTCAAAAACAAGAAATATGTACGTAAGCACATCAATGGAAAAAGCGCGGGAAACTTCAACTAGGTCGAACGTGATTTTTGATTCAGATTATTTTTTATATAAAATATCAGTTGAGTTTAGTTTTTTTTAGTTTTATGTATATATTCCATAAGTGTAGATAGTATATTTCTTCGTAGTGGTAAGTTTTTTATATTTTTATAGTAGATAGGGCGGCGATGAACGATCCGCCAGACCCGGGGGCCGTGGTGCCCCCGGCAGGCAGCTTTGTTACAATCTCTGGCGAGTCCGGTATGGATACTGATGGGTCCATATCGGGCAGAAACTTAAAAAGAAGTCGGGTCCATGTTTGCAAAACGTGCAATAAGAGACGCAAGAAACATAGGCGCGGTTCGGAGCCCTCCGGTTGCGACTGTTCCGATTCAATACGCGAGATAAAAGATGTTACTCTGGCTCCTGTACCCACACCTCCTACCCCTACTTCCCTTCCAAGTCCCATTGGACGTAAAACCTATGAAAAGCACGACAGTGCTCCCTATGTAATTCATCTTCAAAAACTTCAAAAGGAAGCCAATGATGGTACCACGCTTCACCCAGTAGTGGTTGGCAAGTTTTTAAAAGTTAACAACTTTCAAAATATTATAGATGGAAGCGTTAAAAGAATAGGGCGTAATAAAGTATCTTTGTCATTCAGCAGTTATATAAGTGCCAATAGTTTCATAGAAAGTAGTGCTTTAGAGCAACAAAGTCTCAAAGCATTCATACCAACATTTAATATTACTCGTATGGGGTTAGTTCGCGGAGTTCCTGCAGAATGGTCTCCTGAAGAAGTCCAGGACAACATAAATGTCCCAATAGGTTGTGGGTCTATAATTAAAACAAGACGCATAAATTTCAAAACATTTATTGATGGTACAGTGGTGTGGAAACCATCACAAACAGTAGTGTTAACTTTTGATGGACAGATCCTACCTAAAAGAGTGTTCATGTTTTATAACTCATTACCTGTTGATTTATATGTGTACCCAACTGTTCAGTGTTACAATTGCTGCCGGTATGGTCATACCAAGATTCAGTGTCGCTCAAAAGCTAGGTGTTATAAATGTGGACAAAACCATACTGGTGACAGTTGCAACATTGAAGAGGACAAAGCCTCTTGTTGTTTGTGTTCAGGTTTTCATTTTGCAATAAACAATATATGTCCTGAATATTCAAGACAAAAACAAATTAAAACTTATATGGCTCACAATTGTGTGTCATATGCAGAAGCCCTAAAAGTGCACCCTCCAGTAGAGAAGTCTTTTGTTGATGCCCTCTTGTCCTCTCCTTCTCGGAATACTAGTGATCGCTCCCCCATAGCCATTAATAATTCTTCTTCTAAGAGTACTTCTCACTCTTACAAAAAAACTGTCTTCCTTAAACCACGCTCTCCTCTACGCAAACCTGTCCAGGGTGGTTATAATAAAGAAGCTCACAATGCTTTATTAAAGGATTATCAGATACCACAACCTTCTAATGGTTGTGCCCTAAATGCAAATACAGAGCCTAAATCAGTCCCCTCTATTGAAGATTTTACCAAAGCACTTTTAGAACTTCTTTCCCAATTTAATTTTTCACCGTCCAACGCTGCTTCCTTTACTAATAGTCATATTCCCTCCACATCCTGTGATGGACAAAGAGTCCCATCTCCTACAATGGAACTGCCGAAGCCTAATAAATAAAAAAAGTGATATTATACTATTATAATTTGGGATTTCAAGTGAAACAACGTAGTGCTTGGTTCCGCTGCTAAGACCAGAAGGAAGTTTATTCAAAAATACACAGATACATTTGCATGCTACTTAAAAGTTCACTTCCGGTACAGATAATAATAAAGATATTAATAGACATTGTAGGTGGCACTCGTATTTTGAGCACATTATAACACCCCCACTCTCAAAATATCAACCTATATCAGAATATCAGTTACAACATACATTAACAATACCTAAAATATTCATAAACTTACTATGTTTAACAAAATTCAAACTTTTTGTAAACATGTCTGCTGGCATGTCACTTGTAGGCAAATAAATAACTTTAACTATACCATTAAAAATTACTTCTCTACAATAGTGATAACGAATATCAATATGTTTTGTCCTATTGTGAAAAATAGGATTTTCTGACAATTTTTTAGCACTTTGATTATCATTATATAATGCAATTGTGTATAATCTTTCAGTAATCTCACTTTGCAAGTTTCTAAGATATACAGATTCACGACAACCCTCTGTAAGTGCCATGTATTCGGCCTCTGTACTAGAGAGTGCCACTGTCCTCTGTTTCTTACTACTCCATGATATGACAGAACCTGATAACATGAAACAGTAACCTGAGTAAGATTTTCTATCCTCTGAACAATTTCCCCAATCACTATCAACATATCCTACAATATCAACATTACCAGTCTTACAATATCTTAAACCTAAATTTTTACTTCCCTTTAAATACTTTAATATTCTTTTAGCATAGGACCAGTGCTCATTATTACTACAATTATTAAATTGACTTAGATATCCTACTGCATATGAAATATCAGGCCTTGTAAGGACAGCAAGGTACATGAGGCTGCCTATAAGTTGCTGATAAGGATTATCACACTTCTGCCCTTCATTTTTAACAATATTTAATTTAGGCTCCATAGGAGTATCAATAGTTTTACACTCATTCATTTTAAACTTGTGTAACAACTGGTCAATATAGTTTTCCTGGCTCAATGTAATAACATTATTCACCTTATCTATGTTTACATTTATACCAAGACATTTTTTAATTTCTCCTAAGTCTTTAATCTTAAATTTACTACTTAAAGTTTGTTTTAACAAAGCCATTTCAGTTTTATCATTTGAAAAAATAAAAAAATCATCGACATACAATGTTACTATTGTTCTAAGACCATTAACAATTTTTGTATATAAACATGGCTCAATTTTAGATTTTTTATAACCATTACATAACATCACACTATCTACTTTTTTATGCCACGCCCTAGAGGATTGCTTGAGACCATATATAGCTTTGTGCAACTTAAGAACTTTATTTTCATTAACATTATCATTATAATGCTCAAAACCATCTGGTTTCTGCATGTATATGATCTCCTCCAATTCTCCATTTAGGAAGGCTGTTTTAACATCTAAATGTGACGTTTCTAAATCTAACTGTACTGTTAAAGCAAACAATAATCTTAGTGTAGAGTGACGGACTACAGGGGAGAAGGTTTCATTGTAATCAATACCACATTTTTGATTATAACCCTTCGCTACCAGTCTGGCACGATAACAAATGTTATTGTCTTTATCATATTTCTTTTTAAGCACCCACTTGCTCTTTACAACAGTTCCTTCTTTAGGAGCATCTACAAGCTCCCACGCATGGTTATCATGAAAACACTGCAACTCCTCTTTGACAGCACACAACCACTGTTCTCTTTCTGGACATTGTAATGCTTCCTTCAAAGTAAGTTCATTGTCATCTACACTGGAACTGTCTATACACATATTTGAGAAACCATACCTGTCTGGTTTACGCCTTTCTCTAGTAGGTAGCACTCTTACAACACTCTCAGTACTCCCCGTAGAACTGTCCGCTTCTTCATTCTCACTCGGCACATAAGAAGGATCTTCACTATGATCTGATGAAGACATAAATGATTCGTCTGACTGACAATTGTCCCCCACTGCATCTGATGTTTCCTTGTCTTCCTCGACACAAGAAGCATCCAAGTCTAAATTTTCAACAGTAGCTGTCACATTGCTCACAGGCAATTCTTTTTCAATAATTATGACATCTCGACTGCATGTTATCGACTTGGTATGGGGATTATACACTCTGTATCCTTTGATATTATCTGGATAGCCCACTAGAATACATTTAACTGATTTCTTGTCCCATTTTAACCTTTTTTCTTTAGGTATATGAACCATGCAAGTACTTCCAAACACACGAAGATGACTAATATTAGGTTTCTTATTAGTCCAAAGCTCATATGGCGTTGTGTTGTTTAAACCAGCTGATACTGTTCGGTTCTGTAAGTAAACAGCAGTATTAGTTGCCTCTGCCCAGAACTCCTTTTCTAAACCAGCATCAAACAATAAACATCGGGCCTTTTCTAAAATACTTCGGTTCATACGCTCGCTTAAGCCGTTTTGTTCTGGCGTATATGTATTAGATTTTTGATGAACAATGCCCTTTTGCTTTAAATAATTTTCAAATTCATGACTGCAGTATTCACGACCATTGTCACTGCGCAACATCTTAATCTTTTTATTTTGTGCATTCTCAACTATGGACACATAATTTCTAAAGCATTGAAAAGATTCACTCTTGTTCTTCATAAAATAGATATAAGTCATGCGACTATAATCGTCAACAAATATTATGAAATACCTTGAACCTCCAAGGGAGCAGCTCTCCATAGGTCCGCACACATCACTATGAATTACCTCCAGCACCTGACTGCTTCTATTTCCATTGCTTAAAAAAGGTAGACGAGTTTGTTTTCCTTCACAGCATGTAACACAGGAATTCTTACTTGTCACTGCCTTGTCATCCATATTAAAACCTTCCACAGCATCCTTCATTTTATTTAGGTAAGAGCTATTGACATGCCCCAACCTCCGATGCCAAGTTTCACTGGAAACTACAGCCACAGCTGAAAGATGCACTGGCGTATTGAGTCTGTAGACACCATTTACTAGGCTCGCTGTCGCCACCAAAACTCCCTTTTGATTATAAATGTCGCAACCGCCTTCTCTGAAGTTTACTTTGTTTCCCTTCTTTATAAGTTGGCTCACAGATAGAAGATTTGTTGTGAGACTCGGTACACACATAACCTCTTCCACTGTCACATCGAAATTGCATTCATCAGTACAAGTGGTAATGTTTACTTCACCACAACATTTTACTGGAACTTTATTCTCGTTGGCAACCACAATTTCCTTCATATTATGTTCGTAAGATGGATTTACGATCCAATGTTCATTCGTCGTCAGATGTACGCTGGCACCGGAATCGACATACCAATCAGTTTTACTATAAAACCCGCTTAGAAACACAGCACTGAATGCGTTCGTCTGTTTTCGATCCATTTCTTTGGTATTCACTGAATTCGGGCACTTATTACGATAATGTCCCATTTGTTTACATCGAAAACATTTTATTTTCGACTTTGACAACTGTTCGGGGTCGCCATCTTTGACGCGATTTTTAACTTCCTTGTCATTTGGTTTGACATTTTTCTTATGTTGGTACCATTGACTTTTTTTGCTATGGAATGAACCAAATGCAGCACTTTCAACACGAACTTCCGACTCCATATCTAATAATTTAGATTTTATGGAATCCGTCGTGATATTGATGCCAGAGTGTTCAATGGCCATAATCATTGGCGAAAATTTATCGGGTAGTCCCGCCAACAGTAAAGAGCCAATCCACTCATCGTTGATGTTGAAACCAGTTCCCGCCAATTTCTGACCCGTCTCCACTAATTGAGTTACATATGAATTCATGGAATCACAGTCATCCAGTCTTATTGATATTAGATTTCTCAATAGGCTTATCCTTCTTGTGAATCCAGAATCATCATACAGCGATTTCAATTTTTCCCATAGTTCCTTCGTAGATTTTACTTCTTTGATATGAACATAAATGGAGGGATCGATCGTCAAGATCAATTTGGCTCTGGTTTTAGCGTCGTCCGTGGCTGCAACAGACGCTTGACCTGCTTCTGGCTTGATGCATCCTAGCGTTCCTTCTAAAATTAAGAAGTTTTCCGCCGCGAAACACCACTCACTATAGTTTTCTCGGCCTTTGAGTTTAGGTACATTCACCATATAGTTCGATGACGCCATTTTTTTTTCAGTCACAGCACAATTACCTAACCGACCGCACAAATCCACAAACGCACAATTCTGTCCTCTTACTGCAACTATTATCAATGTCCACGATAACAACTGTCGCGAGAACTAATTGAACAATAGCCCGAAACGCTCTGGGCCCATAACCTATTATAATTTGGGATTTCAAGTGAAACAACGTAGTGCTTGGTTCCGCTGCTAAGACCAGAAGGAAGTTTATTCAAAAATACACAGATACATTTGCATGCTACTTAAAAGTTCACTTCCGGTACAGATAATAATAAAGATATTAATAGACATTGTAGGTGGCACTCGTATTTTGAGCACATTATAACATATACATTTAACCAACAAATACAAGCCATTTGCCTTTGCTTTGGCAGAGACATGGCTTAAAGCTAACAACATATTTAAAATTCACTCTTACATAACAGTGAGATCAGATAGGTCTGATGGGTATGGTGGAGTAGCCATCCTCATTAAAGATTCTATCCCTTTTACTGTTATTTCTTTACCTCCTCATAGTGAGGAGATTTCTATTGTAGCTATAACTGTAAATAGTATGTGTCTTGTTTCTGTGTATATATCTCATCCTTCTGTTTCTATCCTTCAAGAAGTTAATAATCTTTTTTCCTTTCTTCCTAAACCATTTTTAGTTCTTGGTGATTTCAACTGTCATCATCAGTCATGGGGTAGTACCTTTTCTAATGCCGATGGTGAAGACTTATTACAGATCTTAGACCTTCACAACTTATGTACATTAAATACTGGATCTCCTACTCGCAGATCTGAGCCTCACCAAAATCAGAGTGCAGTAGACCTGTCCATTTGTACGCCTAACTTCTCATCTTCTTTATCTTGGTCTACTCTTTCTTCTTCCTATGGTAGTGATCACTTCCCTATACTCATAACCCTTCCTTCTTTCAAAGCAAAATCTTCAGTTAGAAAATCTCATGTCAAATATAGAGTTCCTAACAAAACTGATAGTTCTTGGAATAAATTTAAATCCTTAGTTCAATCAAAATTTTCTTCTCTTCCTCCTCTATCTGAAGGCAATGAACTTTTGTGTGCAGAGGCTTTATCCAATGCTATGATTTCTGCAGCAAATGAAGTCTTTCCTGCAAAAAAAAGTAACCACTACAACAAAATTCCATCTCCTCCCTGGTGGGACGCGGAGTGTTCAGAGGCAGTTCTTAAAAGAAAAGAAGCTGAGATTGCCTACAACGAGAATATGTCGCCGACCAATTATGAGTCCCTCTTGAAAATAATGTCTGACACTCGAGAATTATTTAAAAAAAAGAAGATAGATGGGTGGCGAAATTTTTGTCATTCGATTTCTCCTAATACTCACCCTACTTTAGTTTGGCAAAATATTCGAAGGTTTCGATCTGCATTTAATCAATCAAATTGTTCGCAAATATCCAACTCTGTGGCTAATGATTTTCTAGATAAATTGGCACCACCTTGGGTGCCTGAGGATATTCAGACAATTTCGTCTCCAAAGACTAATCCCCTAATAAACTCTAATCATTCCGATTGCACCTTAGCTCTCCCGTTTTCTTTGAATGAATTGAAAAATATAGTCCATCACACAGTAGATTCAACACCAGGTAAAGACGGCATTCCATATTCCTTTTTTACAAATGTTAGTGATAGTATTCTCTGTTATTATTTAGATTTAATTAATACGATTATGACGTCCGGAAATGTACCTCAGGAATGGAGACATCAAGTGGTGTTGCCAATCCCTAAACCCAACAAACTACCATCTGACGCGTCCTCCTTTCGTCCCATTGTTTTGTCGTCGGTCCTGATGAAATTGGCTGAACATTTAATAAAAAATCGACTTGAGTGGTATGTCGAAAGCAAAAGCTTGTTGGCGACTTCTCAGTATGGGTTTAGAAAAGGAAAAAGTACATCGGATTGTTTAGCCATTTTTACCACAGATATCCGTCTAGCTTTCTCTAACAATCAGTCAGTGGTGGCAGCATTTTTAGATATAAATGCTGCATATGATAATGTTGTATTATCTATATTACAAAGTAAATTAATCTCTTTAAATATCCCAATAAATCTTATTAATTTCATTTTAACAATTTTATCCGAACGTTCCGTTAGCTTGTCACTTTCTGATAGGGAGTTAACTCGTCTCGTATGGCGAGGCCTACCACAAGGCTCAGTTCTAAGTCCTTTATTGTATAATATATATACTTATGATCTGGATCAATGCTTTACCGTAGGTATTCAAGTTTTACAATACGCTGATGATTTGCTTCTATATCATGCCTGTCAATCTATTGATCAAAGCTGCCTTCTTTTGACCTCAGCTTTGAAATCCTTATCTTCCTGGCTACACAATAATGGCTTAGATCTCTCTCCCTCTAAGAGTGCTTCTGTAATTTTTTCCAGAAAACGTATTCTTCCTCCTGCTCTCGTCTTGTACAATGATATTCCTATTCCTTTTCTTGAAAAGTTTAGGTACGTGGGGTCATTTTTGATTCAAAACTTAACGGTGTCGCCCATTGCGACTTCATTTCTATTAAATGTGAACGTAATATTAACATCCTTAGATGTCTCTCTGGTGTATGGTGGGGTGCTCACCCTACCTCTCTGAAATTAGTGTACAATGCCATAATCAGAAGTATTTTTGATTATGGGCTATTCATTTTAGAGCCTATAAATGTATCGGCCAAACAAAAATTGGATCGTATCCAGTCTAAGAGTTTGCGCATCATATCTGGAGCTATGAAATCAAGTCCCATTAATGCTCTTCAAGTAGAATGTGGCGATGCTCCTTTACACATTAGAAGACAGTTCCTATCTGATAATTTTTTATTCCGCATTATTCAATTTTCAAACCATCCCCTTATTCCTAAACTTGCATGTCTTGCTTCTCTCATTAACACTTCCTCCTACTGGTCTCATAAATCTATTCCATGCTTAGTACAGAGCTATCAAAAATGGACTTCTCTTTCTTCTCCCTGTCACCGTTCTAATAAATTGCCGTTATTTAACCATAGTTATGATAGTTTAATATTTTCTCCCTTAGTTATTTATAATTGCGTTGATAAAACTGACCCAAATTGTAGATTTTTATTTAATATATTCCTAGACGAACAAAACGAAGGCTATCACCATCTTTACACAGACGCCTCCAAAAGATCACCAACGGGTTGTGTTGAAGTAGGAGTCTTTCATTCCGAATATAAAATAGTACAGAAAATTAAACTTCCTCAGGAGACTTCTGTATTTACTGGAGAATGTTTTGGTTTGTTTAAGGCAGTGGAATATGTTTGTATGTTTAAACTGAAAAACTCGATCATTTTTACAGATTCTTTGAGTGCTCTTCAAGCCTTAAGTAAATTTCCTTTTAAATTAAAATCATTTTTTCCCGTTATTTTAGAAATTAGAGAATTAGTTTATAAAGTTACTTTAGCAGGAAGTTCTATTAAATTCGCCTGGGTTCCTAGTCATTCCGGTATTCACGGAAATGAAGTTGCTGACAGGCTTGCCAACGAAGCAGTGGAGTGTGGTGACATATTCCCATTTAAACATTTTTCACATGACCTTCCTTCTTTGTCTAAAATTATTCAACGGGAGTCTTGGAGAGAAGCGTGGGAGGAATCTATTCTGTCTAAAGGTTTATATTATTCAAAGATTCAACCCGATATTCCAGCCAAACCGTGGTTTTCAAAAGTTAAGTTCAACAAAAAAGAAACGTCAATTTTAATAAGATGCAGATTAGGCCATGTATGTTCTCCAGCCCACCTTGCCAAACTTGGCATTGTGAATAGCCCAGCTTGCGAATGTGGATCTGACTTCTCTGACATCAACCACATTCTTTTTTCCTGCCCTCTTTATGATCGTTCTCCTTTCATTTCTGACCTTATTTCTTTAAATGTCCCTTTTCCTTGTTCGACCCTTTCCTTACTGTGTACCAATAATTTATTAATTTATAAGTGTATAGCTTCTTATATTTTTGTAAATAATATTAAGTTGTAAGTTAAGTTGTATATTCCATTTAAACTATTATTGATGTATATAGTCATATGTAAGATGTTTAACTCTCCTGATTTTTCCAAATTCCGATTCCTTTTATTCATTTTATCCCAGTTTCCCTACCTTTGAAATGCTACCAATACCAAATTATATAAATTTACTTTGACACTGGCAATGTTAAAAACGGTGCCAAAAGAAAAAAAAAAAAAAATGGTTGCCTGTAAAGTCGGTTTTACGGGCGAAGATTTTACGTGACAACGTCTTTTACCGATCATAGTTGAGTGGGAGAGAGACGCAAGGCATTCGGCGGGCCTCTCTCTCGTTCGGTGACTCATCGTAACGTTACCGAGCGTTACACTTTTTCATAAGTGACTCCCAGCCGCAACCTAATTTAAGACGTTGTCACGTCAAAAAAAAGCACATCAATGTGTGAATTATTAATTTGTTTGTTATCCTTATATACCGTACGTTTATTGTTTTACATATTTCTTTATTGAAATACTAGCTTTTGCCCGGGACTTCGTCCGCGTGGAATAATAGTTCCCGTTTCCGCGGGATTTCCGGGATGTAAACTATCCTATGTCCGTTCCCGGGTCCCAGACTATATCTGTACCAAATTTCATTCAAATCGGGTCAGTGGTTTAGGCGTGAAGAAGAGACAGACAGTTACTTTTGCATTTATATTATTAGTACGGATTGAAATATATTGTGTTACACCAATTTTGATTTTAAATCGTTGTTGAAAAACGTAGTGAGGAAACCTAGACTTATAATAAAATTGCATCCCGCCTCAGGTTAGCGCGGATGTAACATATCTTAAAAAAAACCGGTTTTTCTCTATTATAATAAGCAAGTACTGTACACATAAACCTTTGTCTTGAATCACTCTATCTATTAGAAAACCGCATCAAAAACCATTGCATAGATTTAAAGATCGAAGCATAGATGGGGACTGGCAGACAGCGGAAAACGACTCCGTTTATACTATGTTGTGATATGAATCTTGAAATGCCTTGAGTAAGCTTCGTCAAAGTTCTTGCCCCCTCTATGAAGAAGACTTTGCCCTGCAGAAAGCCACTAATATCTTGGTAGGAAATCATTTCATGGTTCATAGGTATTGGAACGTATAAATGGAACTTAAGGAAACCAATATTTAATATTGGTGCTGATTCTCTTGATCACAAACTTAACTAAATTTAAGTTAAATGCATCTATCTCCTTCCATTTCTTAAAGAAAAGGACAGAAGATACATTTTAGTTTAATTCTGTCAAATTCGACAGCGCCTGAAGAAAATTGGCGTATATTTAGTCGCCATGTTTTTATTCGAGTCTAAATTATCTATGGAGTGACTAAATTTGACAGGACTTAACTAATATTTTATCTTCTGCCCTATTCTTAATGAAATGGAAAAAAATATGCACTTAACCTTTTAGGTTAATTTGAAAATAAGAGAATCGGCACTATTATAACCATTCTCTAAGTAAACATACTTAGGTAAAGCATATGCTCACAAATCCATACTAAAACACTAGCATACCGCCCACTGCTAAACCCCCGTCAAAAAGGTCATAATAGTAATTATCCTATACAAACATTTTGTCCCTATCTGAACCCAATCTAAATGTTAAAACAGATTATTTTTAGTAGTAATCGATAACCTACACCAATTAAATTTTCATATTTCCGGAGTCAGTAATTGCCTATTTTACCCCTATGGAGACAATTTTCTAAAATCGTTTTTTGCTGACATTAACTTTACATAATAATAGTATAGTTTTAAAATAAATATGTGAAAAAATGTGGTTTCAAATCCAAACCAATTTGATTATCTAACTTCAGCCAGTTCAAAAGTACATAATGTACTTTTGAACTGGCTGAAGTTTATCTTTAATATCACTAACATCGGTGTAGGAATAATGTCGTGAGAAAACCTGCCCCCCTAGACAAGTGGCATTGTAGAATAGATTGTGACTAGAATAGATTTTTAAATGTATGGGGTTGACATAAGCTTTCGCTAAATAATTTGACATCTCCATACATTTGACAATCTATTCTATTCCGCTATCTATTCTACAATGCCACTTGTCTAGAGGGGCTGGATTTTTCTTAAATGTATTTAAACTGACTGATTTATCGACTAGGTGAAGTACTACACAGTCTAAACCTCTATTCCCAGAGACTTAAAAACTTGGACGGTGTATTATTTGTGAAGAGTGAGCATCCGCATAATAAGGATTTTCAGAAATTCGACCCGTAAAGTTATTTTTTCTGCCACCATGTTAAGTCGTTAACGCGGACGTATTCGCGGGTGAAAGGTAGTCATCCACATTTGAGTAATGGACAAAGTGCGAAGCTATAAGAAAGGCTGACTTAGGAAAAGAAAGATGAACTTTGTGATGTATGATAATATGACAGGAAGGATCATTACGACATCTGGTGAAGAAAAGACATCATAAATAAAATGGGATTAGAACTGAAAAAATCGTTTTAAAAGATCAAGATTGATGATGCGTCGTATGGACGGGATGATCAAGGATAGATGTATCCTTGATGATCCCTCAACCACCCATAGATAGGGGCTGTACTAAAAGCAAGGTGATAAATTTTTTCCCTACGTTTAGCCAAAGATTTGGCTATGTAGGTGCGTTATTGTAGACGAGTCAAGGCACGGTCATGAAATTAACCATAGTGGGTCCACTCTTTAAATTTGCCCCTTTCCGTCTTCAAAATACGTATTGATCAAACTTGGGGTTCATAATGACTGTTTCTATGAATAGAACTTTTTAGCTGAATTTTAACTCACACTTCCACGATTTCTCCGATTTCTTCCTCGCTCTTGTAAATTTTATATTCATATTTTTTTGTTGTGTGCCCCGCACCGGTACAACGCCTTTTTTATGGTGTATATCGTGCCTCAGAACAATTGAGCAACTAACGTTCTCCATTGTTCTGAGTCAGAAACACGCCCTCGGCTAGCGCTGAAAACCAGCGCCGTGGACTCGCACCTGTGTACGGGCCCGGCATTATGCTGAGCGCTAGCCCTTTAATAAGGCATTTAGCAAGGCATAAGTTTATAATAGAATTATTGTTAAGTTCTTTTCGTTCTTTTACTGTAAAACTTTACCATCTTATAGCACGAATAAACTGTTTTTCTTTCTTTCTTTTTCTTTCGTAAGTCGCAACTTGATTTGAAAAAAATCTTTTTGTTATTACAACCCAACTGTTAGTTTTAGAGATTAGACCTTTTAATTAGACAAGCTATTTTAGACCAATATTTTAACATTTTTGGTGTGAGTTTCTACATAAAAATAGGCGTATTTACATCGTCCTCAAGAATTAATCAAATTAGTTACGAAGCTCGTGACTAGATTCCACGCCAAAAGTGATAATAGGAGCCGCAAGATTGAATTTGGTAGGATTTGTTTGTTTTGTTAAAAGTAAGGAAAAATGAGCCACTTTTTAACAGTTATTGGTGTTTGTTCTTGCCAATTATCTGTGCAAATAACCAGCTTTAGGCCGACATTTTGGCGATGTTTATGTAAAAAATGTGGTAGCGGTTCTTTGAACAATAACAATGGAATTTATTAGTGAGTGAGTTTACAAATAAATAATAATTATTCACTACATCAGTACTCGTCATTCTTACCATTATTTGTCTCGTGTTAGAATAGAACTCGTGTATGCACAGTGATTGAGCTCAGTCACTGCGCCAATGGAGCCAGTAACTTGCGGCTATTTTTTTAGAGATTTAACTCGGTTCTTCTTCTCGATATGATTGGCTCTTCTTTACAGCTCCATTGATTTTTTCCGATTTATTTCGTTATGGGTTCCAAGACAGTTTTTCAAAGATTCATCGAGTGACATTGTCTAGACGTTTTTTTGGTAGAGTTCGCTCTGACTTTTAGAAGTAGTCTTATATGTAGTTGGGGATAGAGAGACGAGTTTGTCCAAGAAACTGTTTAGTTAATTTATAAAATTCTGTCACAAAACGAAAAAACAGACTGAATCCATAGAAAATGTTCAATAATTACACGTTTGCAACGTAACCAGGTAGGGTAGGTTACAAACATGTAATTACAGTCAATTTTCAAATAGAAAGCTGTAGTACACGGCAATATTTATGTTGTTGTTACTAGTGCGGGAAAACTAACAACTGATGCCTACAGTTTAATTTTTTTAATTACGCGGCATTAAAAAACAAGTTGGTAAACACAAAGTACTTACAAGAATGGATTGAGCCGGACGGTTAGAGGAAGGATGTTCAGTGGATGCGGTCTTAAAAAGTTCGTTGCTGTAATATGGCAAACGTTATCGTGGGAGGTCGATTCTACTAGAGACTGCTTCTAAATACCCCTATGCCCCCTAAGATTTTACAATTATCACTGCAGTGGGACAATTGTAAAGTCACGCCTAACCAATGGCTGCGGCAACCAAACGGCTTTACATGCTTTCCGAGCACAAGATGTCAGTTATGTCCAATATTTACTTTAAAAAGTACATATGAATTAAAAAGTCACATTGGTACTTGCACGGACTCGGTCCCAGAACCTCTTACACGAGAGGTGAGCGCTTTATCCACTGGGCCATCACGACATTCCACAACAAGCCTTTGTTATGTATATAATATATGCAGTCTTTTACCGTGGTGCTGAGCGGCTCGCGATGTCTAAGCCTACCTTATTGGGTTACGTTCGATGCACTAACAATACGCATACGTTATTACGTCACAGTGCAGTATCTTGCCACGCTTCGTCTCTTAAGTCTAAAGCCTTACGGTGGAAGCTCAAGGTAGCAAATATCAAAACAGCCCTCAAAGTGCGTATTGTCTACTTTATGAAAAAGTCATTTAACCGAGTTGTATGCACTCTGAGAGTTGATGATATTAATGAATATAATTCTGTAATTGAATAACAATTACAGCCGCGCATTAATTATATTTTCAATGTACAGTTTTCCAATGACCAGCAAATTGCAAAAAAAACGTTCGAAAATTTGAATTTCGCGGGCTACCGTAAAGCATCCCATTAAGCACTTGCAGTGTGACGTCATACGGTTGCACATCTTGTCGAGTATAGTTATTTGTAAGATGGATGACAAAGTAGTGGAAGGACCGGCGGCGGCGCCTTTAACACATTATGTGGTCTTTGTCTAATGAGATTATTAAACTTCAGTGGCTTGGATGAAGGCGCTTGGTGACGGACGTGCGAACACGTCACAAAGTGGAACACACTACTTTGACATTCTCAAGTTAATCGTGGTTACATCTCAGTGTCAGCGATGGCGAATAAACTGTTAACGCTACCTGTTTCTTTTGTATTAAAAAGTCATTTTTATTAGAACTACATGAAGATATTATAAATGTAACGTGTACACAATTACGAATTAAATTTTTAGTAGTTTCCTAAGTGCCACTTTCCGCGGAGCCTACATACAAAACTATAAAACTCTGTTGATAAAGCATTCCTCAGTTTTGGAAACCAGGGTTTGTATGGGCCCCGTAGACAGTCAATCTCAATCGTGATCCGAGATCAAAGTTATTCATCAAATTATGATGAATTTGGATCGCGATCAAGATTGACTGTGTACGGGCCGTCGATATGTTTAAGCTTTGAGCAAAGAGCGGTGATCAATGCTCCCACCTTCTTTGTATAAGAAGTGGCCTTTTCTCTGCAGAAGGACTATAACCACAGATTAATAAATAGTTACTACGTAACAGATACTTCACTCCAATACAAAAATGAAAAAACCTACGCTATAATAGCCTACAAAATCATAATAATAATACCAGCTGTTTGCAGCGAGGAGAAATGTACCATAAGTACGCACAAAGAGAGTTGAGATTCTTTTGCCCGCCGCGCGACTAACGTGTGTGCGTGTCGTCCAGCAAATCTGCTAGGGTTATACGTATGATGATAATGGTAATAAAAAGAATGATTTAGAAAAACAATATTTTTTTTATTTGTTGATCAAATATTTTTTCTTTTAATAAAATGACTGATACATATTTTTCGTTCCTTGAATTCCCGATTATTATATTTTAGTGTCGAAAATATCCAAAACCGCGTGAATAATTTTAATAAATAATCAAAAGGGAAACAGGAGAATTGGGAAACAGGGGAATTGCACAATAATCACGCAATAATTACGTGGTTTCGGCATTTTGATAGTCAGCGCTGTACCCGTGACGCGCGAGCACTCAGCCGGGCGCGCGACAGCCCGGTGTTCGTTGTATCGTCGACGATACGCGAAGCGGTAGGCATAAAACGCGTGGCCTTGAGCGAGTGACGGACGCCTGCTATAACTAACTCCATAGACTACCTACTTATCTTAATTAGTACTGGGTAGTTAATATAATAGTTATAAAGTACACAATGTGTTTGTTCCTTTGCTAAGAAATATATTTCTTGCGCTAGAAAAGTTTCCCGTAGCTTTTAAAAGTCGCCATTTTCCTTTATAAAGTGCACATTTTGAGCTTAAACTGTAATAATATACTGTCGTCTGTCGTACAATAAAATAAAACAGCAGACAACATTATAAGGCAGTTTTATACACCGCTGCTGACCCTAATTTAATTTTATTGCAAAGATTTGTTGATATTGCTTGTACCAGTAGCACCATGGTGCTATAACGCATATTCAGAAGGACCAAATACTTATCATCAGCTGAAAGAAGTCACTGCAGGACAAAGGCTTTGGCCCCATGGATTTGTCAGTCCATCTTCCGCCAAACATTGCTAGGAATAAAATTGAATTCAACAAATCTACGTGGTGTATGCTTTTAGGTTTAGCTTTACGAAAATGTTTCTAACATTATCCGTGTGAGGCTTTCATTAGCAATGGACAGAAGTAAAATTTTTTTTGTTTGAAATCCAGAGTAGTCTTCAAAGAATCACTTGTGTCTGTTAACCGATCGATTTATAATAGTAATTGCTAAACCTAAAATCTTGAAAAAAAAAAAAACTTAGACCTCTTGGAAAAAAGCTCGAACCATTTTGCATGCTCGTTGCTGACTATTTTATTCTTAAAATGCTGGTTTCTAAAAAGAAATACTATAATAATACTTTCAATTATTTTTTTATTTGACCAAGTAGAATGGAATAATTTAGAATAGAATAGAACAAATGATTGTTTTTTAATATCGTTGAACAAAATATTTGAGTGAGGAGTATAAATATGGTTTGCAATTCTAGCTGAGGATTATAAATTAAATATTTTACAAGAGAGAAGGTAAAAACATGCACGATTATAGTATAACATTGAAAAAAAAGACAGAGAATTAAGTGATGAATTTTTGGTTTTTTTAATAAATCTATGTTTAGTAGAAAACTTAGGCAAACTCGTTCTAGCCTAGAGCACATCTAACGAACCCCTCCCTTCCGAGACACGGAGACACATCCTTGAACTAAATAAACCTTCTGCCCTACTATGTATTGTGAAACCATTGTGCATCTGTGTTAGGCAGTCGTAACGTTTTATTTAAAGTAATCGAGCGGCGTTTAGTTCGGAGCACAGTCCGGAAATGTAAGTCCAAATTGATAACTATTAGTGGCTATTGAGTAAATCCCATAGGTAGATAAACGTTATGTGGAGGTAGTATTTAGTTTTTATGGTTTTTCGTTAATGGTTATTTTGAAGGACAACAAAAGGTAAGTTGAGACTATGTTCTATCTGCGGCTTTGACCGCGACGTCCTACAATGAATCATAAAGAATTATAATCATTTAAGATATTAGGCCACTTAGTAGATAGCTTTTTAACTGTTGAAGATTTTTTGGAATCAATATTTAGAGAGATTACTCGTAGGTACCACTTTCAAACCAACTTTACCTCTTTATAATATTGTTAGTTTTAATGTCAAACATTATAAAGAGAGAGAACCGGGGACACAATGTTTTACAACAAAGTAAACAATTTTAGTTCTCTTAAAATTAAATATTTGTAACAGCTTATTTTACCTTATTTAATGAAAATTAAAAAACGTATATCAATTTAAACGTATGACTGAAATATCAATGGCCACAAAAATCACAAGCGGACATAGTAATCGTTTAAAAAATAACGGCCATTCAAATTCAAATTAAGAAAGAACGAACGAATTGAAAGTCGAGCCGGTGTGCGACGGTTATAATTAAGCCTATCGTCCAGTGACTGCGACAATGCGAAGTCGAGTGTCGTGCTGCTTGAGGCACAAAGCGAGGCCACTTGTGGCACTCCAACACAGAGTTATAGCATGTAGGGGTGTACATTTTCTCAGGGGTGTATTGTAGGTGTGTATAGATTTTCTCGAATGTGCTTGGTTTGTTCAGTATTTTAATAACCTTCTATCATATAAATTAAGGGTTTAGCAATTAAAAAATATGTAGCAGTTAGAAAAGAAAGTTTGATGCCATATTATAATTTACATAGAAAACACATGTATCGTGTTTATTCATACAGATGCAATATATGACATGCAAATGTCATATATTGCAAACTAAAAAAAGCTTTAGAACTTACAGAATGCACTAAGTCAGGGCTGTCCAAACTATACACCTTCGCGGGCTAATTAAATTTCATACAAAAGCTGGAGGGCCAGAAAAATATTTTCAGTTGTCAAGTAAATAAAATACAGGGTAATTTTGTCTTTCTGTGTTTATTGATTTTTCGTTAATTTATCTTTAACAATAGTATCCATATCCACGTCAACATACGTAGTTGCCAGGCTCATTGCATGAAGAAGCGATTTATCTGACAGTGAAGATCTATACTTGGATTTTAAAAAAATAATTGTCGATTGCACTTTCACATAAATAAGTGCTGCCCATCATCGATCCCATTTTCAAGCCGAAATTTTTATTTTTCATTTATTTTAATAGTAAAATTAGCTTCACTTTTAAGTAATCATGCGAATGGAATGTTGCAAGACTAAAGATAAACAAATTATACCAAGTATTGAGTAAGTACATGTTTTGACAACGAATAATATTATCCAAACTATTGGTGTCCAAAACTATTTTGAGATTAAAATGTGTGTCGCGGGCCGCATGAAAACAAGCCGCGGGCCGCATGCGGCCCGCGGCACAGGCTTTGGACAGCCCTGCACTAAGTGTAATGATCAAAGTAGAACAGAAATGAAATATAAGTTTTGTCGGAATTAGGTGCTTATACTCTCTCGTACTACCCACACGACTTAACTGTATACCTCGCGCCCGCCGTAACAACTGTTCAGAAATTAACGCACAGCCCAAACCATTGGTACTAGAGACCATGAAACTTAGAGGGTATGTTCTTTGTGAAAGAAATTACAATCCTAAAAGGCATAAAATAGGGGGAATTTTAGACATCCACGCGGGTGAGAGCTAGGAAAAATAAAAAACTCGTAATTTATATAGGGATGGGGCCATTTTCAAAACCAATTAAATGAATTATTCACTAATAGAAAACTACATAAGACTATATGCTAGAGATTACTATATGCTATACAATTGCACGCGACCGAAGTCACGACCGGAGACTAGTAAAAAATCTGAATATTATCAGAACAAGCCCCCTTGGGACAGAAAAAGTTCTCTCATAAGTTGACTTGTACTTTTTTAATTGTAATATTATCCAAGAAGCAAGAGAAAATACTGAAATAGCCACCGAGGTATTATTAAAAATAACTTCAACGAAATTGGGCCTTACTTGTAATACATTTTTATCTTCACTATACCCATGAGGGATTAAAATAAAAATAATTTGAGCTTACTTTTTAAAAGTTAGCATCAAATTTCACAGTGGGGACTATGTAAATACTGAAAATGAAAAGCCTTACTTTTTCGGCGAAAAAAAAATTGCTTTTTGTTGTTAGCTAAAAACTAAAATATAACAAAAGTATGTTAATGTGTAACTTTGTACGGCCTTTGTGAAAGTTCTGTGTAAAACAGAATGGGAATTAGACAGAAAGGGAATTCAAACGTCAAGCATCAGTTATTCAACATACGTGTTTAGTTTTGGGTTCTATTTGTGTAGGCTAGGGCTGCCTCGCATTTTTATCAGACTCGAACCTAAAGCGTGTTCTAGGGTTAGGATTAGGGTAAATCTGATGGTTTTAAAAATAATTCGATATACCAGCAAGTCTTCATTCATTCATTCATTTTTTTAAGTCTTTCAGCGCTCCACCAATAGCTTTTACCATTTTCTCTAAAACGCTTTTCTTGTTGACTTGTAAGGCTTGCAATGTTAACTTGCTGGTTTATCGTATTATTAAACCATCAGATTTACCCTAACTCTTACCCCAGAACACGCTTTAGCTTACACTTATGAGAAATACGCCAGCGGCATTGCTTTAAATAACTCTGACTTACAGTATACTCGTAAATGCGAAAAAAATACAAAATATACGTGTATATTTTGCCTGCTATCATGCTGGAAAACAAAATGCAATAATAGGGATGACGACAGCATAAAAAATGACATTCTGTTTAGTCCGTCTTGTAGATCGGCCAAAAATACGGGACACGTATTTTTTACTTGATCAAATTAATAAAATTTGTACAAAGATAAAGAGCAAGCAACAAAGTTCCGGAGTGGGGGCTTTTGACGTCACCGCCCTGGAAAAATTGTATCTAATCGTGACGTCACGCGCAACTTCAACGCACTGTATCGTTGTCATTTTTCGTTAACGAGAAAAAAGAAAAAATACGTGTCCAAATTTTTTTTAATAATCTAACTGACAGACTAATTACTTTTTTTTCGTCGTCTCGCCTATTGTCTTGATTGAATTAAGATAACACGGCATTGATTGGTGTTACTAATTGCTAACACAGAGTTACTTTCGTATGTATAATATTGGGTCAAATATTTTTTTCAGTATGGCGGCCCCACAAGCTTATAAATAAACCAGACGGACTTTCGGACAAGGTAAATCAGGACTAACAGATGTGATGACGGTCGCTCACCGTCGTCACCAACCAGACAACAGCCCACAAAACACAGGTGATGCTTAAAAATAACCACTTAAAAGCCTCTCTCAGAATTCATAAATAACCGAAATCATTTATTCAACGCACACGTAACGTAAGGTTCTCTAGTGTTACGGGATTTCGTAATTATCGGGAGGTGAGTGGAAAAGTGGGAAGAATTTCGGGATATTGAAAATTAAACATCATGTAGTTAGGGATTTTTTAACGGTTCCGTGTAACAGGTTGTGGGTTCGAATCCGGGCTAACAATGTGACTTTTTCAATTCATATTTACTTTCTAAAGTTTATCTTGGACATCACTGACATCCCGTGCCTCGGAAAGCACGTAAAGCGGTCCCGGTTGTCTTTCGTAGAAGTTTGACTGTCATTACTGGTGAGCCAGAAACTCTGTCCAGTCTAACCGTAAAGTATCGTGTCGCCCAATTACTGGGTTGTGGAGGTCTGATAGGCAGTTGCTTCACGTAAAACACTGGTATCCAGCTGAATCCGGTTAGGCTGGAAGCCGACCCCAACATGGTTGGGAAAAGGCTATGATGGGATGGGATGATGATGATATGTTGGTATTAAGTTGATTTATTACCACATACATAATTATTCCTTTTTTTTCTTTTCTTGTTAAGATCTAGCTTTATAATCTAACCAGCAGAATATTTTTAGTTTACATGAAGCGATTGCCTGTCAACCTCTGCATATAACTCAGTTAAATTGGGGGCTGCAGTCAAAGACTTACCAATTGGCAACCAAGACCAACAGATTAAAATGCTTTCCGAGACATTGAGGTGTCTCACTACCATCTTCCAAATTCTGGGCTTAATTGAGAAATACGCAATGGAAAACCTAATACCATTTGCCCGATCATCAATCCCCCCAGTTTGGACTCCCACGTTTGTATAGTGCCGAGATTAAGCAGTTGATCGCAAGTATTTTGGCTAAGTAGTATCACTGTCGCACAACTTTCATACTACGACAACCAGATAAGCGGAAAAAATCTATGCGAACGTACGTATACTAAGTGACAATTATTACATACACTACTTATAAAAAAAAAACTCTTAAAAATATATAAAATGGCATCAAAAAGCTCCTCCGCAACGGTGTCAAAGTGTTGAAGAGGCTGGCAGCATTGCCACGTTGGATGGCGATGCTAGGCCTCTAGTCAAGGACAAAACCAGCCTTTTGGTTTCGGGAAAACTCAACCAGGCTGTTGGACTGGTCTTTAAAAAGAAGATGGGCTTTTGGATCCTACGGACCGAGAGTTTCAACCCCAAACGGCTCGAAAATATAGTTACCGGTAAGGTTACCATTATTTTTCTCGTGCTAGCATTTTGTGTTCATTAATGCTACCTACTTAGATTAAAATTTGAAAATGGTAAAAAACCGGGATTAGAACTGCTCCGCTTTCCCTTGCACGTTGAAAATCGGGATATTATCCAAAATCGGGACGACGTACAACCCTAATTCCCAACATGCGGAAGGGCCAAAATTAACGCCGGATGAAAAGTAAATTGCAAATCGATGTTCGGTTCGGAATGCATTAATCTTCCGTTTAAGTGTAGACGAGTGGGTGAAAAGTTAGAATTACGTGAGCAAGGTGTGTTTGATTAATGTTTATTCATTGAAAGATGGTTGGTTAATTCATTACTCGAGTGGGTGTTATTGATCTATTTCTTCCTGGGTCGTAGGTGAGGTGTGTTAAAAATAAACATATTTTTACGCAAAGAAAAGTTAGAAAGATTTAAAAAGAGTATAATATAATTATCAAACATAATAGGTAAACATATTAACATTTATTATCACTTACTAAGCTAAATACCAAACCTTCTTTTTTTAACTAAATAACACAAAAGAGTTTGCATATGTTTTTAATACCTGTATACCAACCCTAACGCTACCACGGCCCATTACTGGCGGTTATTAAACGGGAGTGTCCTTAAGAATATATCATTTAAAAAGAAAGAATTATTCAATATTCGAATGTTCAGATAAAATGGCGCTGAATTATATTTTAAGCAGTAATTTGTCGTCCATTCGGCGATTTTAACGAGACATTTTTAATGGTTGCGTAACCGTATTATTTTACACCAGGATTTGATTTATTGTTGGGATATTATGTTGGGTCGATTTTAATTTGGTGGTCGTTTTTCTGGTACTTATCTTTATTAATTCAGTGATTTTGTAAAACTTTTCTCTCATTAGGATTTTTGTTATTGAATTTAATGTTAGCGCGTGATGCATGAGAGTTTCATGGTTTACTTATATAAAAAAATGTGATCTAACTGACTTAGTGATATATCAACGCACGACCCAAACTTCTGATTTTAGAGACATGAAACTTGGAGGGTAATGTTCTTGAAGAGAAAGTATCCACTAAGAAACTATTTTAGAAAAGGAGTAAAATGGTGGATGGAAGTATGACGTCATCGGGGGTGAAAGCCAGTACAATAATATAAGTACCTACTTCCGAAGTTTAACGTCTTGACGACCAAGCGACAGCCGGCTGTCGGGCTGCTATTCTATTGTGACTCAAATCACATGTGTTCGAGGGATTAATTAGGATATTACTCTTCCCGCGTTTGTAAAACCATGAAAAACTTGGTCTTTGTTTCTTTGTGGGTCAGATATCATCAAAATGACTCTTCCCGCTCTAGACGGAGCGGAAGGGAGTGTTAAGGTCATAGCCCACTTACACGACTCTGCTCCCACCCGGCAAAATGAATATGATTTAAATATGGACTTTAAATATTGCTCTTAAGATATATTTTAAACTAGCATCATAAATTAGCAGACAGCTCGCTGTCAGCGAGCTTACCGCCGTCAGACTGCTCGGTAGTTGACGCCTCGCTGGCCGCAAGTCGTAGACGAGCGGTCGGTGCGGTGTCCGCGCGCCGTCACCGCTCAGTCCAGGGGGGTCAGCTTCCGTAGTGCGTAGCGGTCGGCGGGTCAATAGCTGGCAGTCTACTAGCTGTCGCCGCGTGGACTGCTGGGTGCCTGCTAGCTGTCACCTCGTGAACTGCGAGCAGTCGTCTTACTTTAGGGCGGTGTTGGGTGGGAGCGGTGTTGGAGCAGAGTCGTTTAAGTGTGCTAAGACCTTTAGTCTTTTATTGACTAAAACCCTTTATCTCTTTAGAACAACTCGCAGCCCCAGTAGAGACTTAATTTACCTTCAAATCGGAACATACAGTGTTGTGTATTTATTGATTAATGTTATACCATTCAAACGGCATCGCATGCATTCAATATTGACGAGTGATATGAATCCCCATTAGTTAAACGCGAACGTGTTAGCGTGAACGGTCGGTTACACTGAACTTTAACCATGGTTAGGTGTGGGTCGGGATTATGGGTCAAAAGTTTCTTAGGCTTCTCCAATAGTTGTTACCATCTTAACAATATATTTATGGTTATATATAAAATGGTAAACTAACTGATGGACTGGTCCATAATGTACAGCCAAAACCACTGCTCTTAGAGGGTATGTTCTTTGTGCATATTAAGTATCCCACCAAAAACATTTCATGTAAAATGTTGCCAAGACAACCAAATAAGGTTTGCCCTGTGAAAAATATATCAGATCTCATGTAGAGCCAAGCTTCTGAACCCACACGGCCTAAATCTACCGACCTTAACTTCACAAATTCTACATAGTTATCAATAAAAATCTATGGCTTCGCCGTTTCGCTACTGTCGTCGTGGAGGTGATGCAAATATTTACTTTCTGAAGTAAGTAACGAAACAGCCAAGCCATACATTTGCCTAAATTACATTTGCCATATATTGCCTAAGGCATTAAGTCCGCCCTTGTACGTTTGTGCATGAAGTTTAAATAAATAAATAAATAAACTTCCACCCCCCATTTTAGGGGATGGAGAGCGAAAATTATAGGTTTATGATTTTTTTTGTTGGTTGTATGCTAAAGTTAGACTATATACCAAATTTCAGCATTCTAGCACTTCAGGAAGTGGCCAAACATTTTGATGATCGTCAGTCTGCAGTGACGAAATCGGTGTATTTTAGATATCAATAAAATCTAAAGTATTAAAGCTATTCAATTGAGACTTTGTATGTTTAATGAGTTTATTATTGACATCATATTCTGTGAATATGAACTATCTGGTACATCGGGAACCAACTCTATAAGAGTTCAAAAAAATGACGAAACCCTTCGAGAAAAGGTAGGTAGTGCCCTTGCGCTTCGCTTGCTTGTCTTGGCGGAGGCACGACAGTGCCCCTGATCCTCTAAAACAAAATTCGACATTCACGGTAATTCACGCGAGCAAAACCACGACCGAACGCTAGTATTTTCATAGAAACATTATAAATCTTTATTTAAAGTCAAAGTCATTTTCTTTAAACCAACAAAGGCACTTTGAAACGTCATTTACAAAACAAAAATCGATTCTAGTTGCCCATTTCAAAATGTTGTTTCGTATCGAGAAGAATGGGCAAGAAACTCCATACTTACTCTTTTAAGAAATTACATAATTATTTACGTATAACTACGTATTTACGTATTAACACCTATGTATTAAAATTATGACTCCTACGCTTGCCATTGAGTGTAAAACACTGGTACTCGGCTGGCTACGCTGGCTGCTAAGGTTGAGAAAAAAAAGGGCAAAAATTTCAGAGGAGGGGTTAACATGATTTTACGTCAAAGCATTTTTATCGTTACTCTCAAATGTTCAAAGCTAAAAGCCATTACCTTGAAGCAGCTAGCTACTCAAGTTACTAATAAACATTATACTGCTTTGATGTTCTTTAAACATTTTTAACCTACAAAAGAACAGCAATGAATTTAATTATACTTGTACTGTGTTTTACGTGCGAACATTGACAAGTCGAATTTTGCTATTTTATTTTATTACTAGCTTTTGCCCGCGGCTTCGCTCGCGTTAGAAAGAGACAAAAAGTAGCCTATGTTACTCTCCATCCCTTCAACTATCTCCACTTAAAAAATCACGTCAATTCGTTGCTCCGTTTTGCCGTGAAAGAAAGACAAACATACAGACAGACAGACAGACACACTTTCCCATTTATAATATTAGTATGGATATGGATTTAAAGAAAAAGCGGATGATATATTAAAATACATTTTAATTAATTGTGCCTCTTTTTCACGTCACCATAAAATATTTTTTTGAATATTAAAATATTAGCACACAAAACATACTTGTAATTCATTAACTTACGCTGTTTTTATAATTAACAAAATACTCGTAAACGTATAGATATATAAACGTAAAGCAATTTTTAAATATTATATCATTGTCTCACTGCAGGGCAAACGCCTCATCTCTCCTAGAGACCCAAATTTATATCGACTCAAACCCCGGATTCTTTATTATTTTAAACTTCACCGATGTTATTAATGACGCCTTAATCACAGAGCTATCACTTACAAAACAAGACTTAAAGTTTACCCTATTAAATCACTTAAAGTAATCGCAGTCGGTGCAACCAGGCGCATGAAGTTCAATAGAGTCGAGTAGCATGCGAGGGTTGATTAGCTGTCAATACGATAATGAGTCCAAGATCGCTAGCTATGTGCTTCTAAATGATTGGAAACATGCCTCGCCGATCTATGAGACATCTTATCTGTTTTCATGGAACTTCAGTATTATTTGAATGTTGCTTGTGAATTGTGTAAAACATTTTCACAGTCAGACAAACAGACAGACAAACACACACATATAGATCCAACTTACAAATAAGATCCCTCTTTTTGCGTCAGTCCAATCCAATCCAAGTCCAAATCCAATACTGAGAGTAAAGTACTTATAATAAAGTTTATCGGCACAAAAATATGACAAATTGTTCAATAGATGAAGAGATGAGAATAGCGCGTGGCGGGGCCTTCTAGGGCCAATGCCTGCCCGGGGTCGCGGAATAGTTTTAATCGTTACTCCGGCCCCGGAGCAAAAAGGTAACCGAAGGAACAAGGGTGGGTTTTAGTCAGTAAAAGTCTGACATTGAAGGGCGGGAGGGTATGAATGAACGAGTTGCCCACTCTGTGGAGGCGAGTGTGATATACAGCAAGATTGTGTTTGTACCTAGTGTTTACACTATGAATATCAGATATTTTTTTAAAGTTCGATATATTTTTTGTGTTACGTTAGATTTTCAGTTTTGTGTGTTACTTGCGTTGCTACCCTCTTATTATGATCAATATTCTTAACAGTGTACCAAGACAACCTTTCATGAACAGACCTAATCAATAAACATCTTTTCCTCGAATTTATGATTAATCGTCATAACAATGTTTTATTCAACAAAAGCCTTTTGTCTTTATATAGATACTAGCTTCTGCCCGCGGCTTCGCTCGCGTTAGAAATAGACAAAAAGTAGCCTATGTTACTCTCCATCCCTTCAACTATCTCCACTTAAAAAATCACATGCTCCGTTTTGCCGTGAAAGAAAGATAAACATACAGACAGACAGACACACTTTCCCATTTATAATATTAGTATGGATTAGCTGTCCCCGCTGTTTCTCCCGTGTTACGTTATGTCTTCAAATACGTATAATTTAAATTAAATCAAAGCATTTATTTCACTGGGACCATTTAAAGGCACTTTGAAACGTCAAAAAATCAGTCGGTTACTAGAAAAAATTGAAACTTGCTTGTTCCAAAAAGAAGGTTTGTTTCTATAGAGGAACGAGCATGAAACTCCATGGGTCTTTTAAATCATAAGGGTTTAAAACGTTCGTTACATAGTTGTTTATGTTACTGTGTTCTATATGTAAAAACTATTACTGTAAGGTTAAATCTAAATCCGTTCAGTAGTTTTAGCGTGAAAGAGGTACATACCACCATACTTACAAACTTTTACATTTAAATAATATTAGTACTAGTAGATTCATTTAATATTAGATAATATTTCTATAACGCTCACATGCTTCCTTGTTTTTTCAATATTGATTAAGACTCATCACAGCAACAAGTTTAAACCTTAGTGGTTTTTGGTTGCTATTTCATTAGAATAATTCTGTATTATTATTTTTGTAAAAGATAAGTAAATAAAAAAAAAAGTAATTACCTATAATGTTTCTAATAGGAATGGAAACACGTGTTCCTTTACAAATTCTTTTGTATCCAATAATAATTACTAATGTACTGAAATTTTCTTTTATTTTTGTAGAACATAAGTAGTAATTGGGGTTATAATCGTTGTACGTAGGATGATTCATAAAGTTATATGTCATGCTTGTTAATGTCAGTCTGTCTATATGAATAATTAATCGTGGTACCTACACATTTTATTCCATTCTTTATTTTTTTCATCAAAAGTAGGCTTGTATTTTTTAATCGTGAAGTTTGGAAAGTCTGCTGAAATCCGATGTTTTTCAGGCGGTTTTTTTTTATAAAAACCGTTAGTATAAGTAATTCTATTAAGGATTTTTCTGAAAATTAAAACACTTTTTGGGTGAAGCTGATCAAATAGTAAAATACACTTTATTAAATTGTTATATTTTATTATATTTTTTAGTTTAGTGGTTAGTGACCCTGACTATTGAGCCGGAAGTCGTGGGTTCGATTCCCACCCAGGACAAACTTTGTGTGATCTACCTATCAGCTTCAGCCCGCGGCTTCGCTCGCGTTAGAAAGAGACAAAAAGTAGCCTATGTTACTCTCCATCCCTTCAACTATCTCCACTTAAAAAATCACGTCAATCCGTCGCTCCGTTTTGCCGTGAAAGAAAGACAAACAGACAGACACACTTTCCCATTTATAATATTAGTATGGATTAAGTATGTTTATCAGTTGTCTGGTTACCATAGTACAAGCTCTGCTTAGTTTGGGATCAGATGACCGTGTGTGAATTGTCCAAGGATATTTATATTTATTTATTTTAAAAAATAAATGGCTTTCAAAACTGAGATTAATGGAATTAAAATAGTTTTAATTTCATTAATCTCAGTGTCTCTGCTAACAAAAAAGTTAAATCTAAAATCGCCAGTCCTATTTGAGCGTTATGATCAAGTTTGCGTCTTTGCCCTGCAGTGGGAAAATAATTGGTTGGTAGTATTTTATTATTTAAAACATACACACATTATATCAGCGTGGTTTTATTTTACAGTTATAAACAAGTACTATTCACCATAGTGAAAATAAATATCTTACCTAATAATTACTGATCGATTAATATGTGACCACATGACAAGATATATGATGGCTTTTGTTTAATGATACACGTGTCTACGCTATACGTCAGAACTATTAGTTTACTATAAGTACTTAGGAGTATGGAAAACAACTGGTTTAATGAATCTTTATTTCTCATAAGAACAAAGTTCACTTCTATGAGATTCAAGCTTTAACACAAAAATATTCGTCGTCCAATGACAAAGCATGCAGACATAAAACAAACAAAACCATAACAACAATGTACAGAATAAATATCAAACTAAGCATATCATAAAGTTTTTTGACATATAAGGGCGTGCGCTGCGTTAAGCGGGTCGCCCGTCGCACGCGGCGCGGGCGGCGGGTGCCCGCCTCGCGGGCGACGGGTCCACGTGACGGAGCACGCGAGCGGAGATGTTTCTAGGAAATAGTACACTCGCGCGATCAAATTTGTACTGGCGGCGCGGCGCTGCGAAAGGCGGTAGACCGTCGTGGGCGTCCGCGACGGGTATTTGTCCGCGACGGAGCACGGCGCGGGTGCCGCGACGGACGCCCGCTTAACGCAGCGCACGCCCTTAAACAAGTTAGCAAGTACAGCTGGCCAAATTGACACAAAGGTACCCTCATTAGTACTGATTTTAAACTTTTTGACGACACCTATAAGATACGATTTTTAGGGTTCCGTAGTCAACTAGGAACCCTTATAGTTTCGCCATGTCTGTCTACCCGTCCGTCTGTCTGTCTGTCTGTCCGTCCTCGCTTAATCTCTGTAACCGTTAGCACTAGAAAGCTGAAATTTGGTACCAATATGTATATCAATCACGCCGACAAAGTGGTAAAATAAAAATTGGAAAAAAATGTTTTTTTTATGTAAAGTGGGAAGTGTTTTTTTTTTATTTCAACCCTAACGTGTGATATATCGTTGGATAGGTATTTAAAAATGAATAGAGGTTTACTAGTATCATTTTTTGATAATGACAATAATTTCGGAAATAATCGCTCCAAAAGGAAAAATCAAAGTGTGGACCCCCTCTAACTTTTGACCCGTAGGTTTAAAAAATATGAAAAAAATCTGTAAAATAGAACTATAAAAGAACTTTCTAGGAAAATTATTTTGAACTTGATGGAAAGAACAGTTTTTGTACAAAAAAGACAAAAAGGTTGTAAAAAATAATTTCTGCGTACTTAGTATGTCAACGTAACAAATAGCCTTTTTTTTAAACTTATAAGTGGGAACACTTATAGTGAAGCGTGAGCGTGGCCCGACACGCTCTTGGCCAGTTTTTAAATCTTGATGCCACAAGATAGTGTTATAAGTTTTACCGCTATATGTGTGGGACTGTGTGTCTGTTTCTCTTACATACCGTAGCTTTTTAACACGTGAACCGAATTCAATACTAATTTATTTGTGTAGAAGTCAAACTAAGTACCGGTTTCAAAGATTCAATATTTTTTTCATAAAGTTCAGTGGTTGAATCTTACTTTTGCATTTATAATATCAGTACGGAAAACTAAAAAAAGATCTGTTAGTCATATTAAATTTAAAACTTGGTTTATGTCCTCTTTAACCGGTCCAGTCACGGAAGAACGAGTTTTAAAATAACATAACAAAAAAAAACCCCAACGCACGAGAGCGGGATGGTACAAGTTTGACCATTATGCGTGTATATATGTCAGTCTGTCTGTAACACCGTAGCTTTTAAACCTTCGAACACACGTGATTGAAGACACAATAGCAGACACCGACAGCCGGCTGTCGCTTGATCGACGGAAGATTAAAACGGGTGAATCGATTTAGATGCATCTTTTTTTATTTGAATGTAGTTTGTCTGGCAATGGTTCTTCGTCTTGTTCCATCGAAATCGGTTCAGTCGTTTCGAAGTTATCCACACTTTTGTTAGCTGCTGTCGCGGTCTTAATAATTTTATTTATTTATTTAATACTTTATGCACATGAAAAAAAAACAATGCACAACGGCGGACTTAACGGCGGCCGTGGGCATTATCTACCTGTCTACCTTAGGGTGATGAAGAGTAATTTCAGTTTCAATAATATTTTTGAAATATCATTTTTTACTTGTTCAGTACTGTACCAACAAAAAGGCTCCAGTATTCATAAATACTTTCAACCCTTAAAAGAATAATAGTCAACACAATCCTGTTTAATTCCAATTATAGATTTCAACGCAAACAGTGTCTAATTAATCGCCCCTCATAAAGGTTCGTTCACACGTCTCAAGTGGCTTGTTTAACTTGTTGAATGGGTATCAAATTCAATACGGCGACGTGATTGGTTAGATTAAAGGAGCCTGCAGACACCACTTAACTAGTAGACTTTAATAAAAGGGGTGATAGACGTACATACAAACTTGAAGTGGTTTTAAGACCGCTAACTTACTCGGCTCAACTTCAGTGACACGTGAAGCTTGCAATATTAGACCGTTTAAGGTCATAGCTCATTAGAGCCACCGGGCACCAACTCCGCACCGACTCGCCTCCTGCGGCTTGTATTCTTTGTATGGATTTGTATGGGCATGCACTCACTATATCAACTCCGTAGCGTCACCGGATCGCCTCGGCTATAAGCCCATCGCGCGCGGTCGGCGGGTTGGCCACTCGTTGACAACGCGCGGGCCACGAGCGGGCCACGAGTGGGCACGAGCGGGCCGCGCGCTGCCCGCGATTGATTTTTTAACAGACTACTCGAAAATTCGTGGACCAAGCGGCGTCAACTCGTTGACCGCGGGTGGCCCACTGGTTTACCGCAGGTGGTCCACCCATCGGCAACTAGTTGACGCCGTGCGTCGAGTTGGTGCGGGGTGGCTGCCTGGTGGTTCTAATGAGCAAGACAAGCTACCCCGAAAGCGCAAAGTAAAATTCTTTCAATAGGAAATAACAGATTTTTGTTTCATATTTACTCGCACGACTCATTCTGTGCACCTCGCCGGAATGCGACCCCTCTCCCGCTTTCCCTCGCGGAGCCCCGTGGTCGCCTAGTTCATTTAGTAGCGATAGCATTAAGTCAGTGTTACGTCACAGCGCTAAGTGCACAGTAAATTACGGGTAGTACAGTCTGTAGAGATAGATAGATAGATAGAATATTCTTTATTGTACACCAATAGGACAAAAACAGTAAAGGACAACACAAACAAATATGCAAGAGTACAATAGGCGGCCTTATCGCTAAAAAGCAATTTCTTCCAGACAACCTTTGGATGGAATTAAATTATTAAAAAATGGGTAACGGGTAGTCTATGGCGTACATGAATATATATAGATATGTCTGTAGGACACCTTAAGGTTTATTAACGTGAATGCAATGACCCAGCTAAATGCAATGATGTGTAGGATTACACGTCATTGCATTTGCGGGGATAATGTTCAATCAAAGTGACCACATTGTGTTTGTTTTTTTGGAAGTCGTGTAATAAGAGATTAGTATACATTGCAGATTGACAGCCACGGCTACTTTGTTGGTCGTTGAGTCGTATATTATTGAAGTTTTGACGGTATTGTTAATAACAAATGAAGTTACAATAATACTAGATAAGCTTCTTTAGGGATGTTTTTACCCGACTACAGCAAAGCCAAAGTAGGGTTATAATCTTTAGACCTTTATAAATCGGTAGTAGTGCTAAAATAAAATAGTCTAAGAATTTTTATAACAAACATTATATCAAATGTAATCACCATGTTTGAAATAAACCTTATTTTAAGCTACAATTAAATTTATTTCAATTTTATTAATTTAGTAGATCACATGAGTTCTTTTAAAAAACTGTCTTGTAAAAATACAATAATATATTTTAAAATTTTAAAATAATACATTTTTATACTCACACTATATACTTTATATGATATTTTTAGTAAGGTTTGTCCATATTAACTTTACGACCCACACGCTTCATTAATTTAATGACATAAATTTTCCACATTGTAAATTGATCGGTAATTAATATCTTTAGGTAAAATCACAGAAAAGGTTCAAAATGAAAACTATCCGTTTTCAATTTGTGTAACACGACCTGACTTCAATTCAATTGGGCTCACACGCGTAGAAATAAAACCTATTTGAAATTCAGGAGGTTTGGGTCCTAATTAACAATATTTTTGGGGTTATATAGCCAATAAAAACTGTTATAGTGTTTCTATCATAAAAGCCCTTATATTTAAACTCTTTTAATTTCGATACTTTATCCATCTGTCTGTCTATAAGTTGATCACCTTGGTGACTTAAGCAAGCATGTTATGATTTGTCATGGGTTTGCGGAATGTTTATTGTTGCGGAATCTTTATAGTTGCGGAATGTTTATAATAGTTACCGTGACCCCGGAACATGAAGGGCAACCGAAGGAACATGAGTGGATTTCAGTCAGTAAAAGTCTGACACGCCCTCTCGGCCCGCCCAGGACGGGTATATGAATTAGTCACGCCGAACAAAGAGTTAGAATAAAATCACAAAAAAAATACTGAGGTCTACACCGGCCTACGCCGTAGCCGTCGTAGCCCGTAGCGCGTAGCACATTTTATGGGGCAGGGTTTTGTTGTTGATGGGTATTCTCAAGTTTGCCTCACTTTGCAATACACATCATATTTTTCTTACGTCATTACATATTTAAGCATTCTAAGTACATCGTAAAGTTAGAAGTTTTAATAAATACTTTTTTATACAACCTGTACCGTCTCTTATCTAAGCAAGAGTCTCGGCTATAGACTTCTCATTTCACTTTACGCTCCTTTCTTATGTTCTTTTTTAGGTAAATACAGATTCTCAAATAAGCAATATTAGGAATAATTAACATACCCATTTTGCCTCTCTGTCCTGTTTCAAATGACAGAAATAACCAGCCCACTTTAATTATAAGCTCAAATCATGAAAAACCTAGAAAAATATTGTCATTATACCCCTACCCCAGTCTTTTTCCTAACTTGCCTGATTTGACACTAACAATCTCATGCATGGGAGGGTGTATTCCTGTTGTACCTATTGACTCTATCCCCACTATGGGGACAGTAGGAATTTATATTTTTTTCTTCCTGATGTCCCCATTGACGTTTACTCGTCATGGGCCAACGAGAAGTCATAAGGTGTCTTTCCGAGAAGTGACCGTAACCAATGGGTCACAATAACACTTTCACACCCAGAATTAATTATGTATGTAACTGTTTATCAAATGCGGTAATCACGACCAATATTTCACAAACAAAACCTCGCAATGTCCGTTATTACTCATAAATATTTCCCAGAATTTGATAAATTAGGTATAGTCAGATCCGTATCGGTCACGAAAGCGAAATATTTTTACTGGTGGCGATCAGCACAAACTAACACAGTTCTACATTTTCGCTACTTTATGAAGTAAATTTAAGTATTTCAAGTTGAAATGAAATCGACAATTATGAGTATGAATGTAGAGGGTTGCAAGACCGAAGAAAAAATAGCTGGTTTTAGTGTGAAGGACAGTTACTTAAAAAATAACTCAAAGCTTATAAAAATAGAGCATTCAATTGTATAATTGTAACCCCGTTGGACAATTTGCGCAGAACCTTTATGTATTTAGTAACGCCAAACAATCCAATAGTTCCACAAAATAGGGATGACGACAGCATTAAAAAAATGACATTCTGTTTAGTCCGTCTGATAGATCGGCCAAAAATACGGGACACGTATTTTTTGCTTGATCAAATTAATAAAAAATACAGAGAGAGCAACAAAGTTCCGGAGTGGGGGCTTTTGACGTCACCGTCCTGCTAAAATTGTATCAGATCGTGACGTCATGCGCAACTTCAACGCACTGTATCGTCGTCATTCTTCGTTTACGAGAAAAAAGAAAAAATACGTGTCCAAAATTTTTTGGTAATCTATCTGACGGACTAATTTTTTTTTGTCGTCTAGCCTATTATGTCCACGTGTAACAAAACGCTATATCATTTGCAAGTCACAGTATAACTGCCAAAGAAGAGGACAGTTATTTAAAAATTAACTAAAAGGCGATAAAAATAGAGCATGAAATCGCATAATTAAATACTGCTGGACAATTTGCGCAGAACCTTTATGTATTTTGTAACGCCAACAAGCCAATAGTTCCACATAATTATGTCCACGTGTGACAAAACGCTATATCATTTGCAAAGTAACTGCGAAAGCACTAATTAGTCCCACGTGTTTACACCCTAATTCCGCGAAACGCCTTTGTGCTACCGAGATTTTGTAATAAATTTGCAATATTTATGTTTGAAACTATTTCTGTAATCTTAATAATTAAGAAGGTTTAATTTTGTACTAGATTTTCACCCAGTTTTTAGGTCTCTGGTTACTGCCATACCGTGTCTCAGTATTACTAGTAATACTCTGTTGAATAAGGCATATTACTATTTTACATTAAAATAGTAAACGGACCAACTCGGACTCAACCACTGGTCCAAGAGACATGAAACTTTGAGGCCGATTTTTTTTGCGAAGAGGAGATATCCACAAATGAAGGATTTTTGGAAATTCGGCCCCTGGAGGGGTAAATAGGGGATAAAAGATTGACATGTACGCGGGCAAAGCCGCGGGTAAAAGCTACTTAGATATTTCACTGTAAAGTTTCAACAAATCCGTTCATTAATTTTTGTGTAAACGAGTAACACCATGAGAATAATCCACATACTCAAAGTTGCTCAGCGAGTAATAGAGAGGGCTCGCAGTCTCCCAGAAGAATACAAGGAGCCAATATATCCATCAAATAACTGACAATGAACAGAGTAAGCGGAAATATGTTCTGCCGTAGAGACCACGTTTAAGGAAAAGGAGTTTCCGAATATATTTTCTTAGTGGATATTAACAAAATTGTATTCTTATTTCAAATTTAATTTAATGCCTGAGTCGATGAATCAGTTAGTCTGGACAAGTAATTATATTGTGTGCAGCAAAATACTATAGTCGATACTACTGTTTAAAGACCTGCGAAAATGTTTACCGTGCGCTCTTATTATTACTGTCATTAGGTTGCTTTTGTCCGCTTGCTGTCCGCAAGTTAAAGTGCGGTATTGCACGGACCAAGTGCAACCTTATTCAACTTTATTGTAGTACTAACAAATGCGCACCACAGGCTTTTTGTCCGCCGCTGTCCTTCCTCTGCATATAGGCTCTAAGATCGTGACAAGCTCTTATCATTCGAAAACTACAACCAATTCATTGCACATTTACCTACCCATCAAAGAAAACCACAAGCGAGAGTTGACCTTATGTAAGCCGAGCTCACAAATAGAAAGAAATAGAAAGAAAGAAAATACATTTATTTCACACAGCAGTGCCGGTATGTTGGTTCACATAACATACATACATTACATGGAGTTTTAAAAAAATAATATCAGCTTAGAATTAGTAACTATTATTAGTAAATGTAGGCCGTTGATATGTAAATCCTGACTTATCCAGACATCAAGCTATTTATAAACAATACAGCGCCTTACTAGAATAAAACAATAGTTTTTCTACGAATCACTCTGTGAGACTAGATTTATTGACATTTCGGTACATGTAATATGTAGACGGTTCAAATGGCATTGGTTTATTTAAGGTCCCCATCCACTCGTGTAAAGGACTGGACCATTTTCGCAATAACAGTGCATAAGTAAAGCGCTATAGCCTGTGGCAAATTTGCCCTACAAGGGGTCCTTATAACAAAGTGTATTTTTAACCCTTTAAAAGGGAGGAGGTTCTCAATTTAAAACGGACTAATGTTTATTTTTATGTCTATGCGGTTCCATCGTTTAAGTTCTATTATCTTATAAACCCTTGGAGTTCCTTGGCGTTTGCTCGACTAAGCCCCTATCGTTACGTCTCGAAAATTGCTATTTTAGCACAGGGGTTTACTCAACTTTCTACTTACGTAGCCAAACTGTAAACAAATAGGATAATTTTCTGATCGCATCTAAACGTTTGCCGAGAACCGATGACGTATATAGCTCAATGTCTGCTTATACCATCTTGACCGTGTTCCATAATTTTGCCAGGGTTTTCAAAAAAGTCAGTAAAAAAAAAGATTTTTGTCGACAAATACACGATACGTTTTTAGCCGGTAGACAATGTTGTTAGAAGTCATTTAGCTATGTTTATTTTCAAAAATAGTGAAACTATACCTACCTACATAGTACAATCGACCCAATGGAATCATGGCCCACCATAAGCTTATTTTCCTACAGACAATCAAATACAATTAGGTCGACAATCGCGTAAACATGTATTAAAAATGTCACACGTCTAGTCTTATTATTTTGACAGCTTCAAACGATTTGTCGTCGAAATGGGTCATGATTCAATTTTGTCGATAGTACATATCTGATACCTACTTGACATCTATCAAACAGCAAATACAAATAATATTTTTATTAACACCTACGATCCGTTTACTAAACGACGTAGTTGACGGAGACCTTCAGTAATAAAATAAGTTTCTTTCATTACTCTTTGTGACTGCAAAACAGTCGCTTTGTGTTTGAGATACAGTGAGATTAAAAAGCGAATAAGTGAGTACCTTACTTTTCACTAAGGCCCTGCGCAGACGACAGACTATCCGTGACGCACTTTTTAGTCTGTGAAAATAGAACCTATGCAATTATATACAGTAACGCACACGACGCTAGTTCAAACTTTTTGTGCGCCGCAGACTCGATCGCACAAAAAGTGTGCCGTCTGCGCAGGGCCTAAAACATGACAGATTTTAAAAGCGCTTTATTTTTTATTTATCCCGTATACTCAATGTAGCGAAAGTTAACGTGAAAAGAAATGTATTTCAATTTACTGTTGGCTTTATATTTAAACTGAGTTGTGTTATACTTTTTTGGCTATTGTTTTACTTAGGCCTGCTTGCTACTTGAACCTAACTTGAGGTCGTTGCGGTACAGTTCTAATAGTTACCGCGGCTCCGGAACATACAGGGAAACCAAAGGAACATGGGTGGGTTTTAGTCAGTAAGAGTCTGACACGCCCTCCCGCCGCACCCAGAACGGGAGCAGTCATTGGATGATTTCCCACTCACAAAAAAAAAGAAAAAAAAAACCCTCCCTCCCGCCCGGTCCAGGGCAAAAGAAATCATTTGATGATTTCCCATCTATTAAAAAAACATAACTTGTACCTAGTCTAAATGACTAACTAATAAAAAATGTATAATAAAGATTGTTCGAGGTGATTTCGGATCCGAATCAAAATTACTTTCATCATTACAAGCAAAAGAAAAATATTTCATCAGAGCCTAAATCACTACGACTGCAAACAAGAATTACATATTATTTCATCCTTATGAGAAATTAGAAATTGTTACATTTTGTCTTGGTTTATCTACTAAGAAATGTTTTTTGGAAAATTATTCCAACCCACAGGCAACAGCTATAGTCTATACGTATAACATGTCCTAAGATTTAAAACACATAAACAACTTCGAAAGTCGTTCGACAGTAAATTGTCAATAGCTTTGTAAAGTTACCTAGTTCATAGTCTTGCAAGTAGATCACACCCGTGGGGTTTCATGGGGTTTAATGTTGGGGTTTATGTGCTCTTTACGAGGGGGTTTAGGTGTAATGAGCGAGGTATGTGGGTCCCAGTGGCATGGCTGGTTTGACATAGATGGAGAGATGTTTTTGTTGTGACTTCCCATGTGTCTTTTAGACATGGTGTCCTCAGAGTAATATTGCTTGGTTAGAAGTGTAATAGTAACTATGATGTTTTTAGTAAAAAAACTTTTTTCAAAAAAAAATTAAAATCGCTTTTAATAATTAAATCTCAAAAATAACTAGAATTTCTGTCGATGGCAACACAAATTGACTGGCAGAAGAGAAGCCACCGACTTCCGAAATTTTAGTTATTTTTGTGTTTTTAGTTTTTAAAGGCGGTTATTATTTTTTTAGAGAAAGTTTTTTATTTTTTTCCTTTTTAGTGTAGACACCCAATGTCTGACTGTGTATTACAGTATCTTTCAAAGTAATATATTCTCAAAATAAAACTACTTACAATCTTATAAAACGAAAATCGAAACTTGAAGTAACGCACTTATCGTCAATGTATATTTCGTCCTCCTTTTTTTGTTCTTGATGAATTTTTCGAGAAGCACTGCACCGGTCGCCATAAAATTTATATGGGACCACCTCTGAATCATGACTTATCAAACAAAAAAAGAACCATCAAAATCCGTTTACAATTGACGAAGATATCGCGTTGACGAAGATATCGCGTAACAAACATACAAAAAAAAAACATACAGAGGAATTGAGAATTTTTCCTCCTCCTCCTTTTTGAATCGGTTAAAAAGCAATTTGTCTATTATATTATACACATCCCTTCTTAGCTCAAATACTTTTATTATAAGCTAGCTGTAATTTAGCATGGGCATAAATATAAATAATGGTTGCTTTAAAAATCACGGCATTTGACGAGGTTAACCTTTCGACGACCAAGCGACAGCCGACTGTCGGGCTTATATTGTCTATCTATTCTGTCTCGAATCACGTGTGTTCGAAGGTTTAAAAGGAAAACCATCACAGCTACGCAAGTTTTTAAAATCCATACTAATATTATAAATGGGAAAGTGTGTCTGTCTGTCTGTCTGTATGTATGTTTGTCTTTCTTTCACGGCAAAACGGAGCGACGAATTGACGTGATTTTTTAAGTGGAGATAGTTGAAGGGATGGAGAGTAACATAGGCTACTTTTTGTCTCTTTCTAACGCGAGCGAAGCCGCGGGCAGAAGCTAGTAACATATAAAATTTAACAAAATACGAAACTACGAAACAATTCATAACATAATTACATGCCTACTACAGCGCTTCTGACACACAATTGTACAGTTTCCTAACGTGGAAACAAAGTACCACAGTTTGTGTAGAAAACACACTAACAATGTCTCTCTGCGTTGGGTTTTCTACGGACAAAAACGAACTTGAGGGAGATGTGTGAGAAATACCTAAAATCTGTTTTTAGGTAAGGAAAACAAGTGAAAATCGGACTTGCACGAATAAAAAGTATGAATAAAATTAAGGATTGGAACAATTCACACATGACCATATGATCCCAAGCTAAGCAAAGTTTATGTCATGGTAAGCAGACCGGGTTGCGGAACGTTTATAATAGTTACCGTGACCCTGGAACATAAAGGGCAATCGAAGGAACATGAGTGGGTTTTAGTCAGTAAGAGTCTCACACTCCCTCCCGCCGCACCCAGGACGGGAGCAGTCATTGGATGATTTCCCAATCACCAAAAAAAAAATGGTAAGCAGACCACTAATATGCATACTTAGAAAACACATACATATTAGAGATAAATGACACCCAGACACGGAACAAACAATCATGCTCATCACACAAATTTGGTCCTGGGGGAGAAACGAAGCCGATTGCCGACTTAGCAGTCTGGGTCACTAACCACTAGACCAACCAGCCAGCCACTAGACCAGCAGTCCTTTCACTATACACCTACATGAAGCCTACATGATTGCGAAATAGTATGGCTTAAAAGTATCGTACCAGCTCCTAGTATTTCTTCTGTCAGTCAGACTTTCACGGCAAAACGGAGCGACAAATTGACGTGTTTTTTTTAGTAAAGATAGTTGAAGGGATGGATACATAACCTGTGGTCTGGCGAAAATCGCAATTTGACAACTGTCATTAATGTCAGGTGTCATTACTGCCACGCGAAATTGACCCTTATGATCAATGTCATTTTATTGTTTTATCTGTGCTACGTTTGTGGTTCACTCAACTGGCCTGGTCGACAAACCGAAGCGAGCCGCGGGCAGAGTTAGTATTCTAATGTCACAATAATTTGATCTAATCATTTACAATAAGCATAACGAGTGATGTAAGTGTGACAGGTAAATCGATAACTGCAGTGTGATTAGCTTAATGCTGAACATTGTCAATTACCTGCCTGTTAAAATTAATACCTGAATCCATGCAAATTCGATTTAATCGAACGATGCAGTGAGGATTGGGTTTAACGGTATAATACGTGAGCTTTATGGGTTTGGTTACTATGATATAGCTTTAATTTTGTTATTTCTTTAATTAAATTAATTAATATGGAAAACCTAAATTAACCTAATAATCATATTTATATTACACCTAGCTTTTGCCCGCGGCTTCGCTCGTGTTAGAAAGAGACAAAAAGTAGCCTATGTTACTCTCCATTCTTTCAACTATCTTCACTTAAAAAATCACGTCAATTCGTCGCTCCGTTTTGCCGTGAAAGAAAGACAAACATACAGGCAGACAGACACACTTTTCCATTTATAATATTAGTATGGATATATTAACACTTTTGTGTTCATCACCTCCCTCGCCTTTTACCAACTTTGTTGGGGTCAGCCTTAAGCCTTCAGCGTAACCGGATTTAGCTGGATACCAGTGTTTTACGTGAAGCGACTGCCTATCAGACCTTCACACCCCAGTTACTGGGCGACACGGTACCCCGTAAAGACTGTCAATGTTCCACGCATGACAACCGGGACCAACGTCTTTACTTGCTTCCCGAGGCACGGGATTGTCAGTGAAGTCCAAGATAAACTGTAGAAAGTACATATGAATTGAAAAAGTCACTTGGTACTTCCCGGATTTGAACCCACAACCTCAACACGGGAGGCGGGCGGGCGCCTTATCCACTGGGCCATCACGATACTAACATATTCTAATTAGTATGTCTCCTTAATTCCTCTAGAGCCGATATTACCTATGTGCATTAAAGAGACCGTTTGTACTCATTACATCATTCAATATTTAGATTACATTACCTCAGTAAACCAAGTTAAAAATACTCATTATTATTTACTATACAAATAGTCCTTGTAATTTTTTTCCTCATTATATTCTGTCCTAAATTGGCTCACGTACGAATGAGCCAATAAGACGTCCTGTTTAATAATATTATCATGAAAACCATTTAATACCGATCAAGTCTTAATCTAAACTCGTAAAATGAGATTGAGTTTAAATTTCAATGAACTTTGCGTATGAATGAGACGAACTTTAAAAGTTTCATTTAAAGTATTTGTGAATACAGAATGAATTGTCTTTGATTTTGACTTTTTTTTTAATTAAATTTCACGCACTATATAATCAAAGTTGGATTCTATTGAAACTGCTAAAGATTTGTAAACTTTAAGAATTATAGAAGTAGGTTTTATATTATCTTATTGCAAATTCCTGATGCAAAAGTTGTATCAAGTGTCCCTCCCCCATGACAGCACCCTCGTTTTTGACAGTTAAAAAAAATTCTAAACATTAAAAAGGTGAATGAAATCGGCTAAGTCGTTCTCATGTTATGGCGTGACCAAAGAAAATAGGGATTAATTATTTTTATGAATATAGATTAAGATTTATAACATTTACTAGCTATTAAATATGGTGATTTATGTGTATAAAATACACAGTAAGTAAAATCTTACAAACTAGCACTTTTATTTTTTATACAAATCAAATGGTATCAGACAGTTTAATACGTACTGGAGCTAGATTTTATTAACACAGCCAAGAGTTTGTTTAGAAGAAGTAATTATTTTTGACAAATGAAAAACCTACTTAAACACTTTTAGTACTAGAGCTAGATTTGATAGACGCTGTCAAATATACGTTTACTATTCGGCAACAAAAGTCGTTATTTTGAGTTCCATAGCTTGTCTTATTTATACTTAAACGTCTATATCTTAATTCGGTACGGTTCCTCTAATTCAAATCAGTTGGATGTCGAGAGGCTGCAGAGATCCCTGTTCCAAACAACATTGACTGTCCTATTTATCTTTCGCTATCTTTTAGTGAGTTTCCAATTTTCCACCTAAGATAATTCGCTGATAAGGGCGAGATTGAGGAGTACCGAGTAGGGTTCCTTGGAACGCCCTTTAAATGTGTTGTTTTGAGTCTTCTAGTTCCGCTGGTAAATAAAAACAGGTAATTGGTGATTTTTAATTTAATAGTCTTTACCAAAGCTGCTGCCATTTATAATTTACTTTTATTCATCTTTTTTTGTAATTACTTATGGACTTGCTCTTGGTCCCAGACTTCCGACCATAATGTATGGAACAGCTGATATCGAGATTTCAGAGTTGGTTCCATAATAAAAGTTGTTTATTTTTATGAGTAAGAATCATCTCCTAGTGGGTTAAACGAGACAAAAAATACACCTTGTATATTTAATTATAATTATTACCTCGGTTAATTTTAAAAATTACTTTTCTTTATAAACCACACTCGTTGACACAGTTCACCGAGTAATCAAGCCAAAGTGGCAAGTGGCAATGAGCCTGCCATATTAATCGTAGAACTTCTGACCGTTGTAGTAGAATGTTTGAGTAGAGACCACGAATCGGCAAACGTAATATGGGACAGCCGCAGACTAGGACAATCTTAGCAGAAAGGTTGGTAGGTAAATTATAGTTAGCGCACATTGATAATCGGAAAGACTTGTTTAGTAATGTTTAAGGTAGCAATATAAATGAAAATAATGACTTATAAACAATTCAACACCGTAAATAATTATTATGGTGCTCGACATGATTTTTATCGTGTTTTTTTTTTTGTTATATCGATATAAGTACGATCAATAGGATCGTACTAATGAAAGACAAATAGACAGTAATTTAAAAGTAAGTCCGTAAAGTCAAACTTATATACCTTCAGTGGGTGTAGTCTTTAAAATTAATTGAGCTGCAAAATTACCTGAAACAGAAAAAAAAACCATATTATTAAGGATAGATAAATAATTAAGTCTACATTTCAGATATGTCATGTGAAAACAGATATAACTTAAAATAGTATTATGAGTAAACTACAATCTATAACAAACATTTGGTAAGTAACCAATCTTTATTGCAGCCTAAATTTCCAAATTAATATAAAAATATACATTTTGTGATACTGCTCCTTCACTCACTTTGTCGAACTTGCATCTACATTTTTACCCTTTAGCACTCCTACTAATAATAACTGTATAAAATTATGACAGGTTTAAACATCAAATAATTTATGATTACACAGACGTTATACATGACATAACTTTGTACAGCGATTATTAGTAAGAGGGTTAGTTTCGAATTTCCGCAAAATCATGATGTCTTACTCTTCACAAAAACACATTTCAAGTTGATAATCAAATCATTTATATCAACAATCCATTTGTTTACCATATGAAATACATATATAGTAAACTAGCTTTTGCCCGCGACTTCGTCTGCGTCTTCGTTCCCGTTCCCGGGGGAAAAATATGCACATACATATTTTTGCGGGCGGGAGGGTGGTGCTTGCGTGCATTTTGCATCCAACACTTTTTCTGAAATAGGCGAGACGACAAAAAAAAAAGTAATGAGTCCGTCAGATAGATTATCAAAAAAATTTGGACACGTATTTTTTCCTTTTTCTCGTAAACGAAGAATGACGAAGATACAGTGCGTTAAAGTTGCGCATGACGTCACGATCAGATACATATTTTGCAGGACGGTGACGTCAAACCACTCCCGACATTTGTTGCTCTTTGTATTTTTTTATTAATTTGATCAAGCAACAAATACGTGTCCTGTATTTTTGGCCGATCTATCAGACGGACTAACCAGAATGCCATTTTTTTAATGTTGTCGTCATCCCTATGGCGGAATTAAAACTAAATATTATATTTGTTTATAATAATCATATAAATAATAATAATATATGTACTACTAGCTTTTGCCCGCGACTTCGTCTGCGTGGAACAGTTCCCGATTTCCCGGGGGATTTCCGGGATGAAAACTATCCTATGTTCATTCTCCGGGTCCCAGATTATATCTGTACCAAATTTCATTTAAATCGGTTCAGTGGTTTAGGCGTGAAGAAAAGACAGACAGACAGAGTTACTTTCGCATTTATAATACCATAGTACAGGTTTTGTCTAGTTTGGAACCATAATAAGATGGTCGTGTGTGAGTTATCTTACGATATTTATTTATTTATTTAAGAAAAGGTATCACTTTACATTACGCGTTACCTAACTAGGCGTCGAGCTTGACGTTTGTGAAAACAGGCATTAGTATCTGTCTGTTCGTCGTGATGTATTCGTACGACCCTTGTTAGTTGCCTCGTTACTTTCATAATAAGACACTACCATTACGCTCCTACCTAATATGTGTAATGGGCGAGCCATTAGGTATTAAACTTGTATACATGTTATTTTATTTATTTAGAAGCAGAACCTCTAGTGTGATTGTAATAGATGGTAGAATAGCTATGGATACGAGGTGTCAAATTACTTAGCATAAGCTTTTGTCTATCCCATACATTTGACAATCTGTTTATTCGGCCATATATTCTACAATGCCACTTGCCTAGATGTGCAGGTTCTGCATGCCTAAGGAACTACGCACATTATTCAACTCCATTCAAGTTGTAGATAAAAACACCGATTTTTTACGAAAGCTTAATGATCGCTTACGGGCCTTTATACAAAATCGTTGTTTCCTATGGACATACGCTGAATAGACCTAAGTAAGAGTGTGTAGTTTCTTAGCCCTCTTTCAGTGGCACGCAGAACTTGGTGTTAAATAAACTTGAATAAATTTTTTGTGTATTCTTGAGATATACCAACTTACTTACTCGTAAATCAACGTCATACACACATAATAAATAGGTACATAAAATACCATACAAGTGCTAGTTGCACTCACAAAGAAAAACAACTTGAAAAACGCAGATATTGCCAAAGGATACCTTATTAGGGCATTGTCTAGGACAGTGATTTTCAATCTTATTGATTTAGCGACCCCTTTATTATAAATCCTGGCAACCCTCTAGTCAAACACAGAATATATAACCTTTCGACGGCCAACGAGAAACAAGAAAGACGATAGCAACGCGAAAGCCGGCTGTCTTGAAGCCTATAGATTTAAAAACACTGGTCTTGGTGCAATTTAATAAATAAATAAAATATCTTCGGGCAACTCACACACGTTATCTGATCCCAAGCTAAGCAGAGCTTGTGTTATGGTAACCAGACAACTGATATACATACTTATATAATTTGTAAATACATACATATTATAGATAAATTACACCCAGACATAGAACAAACAATCATGCTCATCACACAAAGTTTGTCCTGGATATAGCAGTCCAAGACCTCCGGAGTAGCAGTCAGGCACTAACCACTAGACAAACAGGCCCGTCAAATTTAGCGGAGATATTCGTTCAGCACTGGGCTACAATAGGTTGATATGTAGTTGACGCTTAAGTTGCCGAAGTTACCCCTGACTAGTATATGAATAAATCAGGGAACATTCATCCGTACAAACTTTTGCGTTTGTAATAATAATAGTTGGATTTATTTTAGTTGTTTTCAACAACGAACAACTTTATGAAAACTGGTCTAACCAACCAACTAACTCGAGCCAATTTAAAAGCGAAATGTTGTTGAAGTACTTTTTGTATTCATACTCCTATGTTACACATACACGCGACACGTAAAGCATAGGAGTATGAATAAAAATATATAATACATAGGTCCCGGTTGTCATTCGTAGAACTTTGACAGTCGTTACTGGTTAGTCAGAAACTCAGACCAGTCTAACCAAGAGGTGTCGTGTCGCCCAGTTACTGGGTTGTGGAGGTCAGATAGGCAGTCGCTCCACGTAAAACACCGGTATCGAGCTGAATCCGGTAAGGCTGGCAGCCGACCCCAACACGGTTGGGAAAAAGGCTAGGTAGATGATGATGACTCCTATGTTACACATGTTTTAAACCTATAGGTATATTTTTTTTAGGGAGTGGGAAATCATCAAATGACTGCTCCCGTCCTGGGTGGACGGGAGCAGTGCAGCAGTGTGGACACGCCCGTGTCAGACTTTTACTGTTTAAAACCCACTCATGTTCCTTCGGTTGCCCTTTATGTTCCGGGGTCACGGTAACTATTATAAACATTCCGCAACCACCTATAGGTATATAGGTTTTTTGTTAAATAGCATCAGTTAACGTATATTTAATCCGGTTACAGTCACCACGTTTTATTTATTCTCTCTTTGCATAATATTTAAAGAAAAATACAATAATACTAACTTATTATTATGACACTGACGAAATTCAATTAATACGATGTAATTATGAACACAATTTATTACTATTAAAAGGTCTTAGATTTATAAGTAACATAGATGATAATGATTGTAATAAGTATGTAGTTTTAAGGTTAATAATGGTACATGTACATGCGATATTTCATTGCAATATTGCAATGACATGTTCACTCACAAAAAAAAATGTTCACAGTTAGAGTGACGTTGTACGTAAGGTTTACCACGTGGTAGAGTTTGGATGTACCACTAGCGGAGTGTTCATAACCTATCTATATTTTTACCCTATAATTTCTTTTATATAGAAGGCATAAATAATCGTCAGATTCTTAAAGATTAAAAAGATTTTCTTCCAACAACCACAGTTTATATTTAAGAAACTAAAATACTGTTTACATCAAATAAACAAAATTCGTTTATTTAAAAAATACTTCATAACCATTATAAAGTCAACTTCACCAAAGGAATCACATATTAAACGCGATCTCCCACAAAACACACGTCAAAATATTTACGAACTTCTCCAACATGTAATAACATTTTATTAAAGTGTTACCCTCAAGAATAAATTCTTAAGCTGAAAAAAGGTTTTCATAAAAACCTTTTCGATTCCACTAGTATTAAATTCGACCCCAAAAGCCTCTGTAATCTTAAATTGTCGCTGGCAACTTCGAAATCATAAAACTTTGGCTTGCAAATCATCCTTGCGTCGGTCATGCGTTAGTGGGGACCTTTTTCGTCCCCAATTTTAACCCGTGACTTGGTCCACGTCGTTGGGGCCAAATGTTCGTTGTGTGAGGGTTAAGGAGTGGTGAAAGAGGTAAGCTGGTAGCGGGTTAAGTTCTTGAATCACGCGTTATTTTGAGGAAAGCCATGACATTGTTATGCATAATATATAGTTATCTGTAATTAACTATAATATGCATAACAATGACTTAACTGTTATTCCGCTGGAATTTTAATCAAGCGTTGAATTTAAGTTGCAGCTTCAAGTGTAACAAACATGTGGTGTATAACTTTTGATTGGCAAGTTATAATTTATTTAATACATCTTCTGAATATGTAATTGTGTATTATAGTGGTCGCCCTTTCCGAAAGCGAGACTAATAACGTAGTCGAACATTGACCCACGTTAACTGTGGTTCAAACTCCCAAAAGCTATGTTTCTTAGACCTTCTTTTATCTAACGGCTAAAGTTCAGTTACAGAACAAAAGATAATACCTGGGATATGTATGTACCTAAAAAAAATTATTTCTAACATTATATTGTCATAAAATTAACGTCGCATAAATGTCTTAACTTGCACCACAAGCCGAAGGTGTACGGTCGGCGTATTAAGACAGTACGGAAATAAGCAACGTCCCCGTATCTCAGCCGGTTCGTGCTTGACCCGATTCTGGATTAAGCCAGTTCGTTAACCAGCACACAGCTGTGTCCCTAAACGAATTAATATTAAACATTTATTTAATTAAACAATTTCGTCAGAACAAAACGTGATATTTTCGATTTAACGCCTTTCGTGATGCTGGTATGAAAGGGTTAATTTGCCGAATGAAATTGTATTTTGTTTATGTCGATGTATTTTGTTAATTACTGTAATAATTTCAAAGATTACAGTTTATTGCTAGGGTTGGTTGGAGATAGATAGGCTTATGGCCCCTTTCTTGCCTGACAAATTATGACAACTATACAATGGTTGGCGGACACTTGCGTGAATTCATTTGCGAAATACAAGAATATCCAAATTGCATAGTTTTTTCGTCTATAATTGAAAATGATATTTATTTTGTAAATAAGTTATATAGGTATATGACACTTTTACACATAAATATTTTGATTTTATTATTTTAAGCGAACAAGGGGGCCTGTGTTTTTCAGCTATTTTGTGAAGAAACATCCAAAACAAACTCAGAGACTACACTTTTCTTTTTAAGTCCATACAATATTGTTAAAAAATCATCGAGAACCATACCACCAACTAGAATGATATTACAAGTGAAAAGACATAGATTTAAGGAGCACCGCAAAAGGTACTGAGGCTTTATCATATGGTAAGCCTTACATATAAAATTTACATGAGCTTTGCGGCAACGGGGATATGTGTTACAAATACAAACTCTATGACATTTTCCGATAGCGTGTAATAGCAAAATTGTGTTGTCTACCTACTCTCTCTTCTTATCATTTTAAAGCTTTGAATCTTATGTACCTATGTGTATTTTGAGCATATTTATTTCTAATATTGTCGCAAGTATCTGCGCGAAAGAACATAGCGTGGAAGGATAATTTAGTAAGTCAAGCAATCGCTCATTGTGACTTTCATTCCCATAAGTCCCATCAAGGTCATAGCTCATTAGAGCCACCCGGCACCAACTCCGCACCGACTCGCCTCCTGCGGCTAGTATTCTTTATAAGGACTTGTATGGGCATGCGCTCACTATATCAACTCCGTAGCGTCACCAGATCGCCTCGGTTATAGCCCTTCGCGCGCGGTCGGCGGGTTGGCCACTCGTTGACAACGCGCGGGCCACGAGCGGGATTTTATTAACAGACTACTCGAAAATTCGTGGACCAAGCGGCGTCAACTAGTTGACCGCGGGTGGCCCACTGGTTGACCGCGAGTGGTCCACCCATCGACAACGAGTTGACGCCGTGCGTCGAGGTGGTGCGTTGTGGCTGCCGGGTTGCTCTAATGAGCTATGACCTTTAGAATGGTTACTTCTGTTCTATGCTCGGTAATAACAAATTGCGAACACCAAGTCACATCAAAACTTTGAGCTTAAGACAATGTTCTTTAATCTCCAAGTGGTACAAGTTTTATGTTTATGGATAATACAGTTAATTCGGCTTTAAATAGGTATTATAAAATTCGTACGAAATAACAAAAATATCAACATCTGCAACCTTCAAGGAAGTTTTAATTAATATGATGTTGAAAAACTAAAAAAATAGAATTACTAATTAAAACCAAACTTGGCGTTTTTGTAAGAGTTCTCTATTAATAAGCCTTCGCTGTCCGTGCGTCTGTGTATGTATTTTATCGTTAAAACAACAAATCATAAACAAATTACATACAATGATCGTGATTTTCATGGCATCTTAACCTTTCAACTATCAAGCTACCGCCTGTCGCGCTGCTCTTGTCTTTATATTGTTGTTATTAATATTAAAGATACGAAACCCTCCAAGAGCAAGTCCTACTCGCATTGAGCTTGTTCTGCCTGCCGGGGTTGCGGAATGTTTGTAATAGTTACCGTGTCCCTGGAACATAAGGGGCAATCGAAGGAACATGAGTGGGCTTTAGTCAGTAAGAGTCTGACACGCCCTCCCGCCGCACCCAGGACGGGAGCAGTCATTGGATGATTTCACACTCACCAAAAAAAAATTAATCTTGTTCTATTTTCTTAAAATAATCCTAGCGTTAGCTCATACTCAAAGGACGTCAGAAGAACACCTTTTAGAACCACATATTATATTTTATTCACAGTACAAAAAACGCCCCGTATTCCGTAAATGTTTCCTTTTCATTATAAAAGATACTTTACATAATTAAAAGAAAATAAATTACAAGTACTTTAGAAAACCTTGAAGGCGTGGCTTCAGGCGTCGCGTACTAATTTATGTATTCTTTGTTAGTTACTTGTAATATTCACCAAGGAAATTATTTAGTTTGGAGTGGGAATCTTCTATAAGTGAGAATAAGAAGTTGGAAAAAACTTGGGTTGACAAACCCGTCAAATGTGCAATGTTATTAACATTTCAATGACCGAGCGACAGCCGGCTGTCGCGCTGCTATTGTCTTTCTATTGTGTCTCGAATCACGTGTGTTCGAAGGTTTAAAACAGTCATAAATATGAAAAAATTGCATGTCTTTGCTAAGCCTCACCCATTCTACCTACGTCATAGGGAGAGGTTAGAAATAAAGTAAGCTATATTAATCGCCTACCTAATCCGCTGGAGTGCGGGCTTTATTACATTTTTATGGCAATACCTTTATGACCTATAAAAGTTTAAAGGAATACTATGTAGGGTGAAAAATTAGAACATTGCTTTAATATAATTATTATGTCATTACTTACGCCTTTAAAGAGATAATTGAATTTTTTCCTTAATCTATACATTGTGTACATAAATTGGTAAGCTGACTTACTGGGTGATAAATAAATAATTAATAAATAAATATCCTGCGCTAACTCACACACGGCCATCTGATCCCAAACTAAGCAGAGCTTGTACTATGTTAACCAGGCAGCTGATAAACATACTTTATATAATTTTTAAATACATACATATAATAGATAAATCACACCCAGGCACAGAACAAATGATATGTCAACTCACAGACCAAGCTGCTGGTCTAGAGACATGGAATTTGTTCCCTTTATGAAGTGTTCTGTGTTGGTTGGTATCCACTTTGAAGGGATTTTTGAAAATTCGACCACCCCAGACCAGAAACTACTAGAGCTATTTTGTTAAGACTTTATAGTAATTGAGCTTATAAATCACAAAAACTTTTTTCAAAAAAATAATAACCGCCTTGAAAAACTAAAAACCCAAAAATAACTAAAATTTCGGAAGTCGGTGGCAACACAAATTAACTGGCAGAACAGAAGCCAGACCGACTTCCGAAATATTAGTTATTTTTGGGTTTTTAGTTTTTGCAGGCGGTTATTATTTTTTTGAAAAAAGTTTTTATTTATTACTTTTTAGTGTCGACTTCCAATGTTTGACTGTGTATTAAAATATCTTTCAAAGTAATTTATTTTCAAAATAAAACTACTTACAATCTTATAAAACGAAAATAGGAACCTGAAGAAAAAACACACATCGTCTATGAATATTTCGTCATTTTTTTTGTTTTTGGTGAATTTTTCGAGAAACACTGTACCGATCGCCACAAAATTTATGTGGGACCACCCCTGAATCATGACTTATCAAACAAAATAAGAACCATTAAAATCCGTTAACAATTGACGGAGCTATCGCGTAACAAACATACACAAAAAAAACATACAGACGAATTGAGAACCTGCTCCTTTTTTGAAGTCGGTAAAAAATACAGGATAATACAATTCACAACATTGCGGTCCATTTGTACAGTCTATACTAACGAACCGGCAAGTTTGACTACTCTCAAATGAATAAGATATTATTTATCTATACTTATAAAGTACAAAAGTCAGTTCATCATTTTTCTCAGCGCAAATTTGTTTTTGTTCAAGTCGATTCATCATCTAAGAACAAAACGAAAAGCAATTAATTTGCCGAAAGTTTCAAAAGTCAAATATTTTTCTTTGGAGACCAAACCTCTGTTACTTTGAAAAATAAATCTTATTATAACCGTTTGGTTACCATCTCCCTACAAAAAGTTGTTCAGGAAAGCCTCCCTTTAGGATTTCGATTTTCTTAATGCTTTTTATCTCATAATAATCTGTCAAAGTGATAAGAATAACTTATTGTGTTTCTTTTTTATGAACCCCCGACGCAAAAGGAGGCTTTTTTGCGTCAAGGATTAATAAAATAGAAACACAATAAGTTAAAATTTTTACCACTTTGTCTGTTTTTAACCGACTTCAATAAAGGAGGAGGTTCTCAATTTGTCTGTATGCTTTTTTATGTATGATCAGATCACCGATATTTCCGCCGTTAGAGTTTGTGAGCTTGAATCTGGGTCAATTCATAATGCACTTTCTAAGGGTTATCTGAATATCACTGCCTTAGGAGAAAGCAATCACTCCGTGACCTCCAAAATCGGTAATCCATCTCAAACAAACATGGTGATCTATGCTCGTGCTTCTCTGTGTAAAAAGAGGCATTTGCTCTGCAGTGGGACTGTAGTGCCGGTTAGCGCTGAAAATCAGCGTCGTGGACTCGTGCCATTGTATGGGTCACGGCATTATGCTGAGCTAGCCGTTGCGCGCGTTATTGATGCTTCGAAACTTTAGCCTAAAACTAAAAGAGGAACTTCTACTTTTAGGCTGAAGTTTCGTGTTTTAGTTATTTTTGTAGCTTCACCGGGTAAATAAACTGTTTTTCTTTCTTTCTTTATTTCATTTACCATTTCTGTGTAATTTCTTTACAATTTTGCCAACTAGCACAATAGCTATCTCCTCCACTCCACAATATCATCACAAACCCTGTTCAAGAACGTCGCTGGACTTTCTTGTCAGTTAATTAAGCCGAAGCCTGCGTTAATGGCGGACATTACAACGCTCATATCTTCACGATTCCACTATTAAGTGGTTAGCAGACATGTCTAGGGTAAGGCTTAGTTAGTAATAAAGTTTCAGGGGCTCTGTGTTTGATACTTTATTTGTACTCAGCCTGTTTATTATTTGTTTAAGACCGAAATTAATAATGAGGTTGTTGACTTGATATGTTTATGTACAATGTAATGAGTTATTGGTGATTTCAGCAATCACTGTTTTGATTTTGGGAATGACAAATCTATTATATATAATATATAATGGTAAAGTGCCTGACTCATTGTTAATATGCTAACGCTCACCCCAAACCGTTGGTCCTAGAGACATGAAAATTGGAGGTTGTATTTTTTGTAGAGAGATCTACTAAGAAAAAAAACATCGGAAATTCGACTTTTAAAGGAGTGTTAAATAGTGGATGGAAACTAGTTCCATATCCACGCGAGCGAAGCTGTGGGCAAAAGCTCTATTTGTATTTTACGAGTATATGTAAATAAGGTCGCTAAGTATTTGTTTTTAAAGTAACAAGTATACTTGTATAATAATTGAATCATGCTCTTATGTGTTATAATGTACAGCAGTTTTGTCTTTTAAAGAGCCTGTAAACCTGCGCCATTTTAAATAATGACGTTATTTTGCAGACTATTCTTAATAGTGCAAATAACTACATACAACAATTATTCATACGAAAAATTGTAACCAATTAGGTTTTGTCTGTATTGTGTACATTGTTTTACAGGGCAGGACCAGCAGGCTTCCAGGCATTTTAATTTAGTTCTTTTGGAACTTTGAAACCTCACACCAAAAAGCTTTTTTTGCGTCGCTTTATGTAATCATTTTTCATTTGTTTCTTCCATTCTCTTTTCACGCACCATCAAAAGACAATTGCCAATCAATCACTGGTCTCCACTGGTAACTGAACGTATTAATTGGTGACACGAATTATCGCGCCGAGGGATTATCGACCTCGTCGGTCAGTTTATACCCGGGCGATCCATCTGGCTAATTTGTTGCCACTTACACGGATTGGATACCAAATTGCCGCCCTGAGGTTGGTCTGACCGTTAGCTTAGACATTATGATTCGAATAGATTTGATCGGTTTGGAACGACCTTCTAATCGTGGATCATTTTTCGACGGACGGTCATTATTATTGATTTTGTGACGTGAAATGTGACTTAGTGATATTAAATTTGACGGGCCAGTTGGTCTAGTGGTTTGTGACCCTGACTGCTAAGCCGGAGGTCGTGGGTTCAATTCCCACCAAGGACAAACTTTGTGTAATGAGCATGATAGTTTGTTCTGTGTCTGGGTGTAATTTATCTATAATATGTACGTATTTATAAAGTATATAAGTATGTATATTAGTTGTCTGGTTACCATAACACAAGCTCTGCTTAGCTTGGGATCAGATGACCGTGTGTGAGTTGTCCTAAGATATTTATTCATTTATTTATTTATTTATTTTCAAGATTTATAGGCGAATGACACCTCCGCATTTTTTTCTGATTAATTTCTTTGCGGGATCCAAGACAGTTGAATCGTTCCGGGACCCATCGAGCTTCGTTGCGCGGTGCTTTTCTGGCAGACTCCACTGTTGATTCTGGCTTTCTGAAGATGCAATGGTTGGGAATAGAGTAGAGTTGGAGATTGTCGCAAAAAAGCAGAGTAGAGGTCATTGTGGAGATGCTCGTTCCAGAAAGATACTTTCTGCTGCATATTTAAGCGGCATAAACAGATGTTTTTACAGCAAACCAGTGTAGTTAAGTTTGCTGTCATTGTGTTTAGGATCTAAGGCCTAAAAAATGCACCATAAATTGCCCTAATCTCAACGCTTGACAGAAACATTTAATTAAAAAGCATTTAAATGTTCAAGGCACATTAATTACACAAAATTTTCTTCCAAACTTACTTAAAAGATTTCCTACCTAAGACTGTAGACATAAAATTTGCATTAAATTACGAAGCTTCAAGTGACAATATCCTGCAACCGTAGTAATAATGTATAATATGTATACATTCCATTATTCGAGGTGTTATAATTATGAATGCGCGAAGGTAACGCTACGTTAATTTCATTTTAGGGTTAATCAGATTAACATAACAATTAACGCTACCGTTTAAGTTATTGTGGTAAGCGTTACGTTTTTCGGTTTTTTAACTGTTTGTTTTTGTTATTTTGTTACAGAATTTTGACGAATATTACGTGATATTTACGATGTAAAACAAAAAGTTGCAAATATTTTATTGATATTATGGCGGCATGTAATTATGTATTATATTATTTAAATCTTAAATTTATTTGTCTTCAATTCTTTTTAAATTGACATATAAGCAAAATACTCTTTTAATTTAGCTCAGGAACGATAGTACCACAAAGGTGTGATTTGCCATACAAAAATATTTTTGTGTTTAATAGCCAATTTACCGAGTGAGGCTATATAACATCACGATACGACTTATAGGAATAGTAACTAAAGATGCGATTCTATGCAATAGCAATAATAATCTATACTAGGATGTCTGTGGCTACCTTTAGAGCACATCACAGAAAAGTACGCAATATACTGGAGAAAGTGGTAAATATTTAAAAAAGATAAACAAAATAAACAGTTTTTCTTTATCTCTAACTAATAGATGCATAATATGTTATGAAGAACTCACACCGGTAATTCGCGACACGTTTCTCAGATTGTTCCTTCAACTTTTTTTCCTGTGTCTTCTATTGCGCACGTGTATAATTACCTACCATTATTATATACGTGCTATCTTCTTGTTTTTGTATTCGTGGAAAGTTTTATGAAAGGAAAGTGTTTGGCTTTTCTTTCTAGGAGCAATTTGCATGCCTGCAATTACTGAGGTATTGGTTAGGATTTCGTTAAGGCTTGTGTTTAAACACCGCCCAAAAATGTACCAATTTTACTACCAAAAAAGTTCTAAACGGTTACCAAAATGGATAAATGGTCACCAAATAACGTTTCTTAAAATATTATAAACTAAATTCAATTTGGTTTTTATATGAATTTGACTGAAAACTGAAACTTTATATGAATCACTAGTAAATATGGCGCTCGGCGCCATATCACCAAGCCATATCGCCAAGTCACAGTTCTAACCTAACCTAACCTAGCATTTGCTGATCATTAATCCATTTTATGCGCAAAAAGATTTTGTTGTTGATTATTTAAATTATATCCTTTCGTTAATCTGAATGTAATCTTGTATGCCAATCAATTAAGAGCTGATTATGACTTTTTAATTTTTAGATATCCGCCGAAGTTTCACCTACGTTATGTTATATTTTTGATTATTGCTTCACTCCCATTGGTTACAGCGTAGTGATATTACGTAGCCTTCCTCAATAAATGGCCTAGCCAACACAAAAAGCTTTTCTCAAATCGAACCAGGTCACTAAATTTTATATTAGCGCATTCAAAATAATAAAATGGTATTTATTTTGTAAATTAGTTAAAAATAATACTTGTACCCGTCATTTTTTTTATCATTTTAAGCGAACGATGGGGCCGGTGGCCTGTCCTACCTTATTGCTCTGAGAAGAAACATGCGAATCAAACTCTTAAGCTTTATAATATTAGCATAGAAGTATAGATTATAGACAAGTTTTTCCTTTCTGCATAGAAATTTAGATTACTCTAATGTCTCAGTTAATCGCAGCTGTATGAAGAGATCAGACTCGCTTTGTGAGCTGCATTCAAACGATAATTAGTATCAATTAGATATATTCAATTAATTTCTGCGTTTGATTACGCTTAATGTGTTCAGAACTAATAATCGGCCCCATTATCACCTTAAGTTTTTGAACGCTAAAAAGGTGTTGATATTTTTATTTATATTTTGTAGTTTATTATTGCAAAAATAATCATTTTGATACTTATTATGGTTATCATGTTATAATTATTAAGGTTTTCCTGATATGGAGAAAAGTAAAAGAATCTTTTTAAGGTAATGACTTAATAGAGTGGTAGTTATACAGGGTGTCTCACGGCTATGCCACATGGAGGGAAAGGACCTTTACATTTAAAAATCTATAAATGCAATTTAAATTCTTTTTATAATTCAAATAATGTCTTCTTTCAGTAAAATGTTCTATCTACAATATTTAAGGTACTATCCCTTCATGTGGCATAGCCGTAGGACACCCTGTATACTAAAGAGGATAAATCGTTTTTTAATTCAAATCTTTTTTTTCTATTTGTCTACGGTAAAAAGAGTTACAACCGAAATTACCAACAAAATCGCCAGTTTAAAACTTTAACCACGTTCCTATGACATAGCGTCCCCCCATTGGTCCTTGTAAATTGTATTGAAAGCTGATTGGTTATGACGTCAATATTGTTTCCCTGTCAGCTATTCCCAAAGTAGACACGAAAAATGTTTTATCCCACTTCTGATATCTGAAGGACTTTCATGTTCGACTTGATATTTTTTATTTACTTAGGACTAAGGAAGATGGTAATTTAATCACGATCAAGGACAATTTGACCTTTTAGAGAGCGTTTTGATAATAAAATATTTTTATTACTTTCTCATTGTTTTGTTTTAGGACATTAGTGAATGGAACTTTGTGTTTTTAATAAGGAAATACGGCGAATGAAAGTAGTCAGACATTGTTTTGTTAGAACACTTACTTGCCAAAACTGGAATATGTAGTAAACTTTAATTTTAGGGTTCTTTATTTACCTTTAATATTTATTTAATTTTTATTTACCACGCGGTTTAGTCACGATTTCAGTAAAATAATGGATCCATTTAACGCTTTTTGAGAAATAGAATCTTTGAGAAAGAAGAAGTATTTTAATATCAGCCTCAATCTATTATAGCTGCGCCTTTGAAACAGAGAAGTACCAATGTGACTTTTGCAATGTATATTTATTTTTATTTATGTAATCTTTTTATCTGAGTGATCACAGAAATGGGTACTGAAAAACATTGCAAAAAGCCAAGCCTGAATTATTATTAATGTAAGTCTGAAATCGTATAGCCCTTCAGTAGAATAGTAATAAGCTTGCATTGCATTGCATTTTACTCGGCGGGTTCGAATGCGTCAACAGCTGCCGAGAATGCATGCGTTGCAACGTGTGCCGCGGCCGTCACTGCCTCGACGCCGGTAGAGACGATGACGTGTGTAGGTTCAGTGACCCCGAAACGAGCCTATGCTGCAATAGTAGCCACCGCTAAAAATCTTGTTGAGCCACTAAACTCACAGGTTAAAATAGCGGACAAAGAGAAAGGGGGTAAACGGAGCCTGCCAAAATTAAAACAGGTTCTGAAAAGGCAGGCCCTAGTGAAGGACACGGGTGACAGCTATGGTTTCATCAAGGTGGAGAAGAGGAAGAAGAAGAAGCCTCCTTGTCGGAACCAGTGCGGTACTGCGCTGGCAGGACCCAACACGCTGTTGCGTCCAGCCGTACCGATAACGTTGATGTACGTGTCAAGACTGCATCATTCCACGAAAGTTGAAGAGGTCGTGGAGTACATGCGGGTGAAGACCAACTGGACTTTGAGGGTCGAGATGTTGGAGCCGCGTCACACAACGAACTTCAAGTCGTTCGTGGTGCGTGTTCCGACGCAGCATCTCGAGAAGTTCCTCAAAGAAGAGTTTTGGCCGAAAGGTGTTATGTTCCGCCGGTTTTGTGGCCAGCTACGTGACACCAGTCAGCAAAACACGACGCCGACACTTCGTGTACATTAGTATTAAGATTTTGTTTTTAAATATATATGTATTAGTTTATTTGTTGAAGATTATTTTATGTATTTTATAAATACTATGGGCCTCCGATGACTGAAATAAAATGATTATTATGTTACATATCTTGGGCCCCAGGAGTCCCGGACTTTTGGAAGGCATAAGAGGTGCCGAAGTCAACTCGCAGAGGCCCCTTGAGCAAAAACTTTATGTGAAGTGGGACACTAACCGACGATTATCCCTATATGCACTATGTAAGTGCACCCAAGGACAATGTTGGACTATGGGTTTGGGTTGTTTAGTGATTGGATACCAGAGACTATGGAATGACTATGGCCCCTGCCTGACCAATGGTTGTAAACATGAATAAAATGGCAGGGGGTGACTTGCACACTCAGTAAATGGGCCCCCGAAAACGGCCGCTAGCACAAAGTGACGTAGCGACAAGGGGGCAACATATATCGAGGTACTTGAGGAGTGGAGAGGTATTCCACGGCTATCAGGACAATCCCGGAAGTACGGTCAAGATCCCTACCAGCATCTTACTGGAATACTTCCTTCCTCTTGCGATTCTCCACTCAAACCAGCCAATGAAGGCAAGAGTGAGGTGGGAGCCTTGTTCCTCGTCAGTGCTCACTCTGGCCGGCCAGTTAAGGCAAGCCAGAGATGAAGAACAAAGAGTTTCCCAGGAGGTCAGGTCCGCGGGGTCGCTACTGCCCGACAGCTTGCCACAAGCTGCCCTGCGATTTGATTGTATAATTATTATTATACAAACAAATATAACACATTAGGCAAATAAATTACTTTAACATAATTGAACAACTTATTAAAAGAATGTGAACAAGTTTCAAGGAACCTTACAACAAACACAGCTAATCAACTTTCCAACGAAATGAAGCGTATAATCTTTTGTACAGAACCCTCTATTATTAAAGGTTCACACCCGACCGATCCCAGTTTGGTTACACCCGCCTTTTGTATTAAGAATTTAAATAATGTGTTTGTGTACAAGGAAGGTTTTATTGCAAAGGACAACATATAAAGAGTATAATGTCCTACGAGGACTATTGTTGTCCTTTAATGGCTGTCAATGGTAGGAAGAAAATGGCAAGTAACTGTACATGCTGTGGAGTTTATAAAATTGTTGTTCATTTGTTTTGTTGCTTGATAACTGTTTTTCATTATAAACTACTAGCTTTTGCCTGTGGCTACGATTGCGTTAGAAAGAGACAAAAGTAGCCTAAGTCACTCTCTAACCCTTCAAATATCTCCACTTAAAAAAAACACGTCAATTCGTTGCTTTAAGTGATGTGATGTGTGTGATGTCACTGTATAGATTTAAAATTGGGTAAATTATGAATAAAAAAAAAACATCGCGGTAATTATGATCCAGATTTTAGTTAACGAAAGAGAAAAGTTTCAATAAGCTGAATATAATTTGATAAAACATGTCTCAAATCACCTCCTACCACATGTACCAAAAAACTGGAGCTTAATGGAAATATATTTATTTTAAAAATTGGTTAAACATAATACTTTCATATGTTGATATTGTGTTTTGCTTCTTTCATGTGCTGATGATAAACTTAAGCATTTGCTCGTAAATCGAACATTCGTTTTTTTGTCACAACTTGATTTGAGGGATCCACGAACGTTTCTGTTTACCATTTTACCGAGCAAACGTACGAGCGCGCGGGAGCAGGACAGGCGACTAAATAGAAATGTTGGGCACGAACTAGATAGAAATATTACGGCGTGATATTCACGGCAAGAGAGCATGTACCTACACGCTCTCTCGCCGTGAATATCACGCCGAACAAAGTGTCGAGCATTCGCACGAATGTTATATTAATGCTTGCGCAAATGGTGAAGTGTTTATTCACCTTATAGCGAATACTGTTAACATTGTTTCTTAGCCAACTACTTTAGAAGTAACACCCGATACGAACTTATAGTTTAACACTAAGCGCCTTACTAATAAACGCTGCATAAAGTTATGACAGGTTTATACGTCAAAAAATGTATGGTTACACAGGCTTTATTCATTGCATAACTTTACACAGTGATTATTAGTAAGGGCATAAATATGTACCGTCACATGCTTTTTACAAGATTCAATTGTCAAACGAGATTGTAGTCCCAACGCCTTAACCTCTTGACGAACCGACAGCCGGCTGTCGAGCTTCTATTGTCTTTCTTTTCTGTCTCAAATCACGTGTGTTCAAAGGATTAAGCTGCGTTGATGAATCAGTCACTTATACCTACGTATATAAAAGACAACGTATTTTAAAAGTCACATTGAACAACCCAAGTTTGAACTCATAATGATCTCAGCTCACATACTTTTGGCTCATATATCTTCTATATACGGGCATCGTAATAGCTTGGGGTCAAGCACCCCAATGTCCGAGAGGCGTCATTTAGGCAGTCTTTATGCTCAGCCGTCGTACGATAAAAGGGAAGTAAAGCTTAGTAACTCGGCCTTTAGGTATGATACTTTATCAGTTTAGTGTGGACATCAGACATATATTTTTATATGTACGTACTAAAATATAGGTTAGGCTGATGTTTTTTGGACGTGTCTCTAGAGATGTGGAGTCGACTGGAAGACTTACGTTATCAATTATAACGTAATACAACTAAGATTCTACATCACGCAATTAGAGTTTGATGCGACATTAATACTTCATCATCATCATGGTCAAGAGCCGAAAGACATCCATTGCTGGATTTAGGCTGCTGTCAAAGATTTCCACATGCATCGGTCCTGCGCCACCCGCGTCCAACGGGACCCGGCCACCCTGACTAAATCGTCAATCCTGCATTTTCAGGTACGCGGTCGCCACTGGAGAACCAATACACACAACTACTTACATTTTATACAAAATCGACCGATCAACAGACATAATACTCATCTAGTTAGAGTACTCCCCATTCAATGGAGGTTGAAAAACTTTCTTAAATACGTCGAGAAATTGTTAGCAAACATACAAATTCTGACTAGAACCGACGGGCCCACCAGCTTTAACACCCGTCTGGTCGGTTCAATGCAGGATGAGGAACTTTAAACACTGTTATTCATACTGTTATTCTAAAGAAGTAAACAAGGACGACAGGCTTTCGCCCTGTTGATTAACGGAATTACCAAATATTAGAATAGAAAATATAGATTATGATGCCAGTCTGCCGAGCATGAAATTGTGGCCTCGATACTAGGTCTTCAAATTAGGCTAGACCGCCTATAAAATTATACGCGAAGTGGAGGACAAAATTACTTTACCTTTACTTACCGTATTGGGTTCAAAATTTTCGTTAGTAAGATGATAAAAATTTAGATGTACAATTGTATAATAGGGTTTAATAAGATATGTCAAATTACTTAGCATAAGCTTATGTCAACCACATACATTTTACGATTTATTCTATTCTACAAGCCACTTGTCTAGCAGGACAGTATAGGTAAAAATTCCAATCACACATACAAACAATAATTACCTAGCAAATTTAAACTAAACCTAAGAACATTACCGATTATTTGAACGTCTGCACTGTAGTAGGTCGAATCACGCGATATTACGATTGCATCGACTGCAGTGATTGGTCTGCGATGCTTTTATTTTGCATAGAAATAGCTCCATTACAGACTAAATTGACGTAATAAAGGAGTCTGCATACTACGCCGTACCGTATAGTGCCGTGGTCGTGCTGTGAACGTAACACGGAAAGCCACGTGATCTGCCTTTTCTGTAGGTTGATTAAACATTAAGGTTTATCAGGTCCATCAGGGGCCCTAGTCTGATATTACAATCGTGTTTCAATGACCAGTCATCGGCCGGATATTTGACAACTTTGACAGTTTTTGTATGGGAAATGTGTCAAAAGTTTGACGTTACACATCAAAAATCGACCATTGAGACACGATTGTAATAGCAGACTGAATGAAATGGACAGTTATGCTCGCCAATGCCTGCTGCGTAACTATACTTTTATGCTACGATGCACCTATCCTGTAAGCCAGGGATTTAAGCCAATTAAAGAAACGAAGATAAAATAAAAACCCGAAAAATTTGTACACTGATAGAGAACTTTGCATATGTATAGTTTCAGTATGGTACTATCATTTGACTGGCCAGGGGCGTTCTCTAATTACGGGCCCAAGGTGCTTGTTAAGAAAACAAATAATATTACTATAGATGGAATTGAATACATTTTTATTCGCGATTTCAATTATTGGCTAATAATATGTGCATAATTTAAAACGTTGTTGATTGGTGATGGAACGACCTATGCAGTCTCGGTCTTTATTATTTTTAACTTCCGACACAAAAAGAGCGGTTTTATGAGTTTGACGCGTGTATGTCTGTTTGTCTGTCACACCGTAGCTTTTAAAGGGGTGAACCGACATAAATGCGGTTTTTAAATTTTACTATTTTTTTTTTTGTTTATTATTTATTTGTAATTATTACCTGACGAGTTCCTAGCATGATCACTTCCACGGTGTAGTGAGAAGACTCACTAAGGCTCATTGTAAACAATTTTGATGGTCCATCGCTACGGGGTGAAAAACAAAGATGGACGTTTTGATATAATAAATAATACCAGCCTATTATTATTAGCCAGTTATAGGCTGGTATTATTTTTTTTTTATACCAGCCTATAACTGTCCCACTGCAGGGCAAAGGCCTCTTCTCATACAGAGAAGGTACAAGCATTAATCACCACGCTTGCTCAAGGCGGATTGGCGATTTCGGACTTATATATACAAGTCAATACAATATTCACTACAAGTCCAGGTTTCCTCACGATGTTTTCCTTCACCGATGTCTGTGATGTCCAAGATAAACTTTAGAAAGTACATATGAGCAGAAAAAGTCACATTGGTACTTGCCCGAATTTGAACCCATAACCTCTTGCATGAGAGGCGGTTGCCTTAACCACTAGGCCATCACGACAATGATATAAACTGTATGGCTATATGGAGAGGTATTTAAGTGGTGTAATGGAATATTGGACCGGGGTTCCGTACCAAAACGTTCGTCGCCCCCCCCCCCCACTAAAATCCTCTAAATGCTTAACGGCTGGTTCGAAAAATATGAAAAATTCATAATGGCAGTCCATATGATAAATTTTGAAGGAAGACTACTTATAACAGCTTAGATCACTTTATTAAGTCAGTAGTTATAGAGGCCTTGTAAAATGAGCTTAGTTTGAAAACTTCGTACAATAATAACGGAATAATAAGTAAACATGTAAAATATTAGATAGATAGATAATACATTTATTTGGCACATACTCACAAGACATACACAACACTAAAAAAAGAAACAATGAAAAAAAAAAACAATTAAAAAACTACGTACAAAAGCTCAAATGCCACAAAGAAAAAAAAATTAAAAATTAAGAGATATGTACGGAACTTTATCCTGGGCGTGGCCATACACGCACTTAGCCAATTTATTTACTTGACTACGCTTGTCAAAAGATGATGTTCAGTGACTTGAATTAGAGTTTAGATAAGGTAGGCTGGACTAATGTTTTATTTTGTACTTAGAGATTTTTACTGCGACCTGCCCTAGCTTCGAGTGTTACAAATATTTGAAAATCCTGGTTTTTCTCTGCTATAATATGCACTTATCATACATACAAACCTACCTCTTGAATCAATCTATCTGTTATAAGAACCGCATCAAAATCCGTTGCGTAGTTTTAAGATCTAAGCATACATAGAGACATACTTTGATGACTTGACTTTGTTTTATACTATGTAGTGACAAACAAAAAAACAAGTCTCTTGTATTAGTGTGTATAACTAGCGCCGGTTATTGTCAATAATTACTAGAGATTTAATTAAACGTCCGTTATCATTATTGTCTGATACAATCATAATAGGATTAGGACCTAGAACTTATTGTTTATATACTGTTTAGGTACTGATGTAAGTATATAGAAATACTAGCTTTTGCCCGAGGCTTTGCTCGCGTTAGAAAGAGACAAAAAGTAGCCTATGTCACTCTCCATCTCTTCAACTATCTCCACTAAAAAATCACGTCAATTCGTCGCTCCGTTTTGCCGTGAAAGAAAGATAAACATACAGACAGACACACTTTCGCATTTTTAATATGAGTATGGATCAATGAACTTGTGTGATTTCTATTTAAAAAGATCCCTAAAATATATAGGCTGCACTGCACAATATTTCACGAGTCGTCAAGATTTGTCCCGTCATCATAAAAAAAGCTTTTAACTGAGCCTCCAATTTGTGTAACTGACTAGTATGAAATGAATATAATTAAAAACAGGTTATTTAAGGGTGAAAATCTCAAGATTTCGTCTCATAGACAATTATGGTTCTATAATAAATAAATAAATAAATATAAATATCCTGGGACATCTTACACACGGCCATCTGATCCCAAGCTAAGCAGAGCTTGTGTTATGGTAACCAGACAACTGATATACATACTTATATAATTTTTAAATACATACATATTATAGATAAATAACACCCAGACACAGAACAAACAATTATGCTCATCACACAAAGTTTGTCCTGGGTGGGAATCGAACCCACGACCTCTGGCTTAGCAGTCAGGGTTGCTGACCACTAGGCCAACAGGCCCGTCAGTATAATGTAGAGCCTTTTATAAAAATTGTTTGGTAAGAAATCTACATAGGCAGGCCAGCGTTTATGGAAAATCGTCGATGATATTTATGGGACAGAGTCTAGGTAGGCTGCAACATAACACGATATGTTCCACGGAACTACGAGTAAGACCGCGGGACATAACTAGTCTACTTTCTTCTGATATAGAAATCTTGAATGATTTAATTATAGCCATACAAGTTAATCACGACCGATTTATCACGTCTCGCAATAAATGAGTTTCAACGAGACATAGATAAATAAGGTATAGATAATACAATATATTATTACGAACATTAGTTTCCTAATTAGCGCACAGAAAGTGATTAGATACGATTAATTACCTCACAGGTTGTACTCACACAAATAGCGTACGATACAAAGTCCTACATGCCACGGCATTTTGACACTTATTGCTGACAGTACACGGACAGATTCGAATACCCGTCAATCACAAAGGTGGTGACATTTTGATGGGACGCCTAACTGAATCAATTTGAGACCCCATTCTGTGAAGCATAAGGTGTAATTCAGATTGTGAATGGAGGTGTTTGGAATTATAGAGTTAATTTGGCGTTCGGTTGCGAATAGTTGGCTGTTGTACAAATTACTATAGGAATCGTTTTGGTCGAAGCGGTTTGTATGCTTTAAGCGATAGTGTGGATGGTAATGTGGTAATGCAATACTGGGATTAAGGGGGCATATTGGTGTTGGAATAGGTCGGTTTCAGGTAATGATTTTTCTGGCGAACGGACGTTCGAATTTGTGCTTTGTGTTGTTAAAATAAAGTTGACACTAGTTTGGTGTCGGACGTACCAACTGATCAGTTGCAGAAATTGGTTCTGTTGTTTTTTATACTTTTATGGTGGTGAAAAAGTATGCGGCCCGCTTCATGGTAACCATACATTGTAAGTAGTCTATAAATGCTTGTAACACCGGAATTATCACACAAATGTACGCCTGATTGAATATTAGCTTTGCATAATTATGTCGTGCTATAGTCCTTTGGAAAGACGATGACATCGCTCTTGCCACAATCAGAGCGTCCGCGGGAGAAATACTTCTGAAATCGCGAAGTACCGGTAGACCACACCGCAAAGTGTACGAATGAATTTCTCGGACAGCGATGCAATAGCAAAATGTGGTAGGAGCATAGGCGTCACCAAAACCTAATAGACGACAGACTGGTTCTGTTATTGCTTAATTTTCAATGATATCACAAACAATAAGACTTAGATATATATAACTTTGGGTTGCATTTGAAAACCAGCGACAAATGGTACGCCTTGAATTATCATCTGACATTACCACCCTTTCTTGGTTGATATTCCTCATATCCGCACGCAGCGCTTCTCAAAATCGTTTATAATGCGCACCGCGAAGGAATGGAATTCCCTGCCGGCGTCTGTGTTTCCAAATTCATATAACCCGGAAGTATTTAAAAAACGAGTGCATAGGCATCTATTGGGTAAGCTCGCTCCATCGTAGGCCCCGTCTATGCCCTCGGGCTAGTCTGGGACCAAGAGCAAGCCCATAATAATTAAAAAAAAAAAAAAATATGCTAAGTTCTGGCCCTTTTGACAATATAAATGGTTTGCTGGGTATGTAGTATACTATGGTATGTACTTTTAATGAATATTCTTATTATAATCTGAATCTGTCTAAAATACCGACTTCGTATTGATTGACTTGTTTTTTTTCTACAAAATATGGATATTTACTGGGTACTGGGTATTTTAACTCTAACATTAATGCGTTTACAAACATATTACACTCACACGACAAATACATCCAGATTCAGAACGAAATATAACCTATAAGCCATACATATATTGCGGGAACAGAATCAGTGCCGTTATATTGACCTCCGGGACTTTATACACCCCCTAAAGTAGCAATATTCAAAACGAAAAAAAGTTTTTATCTAAAAGTAAGTACATCTCGTCCTATACTAACAAATCCATATCTGTGTCCCATGGGACTAAGGGCGGAATTCCAATTCTATAATAAAAATGAGACAGAAAAATCCAATTATAATTCCGTTATGTTTACCCGCCCTGCAAATCGAACTTGGGACATCACGGATCGGGCTTCTAACTAGTCAAGTGGAAGACTAATTCCTTTTGGCGAAAAATCTTGACCAATACTTGAAAATCTTTGGAAAAATCATCTTATGGGATAATCTAATGGCCTTTCATTTTGTATAGCCTTAATTTGGTATTATAAGTTAAGGTCTTTGGTGAGGTCACGAGAGGATAAAATGAGATTTGGGAAAGATTTAAATATTATTATTATTATCTTAATAACGAAAATATATTTTAGATTTGTCTCTAGGACGACAACGCGTAAGTTTATATCAATCCCATACGTTTAAAAATCTATTCTATTCTACAATGCCGTCTATCAGTGCTGAAATGGCGGCACATCAATAATGATGGTCCTCGTATGATTAGACCAATTTATACAATTGTATGGACTTCAAAAGAAACCAACATCTGAGTATGTTTTCGATGTTACTTTTAAGAGTAATTAGCAAACAAATCCCGGCCTCGTCATTTGCTCAAAATAGTCAAAAAACACTCTTAATACAAAGTAAATATCATTAAACATTTTATTATTTTTATCATACTATTATCATAGATTTATTCGACGTTAAAAGAGTTATTCTGCTCGGAGTGGAGACAACACAAATCAAAGATCATAAAAATTGATTCAGCAGTTCTCGCTATATAAATGGTGTAAGTAATTAACCTGTCGTATAGATTTTTTTGTGAAAACGGCAAATAATTTACATTACTCTCTATTTATTGGGAAATAACAAAGCTTATTACAAGCAAACATTCGAACAACAACAGCATTATAACATTGTTTGTCTAACGTCACAATACAGTCTAGCTGAAACTTAAACACATTTCCACAGATTCCTAAAGGTCACAAGTCCAATAAAGTCGTAGCTATGCTTCATCTGAGACAGTAGTAACTAGGTATTCTTATAAAAATACTTAGAATATTACTCATTCTTACAACATATAAATGTCTTATCATCTCTTGGCCACGCCTGAAATTCAGCGATTTTGAGATGCCTGGCCCGACGCCCGGCATTTCTTGGCAATGTATGTCTTCTTTACTTAGCAAAACTGAGTCTTGGTGTCTGTACATTGTGTTCTGTATCAGAGTTAGTGTAAAAATGGTCTTGTGGGATTAAATAAGCGGAGTTTTGGAGCACTGTTTTGGTATGTTTGTATGGTATGCTGGATAATAATGTTGTGTTTTTGGCAGAGTTTATTTGTTTTATGTCCTAACGTATTTAAAGGTTAAAAGTTGGCTTGTTTTGGCAGAATGAAACTGCTACCATAAATCGGGAACCCAGAATACACTTGACTCGTGATCCGTGCCTCCAACTAGTGTTGGGTCGTCTGTACCAGAGCGTCGTCGTTTAGGCCATCAAAAAATAAAAAAATAATAAAAGTGTAATCAGTAAGTAAAAAAATTTTTGCTCCTTTAATAAACCCTTAATACGATTACTAACGATTAACTTGAACCTCAACGCTGTTAATAACTAGGAGATATATAGAAAAATAGGCTTTTAATAGGAAAATAGCAACAGGTTTTCATAACTTTACATTGCGATTATACGAATTAACAGAGATTATTCTTGTCCCTTTCATATTCCTTTAATTAGAATTTAAAATGAATGCTAACGAATTCAATATAATTTTCGCTAAGACGCCATCTTTACAGACAGGAACGTCATAGCGTTTTATAAATGAGGAACCGGATATGAAGATCGATAGTTCTAACATCTTCACAGTGCTTTAAATGTTAAAAAACTCTCGCCCAAGATGTTATTAAGATCGCGACTGTAGCTAACACAAGGGTTATTCAACTTTTAAACGATTTTAATCAAACTTGTTAAATAACCATTGCTACTTTTAAATAAATAAAAAATTCAAATCGGTTACGGTGCCATAGACAGAAAGACAAACAAACACAGATAGTGATTAAACTCATAATTAAAGTTAATAATACAATTGTTTATATGTGTCTTTTCATGTATGGGTACAATAAACTCCAAAAATACTGATCTTTTTCATATACCAACAGAGTGATTCATGAGGAAGAAATACGCCTCGAGCAAGCGTGATGATTGCTTCAATCAATCAATATTAGAATGACAATTTTAATTTTTCTAGATTAATATTCAATGACATGAATAAAAAAAAATAATTATACAATTTAGAATACAAAGATGCAATTAGTTCACAAAGCTATACAATTATTGTCGACGTTATAATATCGCCATTTCAAGAGTCATAGAATTATAAGAAATTTGGCGCCGCGGTGAAAGCATCGCCTACGCAAAGTAACTGTTATCGTATCGATGTGATACAGAAAAAAAACCTTTTTTGCAATGAATACATTTCTAAAACTAAACTGAGTAGATTGTTTTTCACCTGTATACCTTACCAACAATACATAATTATCATCATTTAACGCGGTGAAACTGCAGTGAACAGAGAGTTAAAATTAAATTTGGCGGCGGTATAGCTCGCATTTTAGTGTCATTCTCTGGAGATTTGTCAATCCCTAAGGAGATATTTATGTCTGTTTGTCTTTTTCTGAACACCTGACGCGCAGAAAAACATGCCTTCTGTGCGTTTCTGCCTGTTAGTTTCGATAAACTCTAAAATTATTGAATGGATTTGTTGATTGATGCAGTTTCCGTTCAGCTTATATAAGGTGACTGGCAATAGGGATGACGACAGCATTAAAATAATGGCATTCTGTTTAGTCCGTCTGATAGATCGGCCGAAAATACGGGACACGTATTTTTTGCTTGATCAATTTAATGAAAAAATACAAAGTTAAAGAGTAACAAAGTTCTGGAGTGGGAGCTTTTGACGTCACCGTCCTGCAAAAATTGTATCAGACCATGACGTCATGCGCAACTTCAACGCACTGTATCGTCGTCATTCTTCGTTTAAGAAAAAAGAAAAAATACGTGTCCAAAATTTTTTGATAATCTATCTGACGGACTAATTACTTTTTTTTTGTCGTCTCGCCTATTAGTGTACATACGATACTTAAACACTTGATTGTGTTATCAGCTGCAGCTTTATCCCAAAGTAGAAGTTGTTGGTTATCATGAGCACAATCACGTATTTAATAGGGATGACGACAACATAAAAAAGCATTTTGTTTAGTTCGTCTTGTAGATCGGCCAAAAATACGGGACACGTATTTTTTGCTTCATCAAAATAATAAAAAAATACAAAGATAAAGAGCAACAAAGTTCTGGAGTGGGGGCATAGTGGGGGCTTTTGACGCCGCCGTAATGCAAAAATTGTATCTGATCGTGACGTCACGCACCACTTCAACGCACTGTATCGTTGTCATTTTTCGTTTACGAAAAAAAAGAAAAAATACGTTTCCAAAATGTTTTAATAATCTCAATGACGGACTAATTACTTTTTTTCGTCGTCTCGGCTATTATTGTACACTAATAACCAGTCACCCTATGTATGCAGTAATTAACGAGAAAAAATTTATGCCCTTACTAATAATCACTGTGTAAAGTTATGCAATGAATAAAGCCTGTGTAACCATACATTTTTTGACGTATAAGCCTGTCATAACTTTATGCATGCAGCGTTTATTAGTAAGGCGCTTAGTGTATAAAACTTCATGTTTTATACACTAAGCGCACAGTAGAGAAAAGACGAGAATTTTAAGAAATAGGTATAAACAGTTCAAAATGTTTAATAACATTCTATAAATTCGATACCTTTGGGTAGAAAGGTCGTATAAACCATTTTGGCCAAATTGAGTTATATATACCATTCTGCTCAGAATTTTTTTCTCTATCGATCTGTATATTTGAAATGCCGAAATTCGCTCAAAAAGGGTTAATACGACCCAGAAAATTTCGGTCATACACTCTTAAAAAAACAAAAATTTCTACGTATAAGCGAAATGTTTTTATTTTGTAGTTTTGTTATGATGTAATGACCATGATTTATATTAACTCAGGGCGTATAAATAGTCGTTAATTGTAAATGATTTATACGCCCTAACGTGTTAAATGCATTACTTAAACACAGGTTAAATTCGACGTCGTAAATCCAAAGGAATTGTCTTTGGACGCGTGAGGTGGGTGTATAAACCATGTTTAAAAAAGATTGAGGTAAAAAAGACCAAACAGCAGAGAGATACACATAAAAATGTGATGATTATGTCCCCAAATGCACTTTATAATAACTTATTGTAAATATCAAAATGTAAAATATCGATGCCTTTGGGTGGAAAGGTCGTATAAACCAAAACCCGACTTTTCAGGATTCATAACTTTTTTGTTTTCGAAGTTATAAAAAAATGATCTATGAGAAAGGATCTTAGAATTTGCAAATGAAAAAGGTTAAATCATTAAAACCTACCTATCTTCTTTAGTTTTAAAGTTAGCTTGGATTTACGACGCAAAAAATATCAATTCTTGGTTTATACACCCCATGAAAATGAACTTTAAAAAAACTGTATATGTCGTATATCTAGTTTTGTTAAGCTTATGCTCACATTTAGTGTTGTAAACACCTATATGTAGTTTTTTTGTATTAAAAACCATTGTTATAGTCACAGATTAATTCAAGTCTGACTAATAAATAATCCTGTTACTCTCAGAATTAGTAGGAACTTAGTAATTATTATTCTAATACCCATTAATGGTTGATTCAAATAAAACTACCTGAAATACGTAATCAACATTTATTAAGTATTATAAAATAATCCCTTAATAATCCTTTTAATTAACATTTACTATTATTTCAATAATAATTATAACAACTTAAACTGAAAAGTGGAAAAAAAATCTACTTGGTCATACCAAAAAACTGAGTGCTCTGAATCGAGGTGCTCTGAGTCGGGGTGCTCTGAGTCGAGGTGCTCTGAATCGGGGTGCTCTGAGTCGGGGTGTTAACCATATTGATGGTATCAATATATATTTTAAAAGTTACACCTAATTATTTTCGATTTAAGCCTTATAACATACGTGCTTCGAGACACGATAGAAAGACAAAAGCAACCCGAACGCCGGTTGTCGCTAGTTCGTTGAAAGTACTTGAAAGGTTAATGGTTGATTCAAATAAAATAAAACTACCTGTAATATGAAATCAACATATAATGTTTTATAATACCTTCTAATTAACATTTTCTAATTATTATTTCAATAATGGTACAACACACCTAACAGGTTTAACATTTTTTAATTGAATAAAAATGATAACAACTTAAACAAAACAGTGAAATAAAATATAAATCTACTTAGTAATAAAAAAACACAACTTCTAAAATAAAGCAATCATAATTTAAAAAAATATAGAATTTAGCCTTTGTACTAAGGTTAGCTTACTAATGATTCATAGAATCACTTAATAAGTTAGCCTCAGACATGATAAACGTACGTATCTAACTTATGTACTATAAGTAATTTATTTATGATATAAAATTGTATTCATGATTAGTTTAACTATTTTTTTTAGTTTTTTGGTAATCACTTTTCGCGTTAATACCCGTTGTGATAATATGTGATGACTAAGTAGATTTCTTTTTTCACTTTAGAGTTTAAGTTGTTATAATTATTATTGAAATAATAGTAAATGTTGACTAAAAGGTATTATAATTTTTAATTAATGTTGATTACGTATTTCAGGTAGTTTAATTTTATTTAAATCAACCATTTATGGTTATTAGAATAATAATTACTGAGTTACTACTAGTTTTGAGAGTAACAGGATTATTTATTAGTCAGAATTCAATTAATCTATGACTATAAAATGGTTTCTAATACAAAAAAACTACATATATGGGTTTTTAAATGTGACCATAAGCTTAACGAAAATGGATAAACGACCTATACAGTTTTTTCAAAGTTCATTTTCATGGGGTGTATAAACCAAGAATTGATATTTTCTGAGTCGTAAATCCAAGCTAACTTTAAAACTAAAGAAGATAGGTAGGTTTTTATGATTTAACCTTTTTCATTAGCAAATTCTAAGAACCTTTCTCATAGATCACATTTTTATAACTTCAAAAATCAAAAAGTTATGAATTTTTATGTAAAAAAATTTTTGTTTTTCTGTTCTCCTGAAAAGTCGGGTTTTGGTTTATACGACCTTTCTACCCAAAGGTATCGAATATATTTTTTCTAAATTATTTTTACCAGAACCCGACTAAGTAGCTAATGTTCGGTATGTTCACATTACCAAACTCATAATGGATGCTTTTTAATATCATGTTTTAGATACGTAGGAGTTAATGGATTTTCGTAGTCAAAATAATAAGAAAACTCAGAAATAAATGATGTATTGTTTGAGTACGTTATAAAATAAGTTAAAAATATCTAAGGTCTTGTTATTATTTTTAAATTATGATTTATTTATTGCCATATGCAATTTCTAGATAATAAATATTTATGTATATACCTTTCAACGACCGACCGACAGCCGGCTGTCGGGCTGCAATTGTCTTTCTTTTTTGTCTCAAATCACATGTGTCCGAAGGTTTAAAAGGATTCTTAGACTACCAAAAAAAATATCTTGGGACATCTCATACACGTCTATCTGATCCCATACTAGGCAGAGCCTGTACTATAATAACAACACTGATGTATTTATTACTTATATATTTTTTAAATACATACATAATGATAATAAATTACACATAGGCTCAGAAAGCACAATAATGCGCATCACACTAAAATTTGCCCCGGGCGGAAAACAAATCTACGAGCATGAGCTACAATTATAAGGTTACTTTATGTACTAACCAATTTACCTATGTATCACAAAAAAATATTCTTATTCTAACCACTAGGCCAATAAACCATCCAAAATATTTAACTAGAAGCTAGAAATGGTTGGAGTTTAGGATAATATTTAAAGAGTTTTTTATATTTTGTTTTTGGCGCAAGATCTGCGTACCCACCCTAGTTAAGATTCCTGCGGAAAAGAATGAGCAATAAACTTCAGGAGGGTTTTTAAACAGTTAAAAGGAAGGTACGTAAGAATTGTCTTTGCTAAAAAAAAGAATGAAGAAATTACCCGGATATCCTCGAAACTCCCACAAGGTTAGGTGTGAAACACAAATTGTGCTACACCATGAAGTTCTGAAGAGTTCCTGGAAATAAAGAAAGATTATCTATTAGAATATAAAAAAAAATTCAACACGTTTTTCTGTATATTTAACAAATACCAGTCATACAAAAATATTTAAGTACTTGTTATTATTTACTGTCGAGCATAGTCAATTGCTCAGCAGAACAATCAAAGGTGTTATTTTCCAGGGGAACTACGGGTCTGAAATGAAAAAACTTCGCAGTGTTTTAACAAACTATTTTTTTTTATAAATATTAACGATACACATTTTTCTTGTCGAACTACCAAGTTTACAGTATGCGTACGCACGATTGTAATATAATAAGAAAACACGAAAAATCGTCGATTAACAAATTTTTATGGTTTGCGATAGCTCTAAGCCCTAGAATAAAAATTTCAGTTGGTTATATTTAATTCAGGTGGATTATTTTGGATTTACTCGAACTCTCCAAATCTGAATACTATTGCTATATATCATTCTAAGTGCATAGCTTTAGCTTTTTCAATGTAATATCTAATCTTATCACTCTATATGGTATGTTTAACACGTGTTTGCGCAAAACTCCACAAAAACATTGTGATTATTGAGTTTAAAAGTTTAAGTTGACATTTGTGTACTTATGAACTTTGATGAACATAAAGCCTGACAAGGGTTCTTCAAGTGTCTAAGTTTTTGCGATAATATTTAACTCTGTACGCAAATAATTATGAAAAGTGATCTTCTTCCTGCCCCTTATTTATTTTACTTAAGGTCGGTGCTACACATTTTCTTCTTCCATTTTGGTCTCAACTATAATATACTGTCGCCAGATTTTTTACTTCCCTTTTTATTCTTACACGCATACGTATAATTTCTTCATCTCTTCTTAATGGCTCCCCAAACTTCTTAGTAAAATGAATCCTTTTTAACTTTTCTGTTACTGACGTTACTTTCTAAGTTCCTCTAATATAATTCTAGCCACTCCACACATCAATCTCGACATTCTCTTCCTCTCTTTATTCGGTCTGTCTGTCTTCAAGGATCTAAATTCCGATTCACAGTACAACAGGTTTAATTAATTTCCTATGTTCGTGCAGAATTCTCACAAAACACTATTTACAAATTATTCTATTGACCGGGACCTGTCTTTACATCATCCTGGCTTGACTCGATGCAATATGTCTGATTTCCTAAAAACAAGAACTTTTATATAATAATATGGATGGATATTTGTTGTTCTTTCAGGTTTTATGGTGGAATATGTTAATTATCATCCGCCTTTTGCAGCTTCAAGGCGCGCCATTTAATAACATACGATTAGATATTAATTTACAACTAAATACATTTCTTCTACTAACATAAAGATAGTTTTGTTTCAGTATTCCCGAAAGATAATATATCAGTTTAGACGTAACAAAATCGCTACAAAAACTGTACATACAAAATTGAAGAAAATTAGAAAAGAAAACGCATTCTGAAACGAAAAACTCTTCCAAAAGCAACTCCCATAACCGTGATACAATTCAAACTTCAATTATAGTTTCTAATAACGATCATTAAGGCCTATTTCTGTCTGCAGCCACGAGGCAATAATTAATTCCTACGATATTCTTTATCTCTATAATAATACGGCACACGTCCTTCGAAGCAGTAGCTAATTACGTTGTGACGTCATGAAATCACTGGAGCATGACGTCAGATAGCGTGAGGCAATGATCGGTAGCTTATAAGCCAGGGATATGTTCAGAAGGTCTATAAACATATAGACGGAGACATGCAGTATTAGCGCCGATGTTTCTGTCATTAGATATCGATTAACACGAGTAAATGTGGCAGTAACAGTTTGTGCAAGTTTGGAAAATATTGTCAGACTGAGTAGTCAATCAGTCTTAATACTTTTTATACGTTGTTCTCACATAGAACCTTAGATTCAACAATGAATGATGTGCCTAAATTTTAGGGGTCAATCGATTTTAAAAGAGTGTTCATAGAGTTACCTGCCCGTTCTTCTCCATAGGAACCTACTGTTTGGAACGAGCAACTAGCTTCAATTTTCCGACAGACTGACCCTTTAACAATTCAAAAGTACATCAAACTTAAAACTATTTTATTCAAATAAACCATTTACAGGTACTTTTGAATCGTCAAGGTGTCAGTCTGTCAGAAAAATGAAGCTAGGTCTGTATGTTTGTCTTTCTTTCACAGTAAAACGGAGCTAAGGATTGACGTCATTTTTTAGGTGGAGATAATTGAAGGGATAGAGAGTAACATAGGCTACTTTTTGTCTCTTTCTAACGCGAGCGAAGCCGCGGGCAGAAGCTAGTTTTAAAATAACTTTGGCAGCTAAGAGATGACTAGTCTCAGCAGACAGCGCCGGCACCCGACAGGATCGGCACCAAATAGCTCAATCATTTTGAAGGGAACCAAATGATCCAACACAGACGCCGCCGTCAGTGAGACATTTGAGTGAACATGACAAACTCCCAGCTAGAGTACATTCAGTCAATAACAGACAGAAGAAATGTAAAGAACATAGTGCTCCCATTGTATGCTATGTGAATTTATATAAAACAAACACTTTGACTCGATACAATACTATTATTTTTGTAGTTTTACAATCTTTAACAATGGCGTCGAATACTAATCAATTACACGGTTGTGGAGCTAGACCAGCATTCAGCCAAGCATTTTTGTCAGCGATATAATCGCTCAATTTATAATGTGCCCGGCTACATAGTGTACGTTTCATTTTACTTTTAAATTTAGTTTCATTTAGCGAAAGAATGTGAGGAGGTATTTTATGTTGCTAAATGTTTATAATAGTTACCGTGTCCCTGGAACATAAAGGCACCCTGGAACATAAAGGGCAATCGAAGGAACATGAGTGGGTTTTAGTCAGTAAAAGTCTGACACGCCCTCCCGCCGCACCCAGGACGGGAGCAGTCATTGGATGAATTCCCACTCACTAAAAAAAAGGAGGTATTTTATTGTAACACTTTAAACAAAACCCCATGAAAGATGAGTCTACTTTAGCTAGCCTAAAGCCTGGTTGAACCAATTCGTCCCTATTTCTAGTATTATAATTATGCCTTTGCCCTCTTTTACCAAAAAGATTCAGAATGTAAATGGTTTATTTGAATAAAATACTTTTACATTTGAGTTTTGAGTTTAAAGGCCAAGTTGTACGATTGACTGATACAGAGATTTTTATGCCATTCATGATTTTTGTTTCATTAAACTTTAAAGTTTTCTTCTACTTTAAAGGACTTTACGTGCTCTCCGAGGCTCGAGATATCAGAACTAATGGGACATCATTCATCGTCATTTTGACATGGTCTCATGGTCGTATAGAACTACTTTTATCCATTAATCATTTTCATTCTATTTGTTCTTTTATCTAGAGTCAATAGTTTTCAAATTGGTATTTAATATCTATTAAGCCTTGACTTGTCCTATGAGGATTATTCACAAAAATCTGGCGGAAAAAAATGGATGTTCCTTTTTTTGCATTAAAACCTTTCTCGGGAAATTGGCGTTACTTTTTAATATACTTCATTGTACTCCTTATTTTGATATCCTGATATAATTTGAGAAAAGTATCATTTAGCTTTGATTGCAGCTTTGCATTTATGAACTAATAGCCAATGCTTACATTACGTTCAATTTTCGTCGAAGAACACCTATTTCACCACCATTGTTTCAAAAATCGAACGAAAAGAGAAAAAAAGTGCAAAAACGAGTTTCATTAAAACCACAATTTACTCCATAGCACCGTTTCAATGGGATTTCTTTTTGGTTTAAAAAGGTTTTTCTCTGTATCGCCGAGCGATTTCCTTATCGCGGGCTAGTAAGCGGCTCTTCTTTATCTTAGTTATTACGCAATCGGAAGGGCCATTGACGCCGCCTTTATGTTGATACCATGGTGATAATAACACCACTGATTTAAGACTGGGGCGGATAAAATGTTGTATTTTTGAACGAGATTTTGTTAGGAGAATGTGGTGGCAGTATAATTGAAATAATGATTGATAGAAAGATTCTAGTAGATATTTTTGATGTTTTGAGATTTGTGTTGGGGGCTTTATTTGGAACAAGCAAGCAAACAATCTTTCTTTTATTCAAATTGTCAACATTATTTTATTTTAGTATAATTATAATTATAGTATAATTATCTAATTTATATTTTGAATGCTGTCGTCACCTATAAGTGAAGGAGTACACCTATATTTAAATATATGCATTTTTGGCAATGTTTTGTCCAACCTTCGTTGGAGATCCTTAAATAAATAAATAAACAACAAATTATAATAATAAGGAATACATACAATGTTTATTACTTAAAACTAACAATTATGTAATTAATCGCGTTATTCACTGAATACAATAAATAAAGACATGAACGCGATTCAAAGGCAAAAATAATAAAATTCACAAAATATAAAAGTAAAAGTTAAGAAATTAAAAATAAAAATTACGTTATATTTAGATATGAAAGAAAATGAAAATCTGTCTAGTTTCTTAATCGCTTTGAGGGCAGAACTTTTATGTTCAATTTATGGCTTAAAATCATTTTTTTGTTTATCAGAAACATAATATTATTATATCAAAACTCATCATTATGCTTGTCACAGACTTAATTAACACTATCACGTAGGTAAGTATATCTTATTTTTGCCTTGTGCCAACTCCTTGTACATATTACATATTAGAGTAGATTACGGTTTGTGTCTCCATTTGGCAGAAATATAGAATACCCATTTGTAAGTTAAAATATTTACATTTTCAATAAAAAAAAAACGCCAGTAGCGAGTCGTACTAAATATTGTAACAAAATATTTACGGTATTTATTCATAAAGGAGACTGAGCGAAAGTGGTCTATGAACCAATAGCAATACTGTTATGGTACTTATGTAGGGAATCCCTACATAAGTACCATACACAAGGGTGTAGTTGAGGTATCCCTACTAGGGATACCTCAACTACACCCTTGTGTAAAGGTGCATCAAAGTCTGACCCGGCAATTTTGAGAAAAATAGTACTTTAGAATACACGTATTTTACAACAGTTTGTGATTCTTTTTGTTCTGATTTTTAGGTAGTCTCCTTATTTTTTTTTTTGTTTTTTAATTTGTATTTGTAGGGTGTGTGGGGTTTCCCTACATAAGTACCATAACAGTGTCGCTATTGGTTCATAGACCACTTCCCATACAAATGTGCCCAGTCTCTTTTATCAGTTTTATAGATCAAGAAGAGGAGAGGAGGGGGACAAAGAATACAAATATATACATACTGAACACAGGCACACAGAGTAATCCTATATGAGCCTCGTTGTCCATTGGGACTTACGGATACCTAAAAAGTGTTGCTTCTAAAGAATGCTTATTTCTCATCATAATACAAAAAAGAATAAGATTAGATTTTATTCGTTATTATTTCTTTTGTCCAGTCCCTCTCAAAATTTCTGAGTAAGTACTCATCATCCATTCATTCAATAATCATTATTTATTTCATATTTTTATCTCAGAAATAAACCACTAAAAATGAATAAAGAACTCGAAAATCATCATTGCAGATTTTCTTCAACCCCCTAGAGTCCAAAATCCTAAGTCAAAAGCTAAAAATACCCACACAGTATTTTTTTTTGAGGGTGGGAAATCATCAAATGACTTTTCCCGTCCTGGGCGAGGCGGGAGGGCGTGTCAGACTTTTACTGACTAAAACCCACTCATGTTCCTTCGGCTGCCCTTTATGTTTCTGGGCTCGCGGTAACTACTATAACCATTCCGCAACCCCGGCCCCTTTGTGTCTCAACACGCTTGTGATTGTTTAGGTATTCTCAAGATAAAATCAAGAACGGGTGAAGGGAGTTTCAAGAATACTTGAAAAGCTTAAAAATACCCACATCTGTCATCATTCGGTAGCGTTAGTGTCAAAAAGTTAAGTGTGAGTGTATGTTAAGAATACAAAACTTAAATCTCACTTGTAGTCTCATCACGGATTCGGAAGTGATTTTTCGGAATTAAATAAAGAATAGCATAGCTGGCCTTACGCCGTTTGTCCACCGTCACTGTCACCGTCACGTCAGTAAGAACGAGATGACGGCGCCGAAGTGAGGACACATACATTTACTATAGCCGCGTGTCCACCGCACATCACGTCACCTACTAAACTCGGCTCGCCGTCATCTCTTTCTAGTTGACGTGACAGTGACGGCGGCAGTGGACAATGGGCTTTAGCCTCCCCGAGTTGTGTCTGCTTCATGTCCTTAGCCTAAGAGTGAACTACTAAATCAATAACAGGGCTGTCTCCCAACACAAAAATCTTATTCCTCCAGGGTAATTTAATATATCCATGATCGAGTTAGGCGTCGCTTTTTGGCACCCTCTCTTTTTCTTTCCATGCGTAAAAAATGTATAAAATGAAGGATATTTTGTGTGCCCAGACTTGAGTGAAAATATTTAGGGCTTTCGTATAGTGTTACGTGATTTGATCATGTTGATGTGTTAGGGTTGTGTTGTCAATTTGTTTGAGTGAGTTTACGTTTATTTGGGTTTTGTGAGACACGCTTTTTGCATATATTTATAATATTATGTGAACGAAAAGCTTAGTACTATTTGTTAGGGTTTCATAACCAAATAGGACCAAGTGTTGTGATGGAAAAAAGAGAAACCATGTATCCTTTTTTATAACTTTTTCAATTCATGTTTAATTTTTAAGTCATGCCTCAGATGCATATAAAACCGTTGGTTCCGTTATCATTTGGAGACTTTAAAAGAGACTTTGACCTCTGATCTCTTTCGAATATTTCTTCTCAGAGCACTCGGCAATGCAATGTAGATAAAATCAGACTAAAGTTAAATTCTGGTTGAATTTCGACCACTGAGCTATACTGTGACGCAAAAATAACTCTACCTCTGTTTGTAATCGTCCTCGTTACGTCAAAACCACTGAAGCAATAGTAATGGAATTTGACAGAGTACCTTTATATAGGGTGACATAATTACCAGTTACGAGTACCCTATAGAATATATCGTGACCTGAACTTGGTCTTAAGACATATTTTATACATTTTTAGTATTGTAACAATTGATCAAAAACCCTAAATGTAAAATTGAAATAAAATCATCTTTTGACTTTGGATGGATTTTTTATCCGTGTCTTGGTCGATCCACGATAACTGATGTTTACGCAAACGAGTGGCAAGTAATCCTATTATTATTACCTTCTCCCAACTTTGTTGAGGTTGGCTTCCAGCCTAACCGGGTTCAGCTGGATACTAGTGTTTTATATAAAGAGACTGCTTTTCAGACCTTTACAACCCAGTAAAGTTACTGGACGACACTATACTCTTTGAATAGACTGCGACCAGTCTATTTAAAGGGTATAGTATTTTTGGCTTCTGCCTACCCGTAACTACTACCAAATTTCAACGAATGAGAACCAGCCCCCTTAGACAAGTGGCATTTTAGAATAGATAGCGGAATAGAATAGATTGTCAAATGTATGGAGATGTCAAATTATTTAGCGGAAGCTTTGTCAACCCCATATATTTGACAATCTATTCTAATCTACAATCTATTTTACAATGCCACTTGTCTAGGGGGCCAGGACCAGAGGTGAGGTGAAAAACTTTATAAAATACATATGAATTGAAAAAGTTATTCTCACATGAGAGATTGTGGTTAATCAATATTTACAAAAACAAAGTCGCAAGTGAACCTAGTACTAGAAGCTTCACAGTCACAAAGAGTTTTTTCGTCTGGCCTCATAATTGCCGAGGCGTTACCGACTCGTGTTAAGTTGTCCTTACGACATTTATCTCCTATTTTATGTAGCTTAATTAAGTCTACTAGTAATTACATTTAAGGGACTATTAGCCTCTAGACGCTCTTTACACGCGAAGGCTGCTCACATTTTTGATTTATAGATGTCTAGCGTCTGGCCCGGACTTTATCTATGTACTTTTCAGAATTATCCTAAGGAGTTCTGTTTATTAGTTTATTGGCTTTGAATAATCAAACTTGAGAATTAAGTACTAAACCGATTCCAAATTTTGCTTTTAAGTGTTCTTATAACTTATGTATTACTATTTTTTTACCTATATTATATATTACTATTTTTTTATACTTTTGCTGTGCCCTACAGGGTCCATAATTGTACCTAGCTTTAAGCCTATTATAAGATCTGTAAAACTAACATTATGGAATGCAAATAAAGATATGAATATGAATATGAATATGTTTTGTGAGTGAAGTTCTTACGAAATGAAACATTAACTGACGTTTACTAAACAAAAAAACCGGCCAAGTGCGAGTCGGACTTGCGCATGAAGGGTTCCGTAGCAGCAAGTAACATAATATAAAGTTCTTGTTATATTTGAGTTGATTGAATGAAAGGTAAATTACGACGTACGGTTTATGACGTATTAAAAAAAACTATTTACTAGATCTCGTTCAAACCAATTTTCGGTGGAAGTTTATCGGAACATCATATATTTTTTTTGATTTATCATACTCTTATTTTGGAAGCTACAGGGGGGGGGGGGGGCCCAACATTTTACCACTTTGAAAGTGTCTCTCGCGCAAACTATTCAGTTTAGAGAAAAATGATATTAGAAACCTCAATATCATTTTTGAATACCTATCCATAGATACCCCACAAATATGGGTATGATGAAAAAAAAAATTTTGAGTTTAATTTCTATGTATCTTAATGCGGTTCACAGAATACATCCACTCAGCAAGTTTCAACAGTATAGCTCTTATAGTTTCGGAAAAAATGGCTGTGACATACGGACGGACAGACAGACAGACAGACGGACAGACAGACAGACAGACAGACAGACAGACAGACATGACGAATCTATAAGGGTTCCGTTATTGCCATTTGGCTACGGAACCCTAAAAACCGACCAAAAGCGTGTCGGGCCACGCTCAGTGTAGGGTTTCGTAGTTTCTCGTCCGTCACAATAAGTGTTCCCACTTATGAGTTTAAAAAAAGGCTATTTGTAACGTTGACATACTAAGTACGCACAATTTATTTTGCAAAACTTTTTGTCTTTTTTTACAAAAACCGTTCTTTCCATCAAGTTCAAAATAATTTTCCTAGAAAGTCCTTATAAAGTTCTATTTTCCAGATTTTTTTCATATTTTTTATACTTACGGTTCAAAAGTTAGGGGTGGTACACATTGTTTTTTACTTTTGAAGCGATTATTTCCGAAATTATTGACATTATCAAAAAATGATTTTAGTAAGCCCCTATTCATTTTTAAATTTACCACTTAGTCGGCGTGATTGATACACATATTGTTACCAAATTTCAACTTTCTAGTGCTAACGGTCACAGAGATTTAGCAAGGACGGACAGGCAGACAGGCAGACATGGCCCTAAAAATGAGCAAAAAAAATAAAAAATTTAAAAATCTATAAATTATAACGACTCCTTTAAATTTTAACGGGGTGTAACCGCGAGAGATAGCCAGTTTTTATTCAGTTTAATAAAATGTATTGTTTTATTAACTTTTATATATTATTTAGTAAGTGGTAAAACATAAGTGCTTGCTGTCTACCAATCACTTAAGCAAAATGCAATCTTAATGGTCTGTTATTTAAATAGACTATAAGGCACAGTTGCCAGCAAAATTATCCGGTATAGTTCCTCTAGTGTTTCAATTTGTATTATCATTTTCAGCTGCTTGGCTACAGTTTGGCCACTTGAAGATTTCACTCTTGACCTTGGCTGGAATATGCACTGCAGTAGATAATGAAATTGTTAGTTAATATTGTTATGGTACTTGGCGAGATTCTTGTTGGGCTTTCTTTGAAAATATAAAGGACTAGCTGTCCCCTGCAGTTTTACCCGTATATCAGTAAAATAATATTTATTTTGTAAATCTATATATATATACTAGATGACCCGGTGAACTTCGTATCACTTACCTATCAATGTAAACTTTATTTAAACCATATCACCTTTTTTCATAAAATATTTGTATCGGTTTCGCCACATTATCACAATCTGGATTGACGTGTTTAGGGGCGGCCTAATAGTTGTTTAGTAATCTGGCAATACTGTCATTGTCATTGTCCCTTAATTTTTGACGAAAAGATTGTTGAAAGGACATGTTATGAAATGGGCTTATAATAATTTTGTTTTTGAACAACTATCATGTGCGGTAGGGAAAATTGTCCAGGATGGCCATACAGAAACAAAAAAAAAATTAAAAGCACCATTATTTAATAAATAAATATTTTAAATCTAGTTTTTTTTTACCAATAAAACCAACTATAATAGGTGTACCGATGACAAAAATGGTAAATAAAATATGATGACAGCAACACTGGGGAAAACGATTAAAATATTTATAGCAATACTAATATTATAAAGAGGATTTTTTTTTTTGTATTTTTGTTTGTTACTCTTTCACGCAAAAACAACTGAACAGATTTTGATAAAATTTTACAAAAATATAGGTTATAAAATATATCAGAATAAGACAGGCGATAATTTGTGCAGTTTATTTAACAGTGATGTTTGATTAGTTGTATTTTTCTATTAGCTGATGAGATGATTGGGACCTACTTGCGGCCTACTCTGGGTAAAGCTAAAAAGGCTTTAGGTACTAATTTTAGCCCCTAGCCATCAGTGACCAAATAAAGATATTTTTTAAAAGAGAGTGAGATATATCGAGATATATATCTGGTTAATCCATTCTAAAATTATAAATGCGATAATAACTCTGTCTGTCTGTCGCTTGTTCACGCCTAAGCCACTGAACCGATTTGAATAAAATTTGGTACAATTATAGTCTGGGACCCGAGAAAGAACATAGGTGTTCATCCCGGAAATCCCCCGGGAATCGGAACAAAGTCGCGGGCAAAAGCTAGTATAAAATAAATTAAGATAAACCCAATCATTATAATATAAGTATCTACTTTATTTACACAACAAAGATGAAAGAAATGGTAGGTATTTCGCTTTGTGATTAGCGGATACTAATCACAAAGCGAAATACCTACTAGTTTGGTTAGGGCATTGCAAACTTTGATTCAACCTTATTGCCCGTTAAAAAAAAAGATTCTGTACTTTGTCAAGATTAAGGCAAGTTAAACGTCTTTAGGCGGCTCATGTGAATCTGACACCAAGGCTACTGACTTCTTCATCTGCCTTCTGCAATAATTCGTCGTGTAGCACTATTAGTCTATTACACACCCCTGTAATAAGCCAAAGTTGTATGTTACGTACCTAATATTATACAAATGTTAATCTCATATGGATATGAAACAAAGTATCAACCTTGGCGAGGCACACGGTCTAAAATCGAAATTGCGTGTAAGCTACACCCTCTTCTTTACAGATTTATCGGTAGACGTTATAAACAGTGCTTCTGGATTGTGTATACAAACAAACGTAATGTCACTTGACAGATGACATGTTAACAATACCATATAAAAATCAATATTTGTTTTACTTTCTTTTTGTTATGAGTTACTGGTTATAATTATCTGCATGATTTGGATTTAATTTTATGAAAATGATTCCTTTGCGTCTTTTGAAAACTTTTATACTTGTGTCAGGTTGACGGGTTGTAACCTCTATGGTTGTAATTGTCACACTTGAATTTGACACTTGATTTGCGGGTACTTTTAAACTTTAATATTGAAAAATGAAATTATTGTTTTACTCTATCTTTCTCGTAATTTTTCCATATTTTCTCACCGTTTAGACCTACCCTGGACTACGACAAACATTTTAAACCCAAAATCAGCTCAATCGGCCCAGCCGTTCTCGAGTTTTAATCAGACTAACGAACATCAATTCATTTTTATTTATATAGATAAAAGAAAGTCGTGTTAGTTACACATTTTATAACTCAAGAACGGCAAAACCGATTTGGCTGAAAATTGATTGGGAGGTAGCTTAGGCCCAGGGGACGGACATAGAATACTTCTTATCTTCTTTTTTTAGTAAACAAAAATCTGATATATCGCGGGTGAAACCGCGGGGGATAGCTAGTAGGTTATATAATATTATAGTTCCCGTTCCGGTGAGATTGTGGATAAAAAACTATCCAATGTCCTTTCTTAGGCGATGGACTATCCCTGTAGCAACATTCATTTAAATTGGTTCAGTAGTTTTGACGTGAAAGCGAGACAGACAGACAAATGGACAGGCGTAATTTTGCTTATAATATTAGCATGGATACGAGGTAATATATGCTTCCGTTCGTATTATAAACTTGTTACAAACTATTTTATTTTTGTTCTTGTAAATGACGTTCTAAAGTGCCATTTAAATGAAGTATTAGAAATAAATGATATGACTTTGACTTTGAATGACAAACATGGACTTAACAATCTCTGTTCCTTCACCAATGATGCTCTAGATAAACTTAAAAGTACCTAAGTTAAGAAAGTTTCTGAGGCATTGCCCGATTTCGAGCTCGCAACTTTATGCATGACGGACAGGCCTTAACTAATTGACCATCCCTTCAAAGTGGTTGAGCTAAATGGTGCTGATGTCACGCGTCATGCTCGTGAACGGGCGCTGTCAGTTGAGATCGGTCATCTTTTAACTGCCATGACTTTTTTTTTAAATTATTTATAAGTTTTTAATTGTTTATTTTGTTATTTACCTCCATTGTTGTCACATATAGAAGCACGAAAATTAATGTAACCAAGATATTGTAAAACTTGTTTTTTTTTTTAAATAGTGTCCGTGGAGTTTATTGCCTGTTCTTCTCCATAGAGATCTACGTTTTGGAACAGGCAATTAGCGTCACTTTTCTGACTGACCGACCGACTCTCTCATAAGTGCCTGTAAAAGGTCTATGTAAAATAAATGCCTTGAATTTTGAATTTTTTTGAATATCAAGACAATTAAAATATTTTGTTTGTACCCACACAGTGTCAATGACATAATGGTTGCCTATAAAACAAATATGGCATTATTAATAGCGTTGCATGCCATGTCAAATCTACTCAACCTTGAGACGAGGAATGTAATTGAGACCTAATTGCAGAGCAATACAATACAATTCTCATAATAGTACATTAAGATACACGATGAATCGTTTTTATTAGTCATTTACTTATCTAGTAGATACTAGTGTTGGGAAATATTCCTTTGATATCTATTCTAATAATATAAAGCTGAAGAGAATGTTTATTCGGTTAAAAGCGCTAATCTCAAGAACTATTGGTCCGATTTGAAGTAATATTTTTGTGTTGGATAGCCTGTTTATTGAGGAAGCCTATAGGCTCTATAATATCACGCTACGGCTTACGGGAGTGCAGTAGTAACCAAAGGTTTTGGCGAAACCGCAGGGGCTAGTGAGTTATATTATTTTAATGATTTTAAGACTTCATTATTTTGTATGAAATGAATTTATCATCTTGTAAATGCTGAGCAACAAACTTCAAGCTATAAAATGGGAAAGCTACTCTGTCTGGCTGTTTGTTTCATCGATTTCAGGGTTTAAGTACCTATTATAATTAGACTCCAAGAAAGAGAACGAAGTAAGATTTAACCTGTACAACGGACATAGAAGACACTTTTTTATCGCACGGACGCAGTTGCGGGCAAAATCTAGATAAAAGTTACCTAGTTTTATACAATTATAGTTTTTAGTTAAATAAATGATAATATTAATACAGAAATGAACAATTAGATACAGCCCCGACGATTAGCATTAAGGCAAGACGGCCTTGGAAATAAATTAAAAAGAAAACCTTATTAAAAGCCATTTAAAAACAATTTCTAAATATTAAAACAGTTTTTATTCATAATAGCCAAACTAAACTTAATAAACTTTTGCAAGTTAAACCTTGTCTTATATTACTTAACCAACCTAAAAAAATAATTACAAACGCGCCTTTCGTTTAAGAAATTGTTATTCAAATGAAACACAATTTACATAATTTTGTACAAAGAAAATCACTGTCTGCCTAATTAGGACATTTTTGACACTTATCAGATAAACTTATACAAGTTACACCCATTTTGGTCTTGTCAACTTTGTTGAATAAACTTCATTTTCGCCGAGAATTATTAAAAGACTTGACAAGTTGCTCTCAACGTTATCTCTTTACCATAAGATGGTTGGTTGACTCAACTGATTAAAAACACATTAGAACAAAAGACGCGTGTCCGCCAAAACTTAACTGTGGTGCCCGTACGACTTATCTGTGCACCTCGCTGGAATGCGACCCCTCTCCCGCTTCCCCGCGTGGCGCCCCGTGTTCGCCTCGTTCGTTTAGTAGCGATAGCATTCCCGTCAGTGCATGGGGATGACAGTACAGTACTTTGAGGTCAAGAACAGAAAATGTATGGAAAGTAGTGCCATCTAGCGGGGAGGACGTGCCAACTAATGCAAAAATATTCCCTTAAATACTACTAGATGTCGCCTTAGATGACCCCTTTCTTAAAATGTTATTATCTTAATAATTTATCAAATGTGATTTAATATTAGAAACATAAAAATAATTTTACATTTTTTGCGATTGGTTATCCGTCTTAAAAAACGTCTATATATTTTTTTATGTATATTGATACTTATGTTTTCAATGGCAACACTGATAATATTACGGGTAAAAAAAAAAGTTTCAGAACTTTTCATTCAATGTTCGTTGTGATTGTGTGTGCCGTGAGTTTTTCGAGTTTTCTGTGTTTATGTCTACTTTTATTGACCACCGCGTGTTTCCTGGACCCCCAGAGCGCTTCTTACACTGTTACTTGGCTTTTCGTTAACGGATATCGACGAGTTTACTTATTTCCATTGACCCCGGCATCGTTTTATGAACTTCAACGTGTATGTTTATTCTGACAAATTTGGCTACGATTTCGGATTACGATTGCGAGATTACCGAAAAACCCTCGCACTCATTTATGTTATTCCCTGTGGTGATTAAAATAATGACAATAATGTGTTGCGAATGTAAGTCTATCTCTGTCTAGTTAAGTAGGTAGGTACTAATACAATTTACAATATTTCTATGCAAATTAGGTATTTTCATATCAAATTATCACAATATTCACTTTCTCCTACAAAAAAAGTGGTTTAATTTCAATACATTAAAGACGAATAATAATTTGTATAATTTCTCTGGAGTTTTAATAAATAAATAAACTACCTATTTCTATTTTCGTTGTATTATTTCCCTTTATACTTATATTTATCGTATCCGTGTAAAAAATGTACTATGGTAAAAAACCCTCTACGGTTTTTCGCTTTGGTTCATTTTTTAACACGGATAAAAAAATGCTATCTTAGCATAGTTACCAATATACCTATAGGTATAGTATAAATTATGTAGATGGCGCCTACATAGCTATAGCTATATATAAATCAAGGTTTCGCAGACGCTAGCGCCAACTAGCGGGGAGGGCGAGTAGTTGAAAATAAAACTGATCTGTCAGTGTCTCATCTATACCAGTATTAAATGTATTATCTATGCGTCAGTGTTACGTCACAGCAAGAGGTGCACAATTAACTCGTACGGGTAGTAAAGTCTAACACACGGGCGGGGCGGTCTGTTCGTCTGCAGAAGTGGGTTAGCCATCCTACTTCCACTTTCAGCGTAATGATTCTGAGATTAATGTCGGTGTGTAGATGACTTCGTTTCAAATTATGTTCATCAGAGAAACTCTGAGCATTGAATTGCTTCTTCATCGCAAGCTGAGCAATCTTGGTGACGGGCCAGTTGGTCTAGTAATTAGTGACCCTGACTGCTAAGCCGGAGGTCGTGGGTTCGATTCCCACCCAGGATAAACTTTGTGTGATGAGCATGATTGTTTGTTCTGTGCCTGGGTGTAATTTATCTATGATTATGTATGTATTTAGAAAGTGTTACCATAACACAAGCTCTGCTAAGCTTGGAATCAAATGTCCGTGTGTGAGTTGTCCTAAGATATTTATTTATCTTGACCTTGACCAGCCCTAGCATGGTGTCCACTTTTTAGCCCAAAGGGTCATTACCGAAAAGATGCATCAATTGGTTGAAGACCCGGCCTAGTTTTTTTAAACCAAAATATTTGGATAGTCGTGGATTCCACAAATCTTTTGAATTGTGGAATCCACGACTATCCAAATATTTTACGAAACTTTTTTGCTACCATGTGCCATTATATTCAATGCATACAAGCGCTATTATTGATCCTTACCGGTTCTCATTTAATGTTAACTAACTAATCAATTAATTATTATGCTCATTTATAAAATTAATAATATGTTAATAATATGTCATAATTTGTTCCGTTGGTATTTATTTAATGTTCATTAAAATTGTATGTTACAGTTATATTATGTACCTGAAGCAATATTTTCATCAGCAGTAATGCAAGAGCTTTCAGAAGGCCGGTACTTCATACAACAAATTCATATTATGCAACTACTATTAGAAATACATTTATTCAGTGTCCGCGGTGTAATTGTCAAGGGAATGAAGGTTGGTATAACCGTATAACTATGGTAGCATATCTCGTAATGCAGTTTCTGCCAACCCCTTTGGGAAGAATTCAAATTCAAAAGCATTTATTTCACTTAGACCATTTACAGGCATTTATGAATTGTCAAAGAGTCGGTCGGTAAGTCAGAAAATCGAAGGTAGGTGTTTGTTTTAAAGCGAGAAGAAGTCGTGATCTCATTAATGTATTTATTCGTACTTTTATACGCTCTCAAAATGCCGTGGTTTCCCACTAAATAGTAGGTGACCACATCCCCTCTCTATGGGATAATCCGATGATATTTAAATCTTTGGCTTAGTCTAGTTTCGTTCTCTGGAAAGTTAGGGTACCACTTCCTCGGTTTTAGGCGTCGTAAAAGACCATAAGTGTTGTTTTATATCTTAAGGAAAACCCAAACTCAAATTGTTTATTTGAATTATAATGAATTCATTTTCATTATAATTTCCATTCAAGTACAAAAAAAAATCCGTGTGAAGAAGAATGGGCAACAAATCCCTTCTTATTTTTTTAACCGACGTCTAAAAAAGGAGGAGGTTCTCAATTCGGATGTTTGTATGTTTCTTCGCGCATACCTTCGTCGTTTGCCAACCGATTTGAACAATTCTTTTTTTGTTTGAAAGGGTAGACTTCCCAAATGGTCCCATGTCATCAGGTCCAAGATCTGATGATGGTATCATGCCGAAATTGAGAGAACTCCTCAATTTTTATAGAAAATCGTACATTTTTTTTTGAAAGTTACTCTAAAACGTAGTTGGGACTCTAACTAAAAAGTAAAAAACTTTTTCCAAAAAAAAGATAACCGACTTCAATAACTAAAAGATCTTTTAGTTTTTGAAGTCGGTTATCTTTTTTTTGGAAAAGTTTTTTATTAAAATAAAAGTTCATGAATACATTTATCAGAAACCTATAAATTACGAGTTAAAAAGGAGCACTTAACATCAGGAGGACCGTCGGCTTGTTTGCAATCTAATTATATTAAAAAATAGGTAACTTGTATCTCCGAACATTCAGCCAATTTTCAGATTTCTCTTTACCTTATTTTAATCGAACAACATCAGCAGAATGAACAAAATAGATAACCTCTCGTCTGTCGGGAAATCTCGCGAAAACAACACCTTATTTCGAGATCGAATATCAGAAAATGTCCGACTAAAGTTTCAAATATTAGGTATTTCGCAATCCGCTGTAAGATTTTCAAGACTATCTTCGATAACAAATACTGCTTGTCTCTTTACGTGTCGAAGTAACTCAATTCAAGCTTCAATTGTTTCAAGTTCTCAAGCAACATTTTATAGTCGATAAAATCCATCTTCATTCTATTGGACTACTGGAAAATACGAGATGGTTCGAGATCTTTATGAAGTTTTAAATGTAAATATCGGGAATGTCTTGTTGGAGAAATATAATTGGTTCTATCTGTTAGAGCTCCGACTAAATACAAAGAACTTTGATAAATTAGTATGTCTATGTTAAATGACGAACGATTTCAATACAAAACCTGTAGTATTTGTTTGAACCCGTTCTAATTTTGACTTTAAATCTGCGCCAAACGATAATCGCGGAAGAGGTCAAAAGGCATATATATTTGCATATCGGTAAACGTGGCACCATATTTGCAACGCGATACATTTATCGCCACCGTATATCTGTTCGCAGGCCCGCACACTGAGGACATATTTGTTGCGGGCGTACACAATAAATTGTAGCAAACAATTGCGGCGCAACAATTGTGACGAGACAAATGTTCGATGCGTGTAGCATGTAGCGCCGGTGTCTGGCTCGGTTTAGTAAATAAATCTATACATTGTACTTAAAAATATGTTATTATTTTAAGTAATGGTTTTAATATACCGGTTAATTTTAAATTTATTTTATTTCTACTATTATATTATTGAGGTTAAACTATTAATGTTGTATAGTAATAAACCATATTCGGAATATTGGATTCAAATAATTTCAACCGAGAGCAATCTTGATTTTTTTTTATTACATATGGGCTTGCTCTAGGTCCCAGACTAGCCCGAGGGCATAGACGGGGCCTACGATGGAGCGAGCTCACCCAAAAGATGCCGATGCACTCGTCTCTTGAATACATCCGGGTTATATGCATTTAGGAACACAGACGCCGGCAGGGATTCACAGTCAGATGTAGAACATGACATACTATTATAGGCGAAGCAACAAGTTTAATAAAAAATAATTCGTGCCTATTGACCCAGTTCTGTTCTGCCTCCTGCTTGAAGGGAAGTGGAAATTATATTTTTTGTTATTCCTTCGCTGTTTTTTTGTTTGATTATTTTCGTGAAATTCCAGACAGTTGAATCGATGCTTCATTGCCTTTTCGATTTTTTGGTGGACGCTTATATACATAGATCCTGGCTTTAAAAATAGGAACTATGATGGAAATAGTGTTTTAGAGATATTTGAGAGGTTGTGAATTGGTCCGTTATTACAGAACTAATTTCGATTAGAATACAACCAAGACGAACAAAACATGAATTTTAATAAAGTTCTTACTGATTTTTTTTAATTTTCAATAAGTTGTGTGTGTGTGTTAGTGTGTAATAAGTGCCTCATAATATTTAAATAATAATTAAATAATGATGACATTTATATAAATACAATTAGTAAGTAATATAATAAAATTGTAACCACCTATAATTTCATAATTTAACTAGTTCATTTCTGCTGTGATCATTTTGCACAAAACTAAAATTCTATTATGCATAATGTGGACATTTAATATATTGCAATCACTTTTAAATAGAAATAAGGTTTGCTGGAAGATAGCTTAACTTTAGATTAAGCTCGCTATTGTACGAAACTCATGTATTTTTTCTATTTATTATGTGTATTGTTTTCTATTAACAAAGAATGTGGAAAACGGAGTCAGTTGCACATTTGTTTTATGTATTAATTTTTTACTTAGTAAATAAGATCTAATATGTACCTATAGCCCCAAAATAAATAAACAACAATGCTCCACGCCTATTCATGTCAAACATACAATCCAGCTCTAATAACTGACTAACACCAATGTTATAACAACACAACCAACAAAGAAAACAACTGTCTTGTCCAGATTCTTATTTCACACCAAATAAGGCGCCTTTCTAGAAGGTTCCACGAGTGTTATGACACAAATACCAGATAATTACCTTCGTAGAGAGTTGCAAGCCCCAGATAATTAAGTTATCTGCCTCTCTGAGGCGAATCGCGAAATTCTGAGCTTTTGATACACGTATAAAGGGTCTTTTCTTTCATTTTTTCCTCGGAGTTTATTTAGCTTTGATTTTTTGGGTTAAGGTCAAAGGTCGATCGATTGGCTGGGCTGAAGTAGTGTTGATAAGGCAATGATTTGGATGGATGACCAAGTTATGTGTCTGAAGTTTTTTTATCGTTCTTAAGAAACTATTTCAGCAAAATAGTATTTTTTTTGTAGTTTGGAATAATCCCGCCACATAATTTCTAATCACTGTAACTGCTGAAATTCAGAATCAAAGGGGTCCACACAGTAAAGCGCCAGTGCAGTGAAGCTCGGTGACAATATCGTTGTTTATAATCTATATATATAAAAAGAAAGTTGTGTATGTGTCAGTAGCCTATTCTGTGTCAGTAGCCCAAATTGTGTTAGTTACACATTTTATAACTCAAGAACGGCAGGACCGATTTGGCTGAAAAATGGGTGGGGAGGTAGCTAAGGATTAGGGGACGGACATAGAATACTTCTTATCTTCTTTTTTAGTAACCACAAATATTGATATTACGCGGGTGAAACCGCGGGAGGTGGCTAGTTTATACCTAAATAAGAACCTTATTTGAACAAATGACTAGCTTTTCTGCTAACTGACAGGTTTTTCTGACAATTTCAAATCTCGTAGACTTTTTGGTGGTTATGGTTCTCGGCAACATAAAAAATGAATTTAATCTAATAACAGTATGTTATTACAAAATCATTATACGTCTAGATTTTAATCTTTAGTCAAATTATAAAAAAAACCTGTTTTAAATATTATCAGAAAAGACACCATTTGCTAACTTCATTTCGCTTTCTTACAATTATTTCCTCAACGTAATATTTAAAATTCTCAACTTCTGAATAGTTTTTCTCAAGTCTAAAAACTCCGCGCGGGCTACTTTGCAGACTTTTTATAATTACCTCCTTTGAGCTCGAAGACTACACGAACCGTAAAGAATATTGATAGGAGCATTATTTACTTAATAAAAGGTTTAGCCGATTTATCTTTCCAAATTAAATTGGTTTTGGTCTTAAATTTTAAGATTTTTCAAAGGTACGATATACTTTTGCTAATAGGAAAGATTGATTAAGTAAAAAAATGTATATTGGTTACAAGTGAGCTGTGAGTGGAATACCAAGTTTTTCTAATGATACTAACTTACATACAAAACTTTATGTAACTCAATGAAGGTATTCAATTTTATGTCACTTTTCTTTTTAAATTGATATGCCAACTAAAAAAAAACTTGTACCGTGGTATCGTTTACAATCATTTGAACTCACGTACACAAACAACGGACCAGACTCGCAACATATACCTATAACTTGTACCCTGCAACAAGCAACGGAGCAACCAAGCGTTTATTTACTGCTCTATTACGTTGTTTATGTACGCAGTTTTTGTAAACTGTTTAGTTTGTAGGTACAGCATACAAATAAATAATATTTATAAATATTTTGGGACAACTCACCTACGGCCATCTAATCCCAAACTAAGCAGACCTTGTGCTATAATAACCAGACAACTGATAAATATACTGCCTACTGCTCTGGCTGCTAAGCCAGAGGTCGTGGGTTCGATACAGGACAAGCTTTGTGTGATGAGCATAAATGTTTGTTCTGTGTCTGGGTGTGGTTTATCTATAATATGTATGTATTTAAAAATTATGTAAGTATGTTTATCATAACACAAGCTCTGCTTAGCTTGGGATCAGATGACCGTGTGTGAGTTGTCCCAAGATATTTAAGATTTAAGATACTTATATAATCAATACCCAGATATCATTGGTAATTAACTATTTTCAATGTAAGTACCATTTACAATATTATGTTTAAAAAAGTACCAACAACATCGTGCCATAATGTAAAGCAATATTTTCTAATTCGGTAAAGTAAGTCCGTTTATGTAATTTTTACGAAAAATACGGCTTAACCCTTTTAACGCTACGGGCGTACGATTTAACGATTACCTCGAGAAAATCCATTTTTAATAAAGTTTGTAAATTACATTTTGACCTATTTAGATTAAAATATCAAAATGTTTGTGAAGTCGCTTGCCGTAGTGATGTTTTAATGGCTATCTTACTTTTTTATCCCAAAAAATCCCTAAGGAGGGAAAATTGTATAAAAAAAATTACACAAGTTTAGAATTCCCCCTAAGAAGAAACAAACAAACAACTGTTTATTCCACTTTTCCCCATTAGGGTGGCCTAATGGGGAAAAGTGGAAAAAAACGTTAGTCCAGAAATCCCAGAAGACTGCTACCACTAGTCGCCCAAACAGTTATGTGATGGCTACTGGTTAAGGCCCTCGCCTTAAGTACCAATAAAACTCATTCAGTTCATATATATTGTGTCACTTTTAAGACACGTCTAAGACATCACTGACATTCCCGTGATTCTAAAAACACGTAAAGCTGTGTTGTTCCTAGCTGTCATTTGTTGATCTTTGTTGTGACGAGAAGTTAAAAGCCAGAAATATTGACAATCAGTTTAACCAAATGGTAGTGTGTAACTGGATTAGGTGATCTGATGTGCAGATCTATGTTAAATACTAGTATTTTGTACTACAAAAAAAAAAAAAAAGAATGCAAACTTAAAGTTATTACATGGTTACTGTCACTGGACTATGAACAAACTGAAAACCTATTAAAAATACTAGTATAATAACTAAATAATGCAATAAGTTTTCACCTAAACACATTAATATACATACATATACACACCCTTACATAGACATCCACACAAGTACATACACATTTGCACAACATACTAACATACACTCATCACACACACAAACCGCACAAACAAGCACACCCACCCACACACACCCACACTCTCCCCCACACACACTCACTCACCCCCACACACACACACACACACAGTCACCACCACACACACACACGCACAAGAATTAAGTTAATTTTAATTTTTTTTTAATTTTTTTTCTGCCTTAGAGTTATAAAAACAGGAGTCAATTTTAAATTTGATTTAAGTAATTCTCTTCGCTTTTGCATTGAGGGTGGGCGCTGATGCCTATCTTACAGGATATTTAGTTAGCCTAGTTTGGGTATCAGTTGCAACACTGTCTAAAACTATTGTTTTACCTTGTTTACCTTGTACTTTCCTGTATAACAAACCCTTTGTAATCTTTAAGGTGCAAATAAACTTATTTTATTTATTTATTTATTTAAATTTTGTGACTCTCGCCGATCCTTACATTATATTATGTAGTTGTAAAAAGCTAAGGAGATTTTGATGACCACCAGTTGTCTGCAAGAGTTACATAATAAAGCATGTATCTACTATACATACTATTATGTTACCACGCCGTAAAAAAACCTAAATTCCGAAATCTTGCAAGAAGAACAAAAAATATAACGAATTTCCCAGAATAATTAAATAAAAAAAATGTCAGTTCAACATTTTTATTGTGGTCCTGACCAATTTCCAGCCATTAGACGGAAAAACAAAAGCATTGTTAAGAAAATACGTTAAAAGATTTTTGTATAATTCATAATCTTTTGTGAATGAGATGAAATGCGAACGAATCTTTTATTTCGTCCGTACGAATTAGAATAATAATGATTTTTAATAAAGCTAAAGTGGTGGCTTAATTAAAAAGAAACGAAGAAAAAAAAAAGCCGCGGCCATAATAGTCTTAAATCAAAAGGTATTGTAAAAACTAGAACAAGTAATTGGAGAGTGAATATTAAAATAACTTTTTGTTCGACCGCTAGTCCATTTTCAATACAGTATTGTAGGCTTTCATAACATTAACATTATGAATAAAAAATACAGAGTTGAAATTTTAAGTCTGTGCTTTTGTTCTGAAAGATAATAATAATAATAATAATACCAGCCTATAACTGTCCAACTGCAGGGCAAAGGCCTCTTCTCACACAGAGAAGGCACGAGCATGATCACCACGCTTGCTCAAGGCGGATTGGCGGATTGTTCTGAAAGATATTTAAAACAAAAAAAAAAAACTGAATTGATGAGCAAAACAAAAGGAATTAGTAACCTTTACTAATATTATCGAGTTGAAGAATGTGTTAGTTTGGTAGAACGCGCTAATATTAGAAACTACTGGCTTTAAAAAATCACGCTAAGATATTCGGTAGAGGTGGAGTAACCAAAGTTAAAGGTAACTGTTGAGGACGGCTAGTACTAGATAATCATAGGTACAGATTTCTCCAGCCAAAGAACGTTTGCTAGTTTTAATTAATAACTCTAAGCGCTTACGAATTGAAAATTAATTGACATCATCATTTCATCCATCATTCGTCATTGTTTTACAAGAAACGACTGTCTATCAGACTTCCGTAAAACCTCGTATTTATGAAAAACATTTGTTTAGTAACAGTTGATCAACGATGTTGATGAATTGATGTTTTCGCTCACTGTGCAACATGGCTTAGTCAGTTCCGCAATCACACAAGTGTTGCACGAAATATGTTGACATCTCGGTGACATGTTATAAAACATGTTGCTAAACAAATGTTTACCATGAATACGAGGCTTTACTCAGTTACTAAGTAACACGGGGTGTAAGTGGCCCTACCATCACCTCCAGGGTCAAAGTCAACCTCACCTGCACGTGGTACACCCTGCTGATTCACTGACGAGGCGCTGACGGACCAGGTCTCTTCACAAGGAGGAGACCATCGCAGTCATATTGCATATATTTTTGTTATTATCTTTTTTCGTTTGTGATTGTAAAATAAACATGGTCGTGGCAGAATTGTGGTGTGTTTTCCGCAAATGCCATTAATAAAGAGTTGAAGTTGAAGTTACTAAGTAACACGACACCTCTTAGTTAAAACAGATTGTTAAACGGTCCGGCTGGTCTGGCTCTTAACTTTCCACAACTACTGTTTAAGATGATAACCGAGATCAAAGGGTTTGAGTGCTTTCCGTGGCAAGGGATGTCGGTCCTAGATAAACTCAGAAAGTACATATAGATTGAAAGAGTCACATTGGTGCTTGTGCTTGCTGAAACGTTGATTAGTAAAATGAATACATATTTATACTAAAGAATTTTAAAAGGGAACAAATACTCACGAAAATAAACTTATTGCCTATAAATTGATTAATGATTACCTTTGTTCAGGTTAGATAAGAACTGTGACCACATAACAATGATCAGATTTTCTAGTAGTTCGTTTAATTTTCTTACTCAAATATGTGTCTGGGTGTAATTTATCTATAATATGTATGTATTTATAAATTATATGTATATATAGTAATTAAATAATTATTGTATATAAATAATTATATAAAGTATGTTTATCAGTTGTCTGGTTACCATTACAAGCTCTGCTTAGTTTGGGATCAGATGACCGTGTGTGAGTTGTCCCAGGATATTTATTTATTTATATGCATTTATAGAATACATTTTGAAACATAATTTTGGTGATCATTTACTATTTTTGTCTGTAATATGATATCTAAATCTAGTGGTAAGTTAAACACAAGCCTTTTTAAAATGCCTATTAGTCTTTTTGAACGAAATAAACCTAGCGTATATCTTCAGAAACTCGAAGGGGACAAAGTTTTAAGCGGCTTTGCTTATATACCTATTTACACTCTTCATTATGTAAATTATGAACAATATTTATTAAAAGTACATAAGTAAATCTGGAAAATTATTATTTGAGTAGGTTTAGAAGCAGCAGTGTTCTCAATGAAGAACTCAGCCAGGAAAGAACTACTATTTCAAAAATAAAATAAATTTTTTTTTTTGTCTTCATTCTTTCGGTTTAAAGAGTATGGATGCTAATAATAAGCATACGTGCTCGGGGGAAGGAAGTATTCCAGTAAGATGCTGGTAGGGATCTTGACCGTACTTCCGGGATTGTCCTGATAGCCGTGGAATACCTCTCCACTCCTCTAGCACCTCGATATATGTTGCCCCCTTGTCGCTACGTCACTATGTGCTAGCGACCGTTTTCGGGGGCCCATTTACTGAGTGTGCAAGTCACCCCCTGCCATTCTTTACTTTTACAAACATTGATCAGGCAGGGGCCATAGTCATTCCATAGTATCTGGTACCTTATTCATTAAAGAATCCAAGCCCATAGTTCAAATTTTTTTGTTAGTTGCCATATTTTACAATAGTCCAACACCCACCGGGGGTTGTCCTTAGGTGCACTTACATAGTGCATATAGGGATAATCGCCGGTTGGTGTCCCTTTTCACATAAAGTTTAGCTCAAGGGGCCTCTGCGAGTTGGCTTCGGCCCCTCGTATGCCTTCCAAAAGCCCGGGATCCTTGGGTCCCGAGATATGTAACGCATATAAAATAAATAATAATAATAAATATCCTGGGACATCTTACACACGGCTATCTGATCCCAAGCTAAGCAGGGCTTGTGTTATGGTGATCAGACAACTGATATACATACTTATATAATTTTTAAATACATACATATTATAGATAAATAACACCCAGACACAGAACAAACAATTCTGCTTATCACACAAAGTTTGTCCTGGGTGGGAATCGAACCCACGACCTCTGGCTTAGCAGTCATGGTCACTGACCACTAGACCAACAGGCCCGTCTAATGTAGGTAATCATAGGCATTATGAGACATAACATCTTTTTTCTCCAGGATAACGACACACCTAGAAGGCCTCTATATTGCAAAATTAAATGTCTTCAAACATGACCACTTAACATCAGGTGGACCATCAACATGTATGACATAAAAAAGTCAAAACAGCACTCTAATGGAACATTAAATTAGTTTTATTCCTCAGGAGAAGGAAAACTTAAACAACCTCCTCCAAGTCCAACAGTTTCCTAACAAGGCTACAACATACATTACCTTAAACCATCTCTTGAAAAACAGCTCAAACTCGGCTTGAAGAATAAAAGTAATAACGTTAAACCCATTGGAGTTTCTCCGTGGAAAAGGAACCATAAATTCCTTGCCCCACTTGGTTGCGCCAAGTGAAACTTTCTTAGGGGATTATAACCGCAGCAAGTTTCCTGGAATACAGCTATTAGTAAGTATATAACAAAGCATTCGTACAAAGTCTTAAGTCCCGGAGTCCGTTGCGGTGGGCTTGAAGGAACTATTGTTTTAAGTTTGGTACCACTTAGCAGTTGTAGGGTTGTCGCGTGTGTTGTTTCACTGTTTATTTATTGCGAATCTGACTTTTGCTCGCGACTTCTTCCGCGTAGAAGTTATTTTATTTTAGGAATAGTTAAGTCTAGAATAAGAAATCTTATAGATTCGAGATTCAAATTATTTATTTGTTAAACATTGGTGGTTAAATTATATTATGATGTTGAATACGGACAGAGAGTGCGCTATGTTTTGCCTTGTAGGCGTACAAATGTTTATATACAGTAAATTATCATTATTAATCTATTACCAAACATTTAGATTTCAAAAACCGCTGTAAATTTAAAGAGGTGTTTAACACTTTATTTTTAAATGAGGATACCTTTTTTCGCGGAATTTAGATTTCAATCAAATAAAATCTATAAGTTGCTCTGGTATAAGTTTTAACTAATAATGAAAACCGTAAAAAAATCTGTTGCATTGTTTGGAAGATTAGCGAATTCAGGTACACATACAGACATACAAACATTATCTTCTATAATCGTTAACATTCTTTTTTTTTGTGAATTTATTTAATACTAGCTTCTGCCCGCGGATTCGCTCGCGTTAGAAAGAGACAAAAAGTAGCCTTTGTTACTCTCCATCCCTTCAACTATCTCCACTTAAAAAATCACGTCAATCCGTCGCTCCGTTTTACCGTGAAAGAAAGACAAACAGACAGACAGACAGACACACTTTCCCATTTATAATATTAGTATGGATGCAGTCACGATTTTTCTACTGATTTATTATAATTATATCTATAGAAGATCGCTGAATAAGTTTATGTAGGGTTTCAGTCTTCCAAGATTATTGACTCGTTAGTTCTTTGGCCTATGTTTCCCCTTCAATGAGAATCAAATAATCAAATACGGCACCAGTTAATGTAGGCCGTACAAATCTCTGTCCAAGATCGCTTGAATCCTCTTACCATTCCAAATTGTCTATTGTGTATTTCCTTATTTTTCATAGGCTCACGTCTTGGTAATCATGTCAAGATTCAAAATCAAAATCAAGAGCATTTATTTCACTTAGAGACTTATGAACAGTCAAAGAGTCGGTCAGTTAGCCAGAAAAGTGACCCTAGCTGCCTGTTCCAAAACGTAGGTAGATCTCTATGGAGAAGAACAGGCAAGAAATCTTATAAAAGAAATATTATTGTTTCCATTGAGGTAAAAAAAACAGCTACTAATCACAAAACATTTTCTCAAAATCTTTAAACCGATTACGTACCAACATTCTTTACAGAGCTAACATACGAAGACTTCGTTCTTATCTCGGATTACCTTACAAGAATAAACGTACTGTGACTTTTACAAATTCAGTGTTCGAGCTGCTACCTCTATCTTCGATTTAAAGGATGTTCCTGATTTGGTGGTTAAGAAGATAAAATGTTGGGCAACATATGCTTCAATAACTTGAAACAACGTTTGATGGGCCATCAGTTTGGTAACCACCATACTTCTCGCCAGCATTTTTACAACTAAATGAGGCTGCTTATCCACAGGAGCTGATCGAGGCAGTGGAATGGTGAGCGAGTCAAAAATCCACTAATAGAATTGCTCAAAATCCCCGCTTGTAACATTTTATTGGCGGAATTTTGACTCGCTAACCCCTCTGCTGCCTCGCTTCACTCCTATGGACACGGACAGGCAGCCTGAGGGTCGGCTTTCATTCTTATTAGCAGCCGATAGACGTCCACAGCTGGACAAAGGCCTCCCCCAAAGATTTCCACGTGCATCAGTCCTGCGTCACCCACATCCGTCATTTCAGTCTATCCGAATATAATTAGACTCTTACTGGAAGCGACTTCTGCAAGCCTAACTGGGTAACCCTAATACGTTACTTCTTGGTTAAAAAGATTGTCAGTATTTCTGGCTTCTGAATATCTGTAACGACTGTCAAGGTTCAAATGAGAATCGTGACAAACAGCTTATTTATCATCTAATGGCATATAAAAATGCGTATTGTACTCTCTTCTCCCATAAAAAGGAATTTGACCTTGAAACCACTCGTTACAAGAATTGCGACATTTTATGAATAGCAAATGACTCGTTATTAATTTCTGTTTTATTCAAAATTAACCGACAATAAAATTATAATTGGTTGAAGATTGTTCACCGCTTGTATGTAGGCTATGTATTGGCCCTTAAATAATTTTGACATAAAAGTCATAGGACATTTTTTTATGAATGAGAATAAGCCTGCGACTAAATGTTTCCTATGGAAAAGTAATGGAGATATGATTTTTATTTCCCAAAGAAAGGAATACGAGTGCGTATGGATGTAAAAAATATGATAAGCCTAAAAGAAGAAACGCCATGAATTACTCGTCTGCTTTCCTTCTTCGTTTGTCAACGCTTTTAAAAGGACTTTACCCCGCAGTCTATGTTTATAAGGGAGACTGGTAATTTCTGACCGACATTATTGTACTCATAAAAAAAACTTTCGAAAAGATATACACAAAAATAACGCACCATTATTTTATTGTTTTTAATGAAAAACAAATCGTCAACAATTTTTTTTTTAGTGAGTGGGAAATCATCCAAAAACTACTCCCGTCCTGGGTGCGGCGGGAGGGCGTGTCAGACTCTTACTGACTAAAACCCACTCATGTTCCTTCGATTGCCCTTTATGTTCCAGGGTCATGGTAACTATTATAAACATTCCGCAACCCCGGCAGGCGTTGGCCCTGTTGGGCCCTTTCCTAACAATTATAATTTTATAAAATTTAAGTAATTGAAAAGGAAAAATGACTTTATAGGAAAAATTTTTGTTATCATAAGTTTAATTATTCGTCTTAGTATTAGCTACTGCTTACCAGTCCACTTACACGTATATATTATCTACAAATATTTATGTAAAATATATACAACATAAAATAAGAGCAGAGCTTTAAATTTTGAAATTTTAAGCAGTTAAACTTGCATTTATTGCAAATTCACCGCTTCGTGAAGATTCTATTTTAGTACCCGCTTCCTTCCTATAGTAATGAAATCACGACCACTGAAATAAAATCAGTCTTGCTGTGAATAATAAAGTCTTCGCCACCGGCGAAGTGTGTCACTAGTACTAAAGAATTGAGTTAATCTAAACTCTGTCATGTACTTAAATTACGTGGTTTTTATGCGGTACAATTTCCTTTGTAAAAATAACCATACAATTTAGTTCTGTGGTTTTATGGGGGGCGTGGCGTGTTTTTAATTTTATAAAATTAAATAAGGTCATAACATACTTACATCAAAACAGCGGTCAAAAATATAAATGATATTTTTGAACTATTTTCTCTGAACTATTTGAAGAATACTCAAAGTTATAAAATATTATAATTTTGGCACCAAAACTATTAAAGAAAATATTACTATATGGGTTTTCACGGCTAAACCTTGCTATTGTAAAATGGTCGCGGTTCCGACGGATTGTTTAAAATAAAGCCCACTGCTATATTCTTTCTTTCGCAAAAATTACCTTTACATTTATAAAATGGTAAACTGACTGGCACTTCTCCTAGAGACATGAACTTAGAGGGAATTCGGAGTTTCTTAGTGACAAGTCCACTAAAAAAGATTTTTTGGAAATTCCGATCCTAAACGCGTAAAATAGGGTATGGAAGGTTTTACATTCACGCAGGCAAAAGTTTGTTTCATATAAATGAATATTTTACTACTAAATCTAACCGAATAGAATAATATGTAAGGCTGACAGCCATTTAAAAAAAGTGAGCCGTCACGGGACGCCTGGCAGATGTGAAACATCGACATTACATCATCGCCAAACAGTACACAAGACTGTGACTGTATATATACACCATCAAATAGCGTGGCGACGCGTCGCCACGGCATGCGTCGCCACGCCAGAAATTTGTTTTACGTGCGGCTATAGATGTTTCACATCAAAATCATCACTTCTAAAAACAATTTAAGAAAGTTTGTGAACCACACAATATACATATTAAAAAAAAACAGTACTGCATTCAAGCTTCAACTAAACAAAAACTAAAACATCTATACTCTAACCACGTTCGGCAAACTGTTAATGTGTGGGTAAAACTTTGCTGTGTACAAGTAGACTACTACAAACTGCTAATTCTGTAAATAGCCTGCACTATTAACATAACGTTAAAATGTACCAGAACCTGTTAAAGTATTTTAAGCTCTTTTACAGGACATCAAAGTAACAAGTAGCACAGACACAATATTCTGAATTAATTGGATCTTATTTTGTAATTAGACTTTTGTAAAAGAATTTTGGACTCTTTAGGAAAATAGAGAAGAAATACCAGAAACACTGCTCAAGGATTTTGTGCTATTTTACAAAGCAACAAAGTTACAAATAGCACGCAGACAGAATTGTTTGCATTATTAAACTGGGTCTTACTCTGTACTTGGGCTTTTGTAAAAGTATTTTGAGCTCTTTTAAAGGCAAATAGAGAAGAAACACCAGAAATACTGCTAAAGGATTTTGAGCTATATTACAAAGCAACAAAGTTACAAATAGCACACAAACAGAATTGTCTACATTATTGAATAGGGTCCTAAGCTGGACTTGTGAGGATATATTTTGAGCTTATTTGAAGGGTAATGAAATAAAAATTATTAAACAAATAAGATAAAAAATTAAGAACACGAAGTTTGTTATCGCTTTTTCTCAAAAATGCATTGATTTATATTATAGTACAATTTGTTACACAATACATTACTGGCAGTGCATTAATATGCATGCAACATTTGAACATATTCATCAGAATGGTATATTAGCTTGTTTCCAACAATTGGTTAGTAGCCCTGACTGCTAAGCCGGAGGTCGTGGGTTCGATTCCCATCCAGAACAAACTTTGTGTGATGAGCATGATTGTTTGTTCTGTGTCTGGGTGTAATTTATCTATAATATGTATGTATTTATAAATTATATAAGTATGTATATCAGTTGTCTGGTTACCATAACACAAGCTCTTAGCAGAGCTTAACTTGGGATCAGATAACCGTGTGTGAGTTGTCCCAGTATATTTATTATTTATTATTAACCATATATCATTTCTATGAGAAGGACTTAACACAAATATCACCCAAGTTTGCCGGTGCCGGTTATATATTAAACCACGGAATTTGTAGCACATACCTTTTCATTGGTTTCTTTTAAAGGATTTAAGGAGAAACCTTTTAAAAGTTTCGTTTCTTATAATATAGGTATACCGCTTTATTGGGATTTTAACTTTGCAGACTTATTTTTTGACCAATACAATTGTATGGACTGTAAAAGAATGTTTAAAATGTTTCTTCGCATAAAGCAGGTTACAAAACATGGGTCGCATATTGACGTGTAAAAGTGTTATATTAAAGCAATTTCCAACATAAATATCCTTTTAATTTTTTTTAAGTAGTAAAGCAATTTTTATTTAATTATCATATACACAATATTTACAAACTAAAACTAAATTAAAAACCCTAGAATTAAAATAAAATGGCATCAAAAAACTCCGCCGCATCGCTGTCAACCGGTAAAGTGCCCAAGAGGCTGGCAGCATTGCCACGTTGGATGGCAATGCTAAGCCTCTGGCCAAGATAAAAGCCAGCCTTTGGGTCACGAGAAGAGTCAACTAGTCTTTTTGACAGCTCTTTAAAAAATAGGTGGGCACTCGGACCCCATGGCCCAAGGGTTTCAACCCCAAACGGCTCGAAAATATAGTTTCCAGTAAGGTTACTATACTTTCGCCGCTTGAGGTTTTCCGCAGCCAAGGCGGCAGCACCGGCACAGCACGCCGTACTAGGAAGGTGGGATGGAAGAGTATCGACGCACGTTTTTAAAACTATTTAAGCACCGATATTTTGACATCTCAAACATACACAGATAACACTGTCCCTACTCCGTTCGTTCATTAGATTGGGATTGTCATTTTTAGATCAGCCGTAGCCATCCCAACCTACATTTTCCGATACTAAAATGTTCAATCTTGGATAGAATCTGTTGGTACTGATGTCGAACACGATTTCATTCAGACAGCATTGATTTCGTTGGAACTGGAATTCCGGACTGAGTTAGGTAGCTATGGCTATATGTATCTGTTTGTGGACAATGTGGAGCTTTCCTTATATTGTTTTTATTTGTTGTTTTGATAAAATTTTACATAGCTCATAAAAATCCATAGTATTATAAAACTGAGGAGTTTGTTCGGATCAACGCGCTTATTTCAGTAACTGTTAGTTTGAATTAGAAATTTATTTTGTGTCTTACCTACATAGATTTTTGAATAAAATTGAGAAAATAGTTCAAAAATATAAATGATATTTTTGAACTATTTTTTGAATTCCAGTTCCAACGAAATCAATGCTGTCTGAATGAAATCGTGTTCGACATCAGTACCAACAGATTCTATCCAAGATTGAACATTTTAGTATCGGAAAATGTAGGTTGGGATGGCTACGGCTGATCTAAAAATGACAATCCCAATCTAATGAACGAACGGAGTAGGGACAGTGTTATCTGTGTATGTTTGACATGTCAAAATATCGGTGCTCAAATAGTTTTAAAAACAAAATAAATACTTTTTTGTACAACTAATATGCAATTTATAATGTATGTAAAATATTTTTTATTGCTATTTAGTCGCGGATGGATCTATTCTAGGCAGCTACCTAGGGTAAAGTTAAAGCCGAATAAAACCTATGAAAGTTACTTTGGATAAAAAAAAAAACGCTAGCTTGAATCAAAATAATAGATTTCAATCACTAGCAGCTACGAATTCTGAACTACCCATTTCTAATATTTTTGCTGTCAAGACATTATTCAAATTAAAAGGATATTTTTTTGTCAGACTCTTACTGACTAAAACCCACTCATGTTCCTTCGATTGCCCTTTATGTTCCAGGGTCACGGTAACTATTATAAACATTCCGTTTGTTGGAAATTGCTTTAATATAACACTTTTACACGTCAATATGCGACCCGTGTTTTATAACCGGCTTTATGCGAAAAAACATTTTAAACATTTTTTTAGAGTCCATACAATATTGTATAGGTCAAAAAATAAGTCTGCAAAGTTAAAATCCCAATAAAGCGGTATTTATTATAAAAAACGAAACTCTTGAAAGGGTTCTCCTTCAACCCTTTAAAAGAAACATTTTTTTAGAAAAAGCGATCACAAACTTCGCTATAGCATTTTTTTATTGTATTTGTATGATAATTTTTATTTCATTACCCCTCAAATAAGCACAAAATATATCACAAGTCCAGCTTAGAACCCTATTCATTAATGTAGACAATTCTGTCTGTGTTCTATTTGTAACTTTGTTGCCTTGTAAACTAGCTCAAAATCCTTAAGCAGTATTTCTGGTGTTTCTTTTCTATTTGCTTCCAAAAGAGCTCAAAATAATTTTACAAAAGCCCAAGCACAGAGTAAGATCTAGTTTAATAATGCAAACAATTCTGTCTGCGTGCTTTTTGTAACTTTGTTGCTTTGTAAAATAGCTCAAAATCCTTGAGCAGTGTTTCTGGTATTTCTTCTCTATTTTCCTAAAGAGTCCAAAATTCTTTTACAAAAGTCTAATTACAAAATAAGATCCAATTAATTCAGAATATTGTGTCTGTGCTATTTGTTACTTTGATGTCCTGTAAAAGAGCTTAAAATACTTTAGCAGGTTCTGGTACAGATTAACGCTATGTAAATAGTGCAGGCTATTTACAGAATTAACAGTTTGTAGTAGTCTTCTTGTGCACAGCAAAGTTTTACCCACACATTGACAGTTTGTCGAACGTGGTTAGACTATAGATGTTTTAGTTTTTGTTTAGTTGAAGCTTGAATGCGATACTGGTTTTTTTTTAGTATTTGTATTGTGTGGTTCACAAACTTTCTTAAATTGTTTTTAGAAGTGATGATTTTAAATTGGCTGTCAGCCTTACATAATTATTCTATTCGGTTTGTTTTAGTATAAAGACATCCATTTATGTCATACAAACTTTCGCCCGCGTGAATGTAAAAACTTCAATGAGCTATTTTACGCGTTTGGGGTCAAATTTTCAAAAATCCTTTTTCAGCGGATACTTACTCGTCACTAAGAAACTCCAAATCTCTAAGTTTCATGTCTCTAGGAGCCGTGCCAGTCAGTTTACCATTTTATAAATGTAAAGGTAATTTTTGCGAAAGAAAGAATATAGCAGTAGGCTTTATTTAAAACAATCCCTCGGAACACAGACCATTTTACAATATAGCAAGGTTTAGCCGTGAAAACCCATATAGTATATACCACAATATTTTCCTTGCAGTAGTTTTGGTGCCAAAATTATAATATTTTATAACTTTGAGTATTCTTCAAAATCTCGTTATCCAATGCTCGTTTCAATAAAACTGTTTTATAGATGTTACGGTTTAAGTTATGAGCGATATGTGTATCCGAACTTATTCCACTTGTTTGCATGTTCGTCTCCATAGAGACAACCTATGTTATGGAATTGCCAACTAGCTTCTACTATCTATCTGACCGACTTCGTGGCATTCAAATTGCCTAGAAATAGTTTCGACTTGAATGATTTTGACTTTTAATTTCCAGGCTTAGAATTATAATCTTTATTAAATAAGTTTTAGGAACGTTCGATGTTTAATCTAAAACCGAGATTAATAAATATTGCTAAATCGTACGAGTAGTGCTCAGCTAATGCACATGGCATTAGCTGAGCACTACTAATACGATTTATCTGCGCACTTCGCTGGAATGCAACTCCTCTCCCGCTTCCCCGCGCGACGCCCCATGTTTGCCGCGTTCGTTTAGTAGCGATAGCATAACGTCAGCGTTACGTCACTGCGCGAGGTGCACAGTTAAGTCGTAAGGGTAGTAATACTGTCACCGTTGCATAGTTGACAAAACGCAGAGTATACAAAAGTTTAAGTACGTGTTCCGAAATGTTTCCTTATCTTCGCCTCAGTATCCAACTGTCAAATTATCTGTAACCTTTAAAAAATATTTTACCTACGGAATTAAAATGCCATCAAACAGTTTTTGTAAAGAAAATCTAATTACGAAAGGACGTTGGAACTCACCATAATTTGCACACATTGACCAGTCGACTTCCAAAGATAAAAGGTACCTAAACCCACGTCCAACTTTACTCTTTTCCACGTATCCTAATTTAATGAAGTCCCATGAGTCCTTACGTTTTCAACCCACTAACTGCTTCTAAGCAAATTATTAAAATTAAATTAAACAAAAGATGAAAGAGTAGAGAGACCGTGTAAATATAAAACCGCCGTCGTTCTACGTTGAGACCACATCATGGCTGCGTTGAAGAGACATTATCAGGAGATGCGGTATAAAAATCATTCGAGTGTGAAATAGGAGCTGGGGTGGACGCTCTGTGGCTACTGAGGTCATAGGGTGATAGATGATGGAAATGTTGGTACTTGTCACGTTCTAATATTGGATGATGGTGTTTTTGTCACCTGAGGCAAAGAGGGGTGTTTGAAGTTGTGTTGTTGCAAAACCGTAGCTCTTTACACGTGATCCGATTTGATAGCGGTATTTTGTTTGGAAGTAGATTATCTAGTTATGTGGTTCTAAGACATTTTTATCAAAATCGTTCCAGCCGTATCGCAACTATGAATTCTTTGTTAGCTGCAGCCGCGGTCTTATTAATTTAGAGCCAAGGTATTTTTAAATTTTTCATTTACACTCAACAATTTTAAGGATATAAAAACCCCTGTAGTTCGCCGTTGCAACCTGTAAAAAAATTGTTTCGACAATGTATTGTACATATGTGTGCATAAGTTTGCCATACTGGAATGAATAAATAAATAATAATAAATATCTTGAGACAAATGAAGAATGTAATGGTTTCATGATATCTATGGCGGGCCTGTTGGTCTAGTGGTCAGTGACCCTGCCTGCAAAGCCAGAGGTCGTGGGTTCGATTCCCACCCAGGACAAACTTTATTTATTTATTTAATACTTAGTACGTAGTGTACAGGCGGGACTTAATGCCGTAGGCATTCTCTGCCAGTCTACCTTCAGGAGGTGCACTTTGTGTGATGAGCATGATTATTTGTTCTGTGTCTGAGTGTAATTTATCTATAATAATTATGTATATATTTATAAATTATATAAGTATGTATATCAGTTGGCTGGTTACCATAGTACAAGCTCTGCTTAGTTTGGGATCAGATGGCCGTGTGTGAGTTGTCCCAAGATATTTATTTATTTATTTATCTACAGCTACTTTACTAGTAATATACAGATTTCTCTTTATATGTAAATATGAACTTTCCCATCTGTATGTATACTTAGATCTTTGTTTCCTTCTAAAAAATGTCGGTATCCGATTGTCAGCCGTCTAACAAAACTGTGTTTTCTATTTACCCAGTGTGATCAAATCCGTGTCAACAGTGCAGGTCATAAATATAGAAATAGTGACGTGCAAAGAACCACAATGTTCAGTGGCGTGGTTAGGTACGTTATTTATTAAAAGCTTAACCATGTATACTGACTGTATATGTGACTTTTTCACTTCTTATACACTTTCTAAAGTTTATCTCAAACATCACAGACGTCGGTGAAGAAAAAAATCGTGAGGAAACCTGGACTTTATCATTATTATTAACCATGTACATTTTTTTTTTGGTGAATGGGAAATCATCCAATGACTGCTCCCGTCCTGGGTGCGGCGGGAGGGCGTGTCAGACTTTTACTGACTAAAACCCACTCATGTTCCTTCGATTGCCCTTTATGTTCCAGGGTCACGGTAACTATGATAAACATTCCGCAACCTTAACCATGTACATGTCGCAAGGATTTCGTATTTTGACGTTTACATAATGCCCTGTATTTTACGACCAGTGTAAACGCTCGCAGCTACGTAGTATGGCAAATGGATGGTTTAGGTCAAAAGGCTAATAAATTAGGTTCGAACGCTATGCAACTGGGCTTAGTATCATTTCCCCCTTTCAAAATTGCTGGTGTTTAACTAGGCTCCCATCTGTCTGGCTTTAAGCCACTCTTGGCCAGTTTGAATGCCAAACTGATGTGGGCCCGTTTAAACTATCAGTTATTAAAAGAGACAACTGAGCCAATTGGGTCACTAGCCCTTAACACCACGCAGGCCATTTTGTTTTGTCAGTTTGTTTGCCAATCAAAGTTATGAAAAAAAAATTAATGTACTACTATAATAGCAACCAGGAAATCACAAAGACATAGATATTTGATTATTTTCGCAGCCTTCAATTTTCTCCTCAGCCCTCAGCTCTGAATGTTCTATACACAGGAAATTGAGTCATTTGGGGTCCCAGATTCTATCGGACATTGGGAAGTCTGTCCGTAGAAATCTCAACGAACCTACAAGTACTAGACCAAAGTACTTTTTAAACGAATGTCAAAGCATTGACATCTTTTAGATTCAGTGCTTTTATGTATTTTTTATAAGTGTATTAAACGTTTTAAATATAATTGTTTTTTTTTTAATGGAGACATAGCTCACCTTTTGCCTATTTAAGCTAGGTGTTGTGTTATCCCTAGAATGACAACTCTACATCTTGAGATGACCAGGGTTCCAGGGATAGACACATAATGAAAGACTAACGAATCTTTTTGATGTCTATGTAATTATGAGTAATTTCCTTATAACATAACCGTTGGCACACTTTGTCCATATAAAAGAAAGTAAATATGCTATAGCTTTAGTACAAAAATTAATTAAGAAAATATGAAAACAAATATAGCAATAGAAAAAAACACAAAGAAAATGTAATCTCTTAGCTTGAGCTTAGGGTTGTGATTAGAGACGGGTCGCAGTGCCGGCGGCGCTATGCACGAAGACAACCGATCACTTGATGGGCCGTGGCGAATATGTCCGAGACTATCGTAGGCCCGCTTCCTTATTTGACCCAAAAGATATACAATTGCAGCCCGAAATAAAGCATAGACGACAAGGGCGTATCCGTAGGCTGAGGACAAGATAATTCCAATTGATCAGCCTATCAAAATATTGGCAATAAACCAAGGAACAGCTACGTAATGTAAACGCAGACACTCACCCCGTTTCCGCACGTCTACAACCTGGTGTTGTCAATATTGTTTAATTAATATCCATAAGCTGCGTTTCTAAAGATTCAATTGCCGAAATTCAGTAAAAAACATTTGACAGATTTTTTCCGTCTTCCATCTTTTTGGCACATAATTTGTCGCATTGACAGTATGGCTCGCCAGTAACCCTCTTGTAGCAAAGAGGTCATTACAATATCCCCTCTCCTCTGAAGAATCCAACCGGATTCAAACCCAACGTTTAAGGTCACAAGAATGCCATTTTCCTAAATCTTTACCCCTGAAACTCTTTAATCTATAAACGTCATCTGATAACTTTTCGGCTACGACCGCTTTTTCAAATTTTGGTGCTAATTTGGACATGAAAGACTTGTCAGCATTGGACAGAAATTTGGTGCGTTTCCAAACTAGATCACCCACATTATATTTACAAGTGCGACGTCTCTTGTTGTACTGTTTGCTGTTGGTTTCATGCGACTGTCGCATCCTTTCAGAAACCTCTTCATAAATTTTGTCCCGGAAAGCTATATTTCTTTCGAATTTCTCTTTGTCCAAAGTAATCGGTTCGTCCGGTTCAAAGACGTAGGGTTTCACGCTCCGAATTGTTGTCTCACGCCCAAAAAACAAATAGGCTGGCGTTTTTCCTGTCACTTCATGAACCGATGTTCTGATTGCATGACCTATATGTGGTATGTACTTGTCCCATTCCTTATGATTATCTTCAACGTAAGAAGCTATGGCCGAGCCAACGACCTTGTTTACTCGTTCGGTAGGATTGGCCTGAGGATGATAGTAAGGAGTATACCATAGTTTTACACCGTACTGTGAAACTAAATCCTTAAACTGGTTGGACACAAATTGCTTCCCATTATCACAAACTATTGCATAAGGGGTTCCATACATTAAAAATATATCATCCTCCAGAATTCGAGTTATAAATGATGACTTTCCATTTCGAAGAGGATACAGAAAACAGAATTTGCTGAACCAACATGTTATGACTAACAGCATAGTATTACCATGCTTCGATCTTGGAAAGGGCCCCATTAGGTCCATAGATATAATTTGGAACGGTTCTGTCACCTCTCGCAGCTTTCCCATTAAACCTGATGGCTTACTTTGTGAGTACTTATATTTCGCACACACTTCACATTTCCGTACGTAGTTTTTCATGTCCTTTATTAACGTCGGCCAAAAGTATCGTTGCCTCGCACGATTGACCGATTTTTTAACTCCAAAATGACCAGCTGTGGGGTCATCATGACATTCCCTAAGGATGTCTTGGCGTAGCGATTCTGGAATTACAAGTTTCCAACTATCATTTTCATCTGGAAATTGTTTCAATCGCAAATATTTCCACAGATGTCCTTGGCTAACTTCCCAATCCGGTTCATTCTTTCCAGAGAGCACTAAATCTTCTATAGATTTATACCAGTCATCTTTATCTTCTGGTCTTATTTCTAATATGTTGATTTCATCTTCAATCGCTCTTGACAAGGCATCCGGCACAGTGTTGTATCTGCCTTTGCGATGGACTATTTCGTAGTCAAATTGTTGCAAGCGCATAGCCCACCTCGCCAGGCGTCCGTGGGGATCCTTGTTACGGTGTAGCCACTGAAGGGCACTATGATCCGTAATAACCTTGAAATGATTCCCTTCAATATATGGACGAAATTGTTCAACAGCATGTAGAACACTTAACAGTTCTCGCTCAGAAGCTGAGTACTTGCATTCTCTTTCTGAGAGTTTTCTACTCGTGTACGCAATGGGAACCTCGAGTCCGTCGACTATTTGAATCAAAACTCCACCAGTTCCCTTGTTAGAAGCGTCACATTGAATCGAAAAGGGTTTCGTAAAATCTGGTACTCTTAACACTGGTGTCGAGGTCAGAGCAGTCTTCAGTTTTAAAAAAGAATCTTCAGCCTCTTTATTCCATTTGATGCATTTAGTATTTTTGCCCCCTTTAGTTAATTCATGAAGAGGAGCTGCGACAATGGCAAAATTTTCCACAAATCGCCTATACCAACTAGCAAGGCCAATAAAACGCTTTAACTCCGTGTAAGTAATAGGCCTGGGATAATCGAGAATAGCCTTTACTTTATCCGGGTCCGTCCGTAATCCTTCCTTGTCTACGATGTAGCCCAAGTATTTCAACGAAGATCTCGCAAATACACATTTCTCCAAGTTGATTGTCAATCCTGCCTCTTTGAGCTTATTTATTACATGTGACAATGACGATAAATGGCTGTCAAAACTGCTGTCGCATATGACGATGTCATCTAAATAAGTGAACACTCGGGACTCAAATTCCGGCGTAAACAACCGATCCATCAAACGTTGTTGTGTTTGAGATGCATTAACTAGTCCAAATGGCATGACTTTGAACTGATAAAGTCCTTTTCCAGGGAGTCCAAAAGCAGTCTTTTCTTTGCTTGTTTCTTCAAGCGGTATTTGCCAAAAAGCTGATCGTAAATCAATAGTAGAAAGAAACTGAGCATTCTTAAGACTATCTAAGATAGTTGTTACCCTAGGCAAGGGATAAGAGTCTTTTACTGTGATCTTATTTAACTGACGACTGTCGAGGCACAATCGATTCTTACCTGATGCCTTCTTCACTAGTAGGACTGGAGAACGCCATGAACTAAAAGAGGGTTCAATTACGTCATTATCCAGCATATCTTGAATTTCCTTCTCAAGTTCTGCCATGATTGGGGGAGCAAAGGGATACTGTCTATGTTTTATGGGCAAGCTGTCCCCAGTGTCAATCCTATGCTTGATCAACGATGTTCTCCCCAAACCTTTACCAATAGCTGCTGCCATTTCCGCCAATAATTTATCAAGACGCTCTTTCTGTGGAATAGATAGTTCATCTCGCGAAATCACAGGTTGCTGTAAACTTATTTCCGTAATATTAGCAATCGGTTTGCCTGCTCCTATCGCCAGGTTGAATAACTCAAAGAAATTCATACCTAAAATAATATCATGTTTTAAACAATCCATGATATAAAAATCCACCACATTATATTTTCCCATTAACTCAATAGGTAAATGCACAATGGAATCCGTCGTATGGTGAGTGCCATCAGCCGTAGAGATCATTCCCTTGTTGACTTTATGCTCTGAAAACCCTAATTTCATAATTCTCGTTGCAAATTGCCGCGAAATTACTGAGATTGTGGCCCCAGAATCTAATAATCCCACAAAAGACTGGTTTAAAATTTTCAGTTCAGCATAATATCGATTATCTTGATTGCGTTTATTGATATTATAGATTTCCCCTGTTTTCCAAAAAATCGAAACCGTGTGCAGCCATTGTTGCCAGTCATCCGAGGCAGGATGACTTAGTTTTTTGGAGTACGATCGGCCGGCATCGACTCCGCTTTGTCGTTTCCCTTATCGGTGGTATTGCATGGACATTTATTTGTTGTCATCCCAAAACGCCCACATTTATAACAGAAAAGCCTCCGTTTTGGCAACTTACAATCCCTGAAGCGATGTCCTGGAGTTCTGCAGTTCCAACACTTCGTCAAAGGTATTTCCTTATTACCTATGGCTGCTAGTTCAGCCGTATTTTCGTTTCGTGAAGCCCTCAAAGCACTACCCTTATAAGCTAAATCTTTTTCCAAAGAGTAATCACCTTGTGTGGGTTCCCTGAAATTATCACAGCTCAACTTGGTGCATTCAATAATCCTTAGAATTGATGTTAGTTCGCTCACTGTATCGAAAGTGTCTCGACATATAGCTTTCTGGAAATAAGGTTGCAAATTTCTTCTGAGTATTATCAATTTTTGCGTTTCAGTAACTGGGGTAGGTAGTCGATTGAACATGTTCTGCATAATAGCTATATAGACCAAAACGCTTTCTTGACTACTTTGAGTTCGCCGCTTAATCTCCTCTAATAGTTCTTCTTGATAATACGGCCGCTGAAACGTGTCTAACAGAAGCCTTACTAACTGTGGCCAATTTGTCGCTGAACTCTTATAAGCCCTAAACCATATCAACGCTTCTTCTTCGAAAAAATCTATGGCATACCGAAATAAGTCTTCATCGGTGGCATTCCGCGCCTCTTTAAGTTCCTCAACTCTTTCCAAGAACGCGTTTACACTAATGGTACCCTTACCACTAAACTTGATACCCCAATCTTTTATCGGCACCAACTTCCGTTTGTGCAAACCATCATGAAATGTAGACGTCATTTGTAAACCAGGATGACGTGAGGAAAGACCAGGTCTCTCCAAGGCGGTACGTGGTGTACCAGCGCAAGCCACCGATGACTGTAATGTACGGCCCTGATGAATCACCTCGGCATCACTCTTCGATGAGGAACTTTTATCTGGGTTTTGGCCGTTATCCAATTGTTCTAAGATCTGCATGGCTTCTTCGCCCAAACACTTCTGCAAAATGTCCTTATCATGTTCCGAAATTCCATCATCCTCTTCGCTTTCCTCTTGCTCAAGTTGCCTTAGTGAGGATAAAGTATCTTGAATGTTATTTAACAAAGACAAGTGATTCTCAATATCCTTAGACTCCGTAGGTATTATAAGATTAGTGCGGTTTGACAAGTGCGTCAAACGAGAGCGTATACGTCTACAAAACGAGTGTTCAGGACTGTGTGATACTTCAGAAATAAGTAAATTGATAGCTGATAATTTCTTTTCGCAAATCAATATCTCATCTCTTGGGTTCTCAACGCAGGATTTAGGTGCCTTAAAAGAAATGGATGACTCGCCTGACTGCTCACGAACTAACATTTCCCGCAAAAATTTGCGCATAGTCGCCACGGTCTTACAATCCAAAACCCCTCGACAAGCCAACTCAAACTCGAGCTCATCCTTATATAATGCATTAACATCCATGTTTAGACACAGTAATAAAATCTTAAACAAAAACTATTTTAACGCGTTAAAATCAATATAGTTTAAACTTACGAAAACAAAACCAGAACTAAAACACTGTTATAGAACACGGTTTTACAGTAGACTCTGTTAATCCTTCATTAAGTTAACCCATGGGCGCCATTGAGATGACCAGGGTTCCAGGGATAGACACATAATGAAAGACTAACGAATCTTTTTGATGTCTATGTAATTATGAGTAATTTCCTTATAACATAACCGTTGGCACACTTTGTCCATATAAAAGAAAGTAAATATGCTATAGCTTTAGTACAAAAATTAATTAAGAAAATATGAAAACAAATATAGCAATAGAAAAAAACACAAAGAAAATGTAATCTCTTAGCTTGAGCTTAGGGTTGTGATTAGAGACGGGTCGCAGTGCCGGCGGCGCTATGCACGAAGACAACCGATCACTTGATGGGCCGTGGCGAATATGTCCGAGACTATCGTAGGCCCGCTTCCTTATTTGACCCAAAAGATATACAATTGCAGCCCGAAATAAAGCATAGACGACAAGGGCGTATCCGTAGGCTGAGGACAAGATAATTCCAATTGATCAGCCTATCAAAATATTGGCAATAAACCAAGGAACAGCTACGTAATGTAAACGCAGACACTCACCCCGTTTCCGCACGTCTACAACCTGGTGTTGTCAATATTGTTTAATTAATATCCATAAGCTGCGTTTCTAAAGATTCAATTGCCGAAATTCAGTAAAAAACATTTGACAGATTTTTTCCGTCTTCCATCTTTTTGGCACATAATTTGTCGCATTGACAGTATGGCTCGCCAGTAACCCTCTTGTAGCAAAGAGGTCATTACAATCTATCAGATTTTTACAACCTGTACGACTTGTCTGTAAACTTCGCTGGAATGCGACACCTTTCCCGCTTCCCGCGCGGCGCCCCGTGTTTTCTTTGTTCGTTAAATAGCGGTAGGATTCCGTCAGCGTTAACACTATGGTCGAGAACAGTATATAGCTTTCTTTTAGTACTTTTTTGGACTAAAGAAAATAAATGCTTTGACTTTTGTTATGTCACTGTGCAAGGTGCACAGTTAAGTCGTACGGGTAGGAACTGTAGGAAGTGCCTGTAAATGGTTTAAATGAAATTAATGATTTGAATTTAATTTATTTTAATAAACTTATAAGAAGTATAACTTATAGTATAATTTATTTAAAGTAAATAAATAAATAACACAAAAGTGGCCGATTAGTTGGGTTTACCTACGAGTCGGCACATCTCTAATCATTATGTAGATAACAGACATTAGACCTAGCAGGCCATCACTTGCTTATCTGTTGACCATAAGGTCAGTACAAATTAAATTAGCCATTGTTGTGGATGCACGAGAAAGATCACCTCGTTTATATAGAGAATAATAGTAGTAATAATAGACTTTTATTTGTTGTTTATGTTTCAGCACGTTTTATGATAACCCATAAAGACACAATTTAATTACAGCCTGATATTGTACGTCTTTTGTACTAGTATGTGTGTTTCACTTGGCTTCCTAATTATTCTAATATTATTAAAATAATTTTCAACTGAGTTAAAAAAGAAAGATTGTTAATTCGTGCGATCGTTATTTTTTCTCTATTTGTTACGTTTAGGCGCCTTCCGTGTTAGAGGATGTGTTGTCCAAACCCGGCAAGCATATTATACGTTTTACCATTTAGGCTTTTTTCCACCCATCTGGGTTATCACTGATGTCATTGGCAAAAAGAAGCCTGGCCTTAAAATTTGACTGAATTCGCCAAAAACAATAGCCGATTAGCATGAGTGGTGGTTTTATAAAGGCTCGGATCCATTCCATTAGAGAAGAAGCGTTTGCCGTGCAGTGTCTAACGTTAAGCTATTATTCACCAAAATTAAAATTATTTAACACAACTTTTATCTACCTTACATTACTCAACTAACAGAACAAAACCTATCAAAGTTCAAGGTCAAACCAAAACTTGAAGATTTAACATAAAAAGTAAGTCCATTCCGTAACACGGTGTATATTTAAGACTCATTATTTTTCCCCGGACAGCCTAACGACCCACATGATATACAGAACCGTTAATTTGTGCAAAAAAAAATACCTTTTGCAAAGTTATTTTTTTATCTAAATGGGGAGTGCTTAGACAATTTTATTTTATCGTTATTTTTCTGCTAATATCAGTTTTTTACTTGGATTAATTATACAGAATTTTGTGTATAAATGGTGGGGTAAAAAAATCGATAAACTTATTAATTTTAGGTACGGAATTCAGAACAAAGTGGAAATCTTTAAATATATGATAAGGAGAGATGATGTTAAATGTTTTTTTAATGGTATTTATTTGTTTCTATGTATGAAAACGACTTATCTGATTGCTGTTTTTTAAACGTAAAGAACTTTCTTTTATGATACTATTCTTAAAACTAAGAAATTCTTTACGTTTTCTTTTCGTTTTCTATTAATACCACAAAATTCTATACCATTTTTCATTTCTGTTTGACGACTTTAGGAGTGAAATTTCTAGCCACAGTGATTTAATCTCTCTGGTTATATATGGTTGTGATTATATATCATTTTATACTGAAAAAAAAGAAAGTTCATTCACTCACTAATGAAATACAAAAACTCAACCATTACTTGGTCGGTTATATGTAGGAAGCGCCAGCAAAGGGTGGCTTTAAATTAAACATCCCCGTAGATTTCATGCACTGTCAATTATCATCTCCCTAGCCTTTTTCCCAACCGTGTTGGGGTCGGCTGCCAGCCTAACCGGATTCAGCTCGATACCGGTGTTTACGTGGAGCGACTGCCTATCTGACCTCCACAACCCAGTAACTGGGCTACACGATACCTCTTGGTTAGACTGGTCTGAGTTTCTGGCTAACCAGTAACGACTGTCAAAGTTCTACGAATGACAACCGGGACCCACGGCTTTACGTACTTTCCGAGGCACGGGATGTCAGTGATGTCTAAAAATACATGTTTCTTTTTATGTATACTGTTATGATACCTATATTGCTAACCGCCACAATGCGGACACTAGTGCTTCCGATAAACTCCACAGGTTGCAGTATTAATACAGAATGCTTTGTTGCTTTTTGTAAAGGACCTGGTACCACGTTTTTTAGCTGAATATTCTTTTATTTATTCTTCCTGAACAAAATGTAATGCAGCAAGATATTTTGTTCAACTACTGTCGTGGTCGTAGCGGGCTAATTTATTAAATACTATTCCTTAAAATTTTGTTATGTTAATTAATATTATGTATTTTTCTTTGACTATAAATGCGAAGTACCGTCAGTATATTAGGTTCGGATTGAGCATGCAGTTTCCACAGCACAGATAATTTGTATTATTTACCACTAATAATTTCTATCATTCACGTGCACATTTATGTGTCATTTGAAAACGGCTGCAGCGCGAATCGTACTTATCTTTTGCAATCATGTAATATCCTCATAGTTATATAAACTTCGTATGCATTGAATCTATGAAATTATCATTTCCGTTTGTTTGTGTGTTTTTGACACTAAAATACACTTTGTATATGGATAAAATGCACATCCTGTGACTATTTAAACTCTACATATCAGATATATACCAGTTTACGGATAGATGGACAATTTCGGCTTAGCAATAAGCTCCCGTCGATACGGTACAGAACTTTAAAAAGGTATTACGCTTTGATTTCCCGCTTGAAATCAAAAACCTTGGCCGAATACTGAAACGCTACTCAAATATTTGAGAGCTGCTTAAACGATTGAGCAGCTCTTAAACTTTGATTTCATATTCACAAAACTTACTTTTGAGTATCTGTTAAAATTAAGAGCTTCTTAAATTAAATTGTGTAAAAGCGCCACTCAGTACAAAATTCGTATACAGAAACGCTACTCAACGTTATCTAGCTGTCAAATCAACTGTCAATCTGATTTGAGCAGCCCCTAAATTTGAGAGTGGTCTCGAGGACTCTTAAATGTAGCGAAATCAATTGAAACTACACAAAAAGTACTGAATTTACTCGATTGCCCTTGTATTTTCTTTCAAACCATGAAAGATCACATATCAGGCGCAGAAAAGAAAGTTGACGCATTTGTAAAGATAAATAAGTTTAAAGTACAGTGTTTCATGGTTTATGTAGGTACTCAGTACTTATTTCTTTATTCGTTCAAAGAGCATATCTTTTAAACATCATCCACGTTTCTGCTTCTTCTCCATTGTAACTAAATTAATAATAAATTCAGGTAATAGGATGTAAACTTGAATCCTTACTTTGCTCTACGACTTAAGGCTATGCGTACACTACGATTTAATATCGTTGCGAAAAAAATATCGCAAGTCTGTGAACATTAGAAAAACACAACATATTCACAAACGATTTATTTTCGCAGAGCGCGGATTGTAGTACATTTCTGTTGCTCACAGATTGACGAATTTTCTTCTACAATAAAATATTGTTGCGATAAAATATCGTTAGTCTGTGAACTGTAAAAATACACAGAATAATCTACATAATCGCATACGATTTATTTTCGCAGTTTGCGGATTGTAGTTCATTTCGTTGACGAATTTTCTACACAACGATTCATTTTCGTAGTGTGCGCGCATACCCTAAATATGCGTATGTAAGATGTCAATCAAGCAAGTGTAACGTTCCAATCTACGATATTTCTATCTTTAGAAAAAATATTTTCAAATCACGATTTTTTTATTGTTATCTTTTGGATTTAATGTAATTTTTGTGTAAATAAATACATAATTTCAATCTTAATTCAAAGCACACTTACGCAATGCTAATACATTTCAAATAATTAATATTTCTAGAAAATATTTGTTCAAAGAAGTCCGCGTGAAACGAATACAAGGCGTAAACTAAATAGATTTGTAACTGAGAACGTGCTGGTAAAAAGTTGAGGACTGCTTAGCTAATCATGGTTCCGAATTACTTGAGTGGTCTTTCTGTATACCATTTAAATTTGAGGGATGCTTATATTTAAGTAGCACTTGGATGATTATGAGATTTGAGTGACGTTTCAGTATTCCGGCCTTAGTCTGACAGATATGCGGAGTTTGAGTGGGCTCGGCTTGCGGAATGAAGTCAGAAGTGCGCTAGTCCGAATGAGAATGAGCGTTAAACTGTGCTGTTTGGTGTAATTGTTTTTTTCAATGTTTTGTGAATAACGTAAATAATGAATGTATACTAATATTGTTAAGCTGAGAAGTTTATTTGGTTGAACGCGCTAATCTCAGGAAGACTGGACTAATTTGTTTTTTTTTTTGTGATGGATAGCCTATTCTTCGTGGATATTATAACAACACACTACGACCAATAGGAAAGTGTGACAAAACCGGAAAAAAATATTCCTTTTGCAGCAGATTAGTCGAGGAAGATTATAGGCTATGTATCACCGCGTTACGGCCTATGGGAGCGGAGTAAAACCACGGAAGACAGCTAGTTGATTAATAAATAAATAAAATATTTTTTATTAATTAAATATTGTACTAATATGTAGTTAAAAGTTCAAAAAGTTAATTATAAAAAAAAATGTTTAGACGGAAGCGGGCGAAACTTTGCGACCAAAACGCTGACTCAATAAAACACAATAAATATAATAAAACTGCGGTTCAAACCAAATATCTCACAAAATACCCCCAAGAAACCACAACCTTCCAAATATTCCACAAAAACATTACAAACACATATTTTTTCGGCAACACATTGCATGTAACACAAACCTTGGTCTATTGAATATTTTTATCTCTCTGCCTATATTGTATGGCCAGAACAAATAGCGTCAATTACTGCGCCGAGACCGCCAGCGTGTAATTGATACCAGTCGTTTACTGTAATGACTGCGAAGCTCTAAAGGTGTAAATGAAAGGCCGAACTTGGCGGAAATTACGGCGTTTTGTGGCTGTTGATGGTATTTTTCTTGGTTATGGACCAACATTATTGAGTGATCTACAACGCGTACGACTTATCTGTGCATCTTGCTGGAATGTTACCTCTCCTGTTTCGCTTCGTGGCGCCCCGTGTTCATCTGTTTGGTAGCGATAGAATTACAGGGCGATACGAAAAGGCGACAGAGAGACAGAGACAGCTGAGTCTTAATAATAGGGTCCTCATTGGGTACGAAACCTTACAAACCCAACACTAGACAAACGGGTTGACCAATTACAATTTAAGTGGTGTTAACTGATGTCTTTTTGGTAAAGTTATGGTTTTAGGTTCATTCTTAATATTATTTAACTTTAAAGAAGACTCCGTGATCAATTTCTGTACCTGCGACTTATCTGTGCACCTTGCTACCTTTCTCCCTCTTCCCTGCGCGGTGCCCCGTGTTCGTCTCGTTAGTTTGGTAGCGATAGTGTTGCGAAAGCGTTACGTCATAGTGTGAGGTGCTCAATTAAGTCGTACGGGTAGTACGTCATCGGAATGGCTATAAAGCTATTGTCAGACTTTCTGATTTCTGACTTCTGACTACCGTTACGATTTGTGAATGATCGGAATCAATAGCAATGATCTTTTCGAGACTCGGGTGTGTTTCGTGCTCTTGAGAAATTCCTTGTGGCAATAAAACGAATATATTTGAAATCGCACGATTCTATAAATAGAACCTAAAACGATACATTTAAAAATATAAAATATTCAAAATTAACGCCAACAACCACTGAACGCTATAACTTACCTCGTACGTTGAAATTCTAAAAAGCTACGCGAGACTGATATTCGCAACTTATCATATAAGACTATAACGAAGTTAAGTAAGGAGCCGCGAAGCGCAAACGTGGGTGATTTGAATTGCAAATGGCGGCACGTCGCTCGTTGCATACGGTTTGCATCGCAACAGTAAGTGATTTCAGGATATTTGCAAAGTTCTTGTCAGGTTTAGCCTACTTGCTGGCTTTGACTTCCGCGGTGTATTTTTAACTGTAAGTGGTTTTTGAGTTATTGTTTTAATGGATTTGGATTGCGATGGTGAAGCTTTAAGTAGAGATAAGATCCTGTATCTACATCGATCGATCGAATAATAGCAGCTTTTTACTGCAAGGCCTTTTGGGTTGTGAAAATCTGATAGGCTCTCATTCTATGAAAAAAACTGGTATACTGCTGTATGCGGTTATATTGAAACTAACCCTAACTATAAATGGGAAAAGGTTATATAGATGATGGTGATAATGGTGTTACTAGACGATTTCGGATCGACTGACAATTCGAGGTTATCGTCATGGACCAACATGGTATCAATGATCTCTTTCAGATCGCTCTTGTGATTACTATAATTATTTAAATATAAAAGTAATAAACTAATAGAAGTAAAACTCTTTGTAGGTATCTAAAAGATAAATCAACACTAAACTCCCTAAAAGTACAACCCAATAAAAAAACCTAAAATAGTTAAATAATGAAAACTACATTACAAAATAAATGAAACAAATTCTCCAAGATGAGCTGAACTGAATGACAGTAACGTTCATTAGAAGTGCAGACGTGTAGCAACCTTATAATTTGACCACACAGATCTATTGAGCTTTCCAATACCGAGAGATCCGACCACATAGCCCTCCATAGAGTGCGACATAGAGTAGAGAATGATCAGAGATCTTGGTTTAAAAAAAATATCTTGCCATAGAGAATAACTAATATTATGTGATAAGTAATAATTATTATTATTATGTTGAGCCTGAGGTCTAGAGGTTAGTGACCCTGACTGCTTAGCTGGAAATCGTGGGTTCGATTCGTATCCAGGAAAATTTTTGTGTGATGTTGTTTTCGGTAAAGGGAAACATCGTGAGAGTAACAAAGTACACTTATAGTAATTTTATAATTCCGATATTGCCAATCTGGCTTGAACAAGCATGGTGATCAATGCAATTTTCCCTGCAGTGGAACAGTAATAAGCTTGTATTATTAAAGTTAATTGTGTATGTGAGCTTATGTGAAGATAAATGTACCCATGACAGACGATTTTTCTAGTGTAACGACGTTTTAACGTATTTACTTGTCAAACAATTTAATTTACTTAGTCACATTAAGGCTTGCACGACTCAGCATGCACGTTTCTTTTTAAGAATCTACTACATTGGACATGGTCAAGAAGTAAAGTTACAAATATTAACACCTCCGAGTTTGACCTCTATGTCACACTGCTCGATTTGGGAGAACGTGAGTCCATTACGCATGCACTCCATTTCATTCCATACTCTTTGTCAGGTTAAATCCACTGTGCGTCCTGCAGATAGTCCGCATTCATAGAACGAACAATCGAATGATAAACAGACGCAAAGGATTATAAGCGTGTGCTGTGATAGAACATGGTGTCGATAATACGTACATGTAAATGAAGAAATGAATAATACTGAACGATGTAAGTAGAGTAGAGATGTAGTGCTTATCATCTACCTAGTTTTTTTCTTATCATGTCAAGAACGGCTTTGGGGCCCTATTTATCAAAACTGCCAATCCGACATGTCTAAAAGTTTCAATTTTTCATTTTCTCTGCTTACCAAAATTATCGTTTTATTTTTAGAATTGTCCGACAATTTTGATACTCTTGTGCGATATCATACTTTGAATGTTGAAGATGTTAGAAAGCAAAAAGGTTTTTTTTGACGTTTGTTGAATTGTCACTATATTGCAAGGTCCAGTCTAATTGGGTTTGCTTTTCGTCGGCGATTGGATATCTACAAACCAGTGACGTGGTAACACTACAACTTTGGTGAGACTAATTGTTAGATTTTTATGATTCTCTATACAATCAACATCAACAATAACAATCCCGAACTTCGGTCTATACTCCAGACCACTAGACCACGTGTCTAGAGGTACTATTGTTGAGAATTCTATGTTAACCAATTTCTACTGCCGTCCGGATAATATGCTGTGGTACTTTGATTAGCTAACTTAACATTAATACCGTTCTAGATAACACTGACAGTGGCGCTAATTTTCTTGTACACAAACTTCACTAAATTTAAGTTAAGTGCATCTCTCTCTTTCCATTTCTTAAAGAAAAGGACAGAAGATACATTTTAGTTTAATCCTGTCAAATTAGACAGCGCCTGACGAAAATTGACGTATATTTAGACGCCATGTTTTTAAATCGCGTCTAAATTATCTATGGAGTGTCTAAATTTGACAGGACTTAACTAATATTTTATCTTCTGTCCTTTTCTTTAAGAAATGGAAAGAGAGAGATGCACTTAACTTAAATTTATTGAAGTTTGTGTACAAGAGAATCGGCACCATTGAAGGGTAATTCTACAAATACAATGGCATTTCATTTTTAGTTCCAGCGGCAATCAACGTCAAGTGGCTAAATAAGGATGAGATTTACCATAAACAGAGTAATCGTCTGTTAAATGAATTTAGTTATTTTTTTGTTTTTCCGCATTCTGCTGAATTGATCTCTGTCTAAAAGTTCATAGAATGTACTACGCTACGACTATGTGTTACAACTTTCATATTGTAGGTTTGTGGAACATTTTGTTTGAGAAATTCTATCAAAGAATGTAAGTAAATACACTTGTTTATGAAATCTGTCTGTTACAGAGGATGATTTTCCAAACTATTTGCTCTATGAAGTTTTATTAAGCGCAATGGTAAATAGTTGTGACCCAGTTATAAATCTGGCATAATAATATTATTTTTACTTTGCGTACACGAGCAATTGAAGAATTTAATTATGTAGTCCTAAGTGTTTGAGCAAGAAAAGTTTGATCAATAAAGAACCCTAAAAGACAAAGATAAATTGCATGACGTAAACTAAAAAAGAAAATCTGTAGGTCTGTAATAATACCTGAAAGAAGGAAGTAGTACGTAAGTAAGTAGATAGCCTGGCGATTTGGAGAATGATATGGATGACGAATCAGGGTTGCGCTTACACGAAGAATAATGACAAACTAAAAACTCAAATCATTTATTTCTAATAGACCATTTCAAAGGCACTTTAGAATGTCAAAAACAAAGAAAAATGAATCTAGTTGAATGAATCAATAATATTAATGAATCAAGTCATACTTAAACTTGTTAAACTTGATAGCAATGAACTAAAAGCCTGAAATTCTAAAATTAGAAAACTTGACGTGACCCATACTTGACCTCTGAACCTGACATTAAGCTTGAAAAGACCTTTTAAAGTTGAAAGCTTTTCAACCCTGACTGCCAGACTTCTATAGGCCAAGGTCGCTGCATTTACCAGGGGTCATAGCGTGATACAACTAATTGGTTGCACCATATAAAGCTGTTCAAAGTAGGTTGTGCGTTCGAAAATAGATTTTCTAGTTTAAAGGTCGAATTATTTATTTATTTACCTAATACCTTTATTCGAGCAATTTTTGTATGTGTATTATTAATTATGTTATCTGAATCTTAGAACGGCTTCGACTATTTTCATGAAATTTGTATGCTCCCAAACCCACGTTTTGGGGTCAATAAATCAAACTACAGCTACCCGTACGACTTAACTGTGCACCACACGCTGTGATGTAACGCTGACGAAATGCTACCGCTACTAAAGCAAACACGAGTCGCTGCTGCGGGGAGAAGTGGGGTAGCGATCTAGTATGCAACCCCCATGCATGCTAGCTTCTAGTTGTAGCTAAGTTGCATTTTTATGATATTTTTTTTATTATAAACATTTATTGTATCTATGTCTAAATGTAAATTCCTCTTGTGTTGTGTAAGGGGTTGTACCTACTTTTTTTGTAGTCACATTGAAACTTATAGAGATAAGTTTGAGACTTTTTCAAGTCATATTTATTTTCTACTAGCACACCGCCCCAGCTTCGCACGGGCGTTATTTTTTTTTTTGAAAATTCCAGTTTTCCTCTACTATAAAATATGCATGTCATGTATAGTATATACACCTCTTGAATCGCTCCATCTAAATCCGCATATTATAAATCCGTGGCGTAGTTTTAAATTACAAACATTGGAATAGACAGACAGCGAAAAGCAACTTTATTTATTTTATACTATGAGTGCAGTAAGGAATAGAGAAGTTCATTGGATAATATGTTCGTCATTCAATCACGCATTGGTGGATTTTGAGTTACAAAAAATTTATAAACTTCATTTACCCTTTATGTAAGTTAGGGTAAGGAAACCCTAACTTACCCAATCAGCTGGAGACCAGTATTTACACTAAACGAATGCCTATCTGATCTCCACAGCCCAGTAATTGTGTAACAGAATATTCCTTTGTAAAACTGATTGTGACTACCACAAAGATATGAAATGTTAATTTCATTTTACATTATAGAGCTATATGTATGTCATCATATGTCAACAATAAATTGTAATAAGTTTGACCGCTATGTGCGTGTGTCTGTTTGTCTGTCTATCTGTTTGTTTATGACACCGTAGCTCTTAAACAGGTAATCCGATTTAGATAGTAATAATTTCGACAGCGGGTTTTTTATAATTAACAATAATAATGCACATTCCTAATGCAAATTCCCTAAAATGCATATTCCCTTTGATTGTATAAACAATGAAAGTACTTTGGTACACTTAAAATCAACCATATTGATTACTTGCCCACCAAAGGATGGACACTTGTTTATTTTGTTTTCGAAATAGTTTCTTAGTTACGTTGCAAATGGATTCATCTAATATCATGAGTATCATACTCTTGTCATTAGATGAATGAATCCAATTGAATTCTATTAAATGATGTGTTTTTAATGGATCAAAGTCACGGAAGCTGTTATTGTGCTAAACCTAACTAACGATGGTAAAAAATCTATATATACAAGTATTATAAAGCTGATGAGTTCGTTTGTTTCATTGAACGCGCTAGTCACAGCTAATTTTAAAAGTTCTTTTTATTTTGGATAACCTTTTTTTATAGAAAGGCTATATAACTTCAGTGGTAATCAAATATTCGAATGTTTTCGCTTCGGACAGATAGTATATTATATACGCAGTAATTTATAACTTCTACGGGAACAAGTTTAAGCCGGAGGATTCGTCAAACCCTCTCACAGTACTTTACATACTACGCGTACGACTTAACTGTGCACCTCAAGCTGTGACGTAACGCTGACGGTATGCTATCGCTACTAAACGAACGAGGCGAACACGAAGTGTTCATATAAGTCGTATGGGTTGTAATGTGATCCCGGAAGCTTCTTCAATGCTCAACAGTACTGAGAATTGACCTCAAACCATTACTTTACCAAAGAGACAGCAATTAACACCACTTAAAATGTAATTGGCTAACCAGGTGTGGGCCGATGGGCTTACGGGTAGTCATACTTTGTTCTACTCAGTTATGTAAATAATATTCATCTGGTTCCATTTGCCCAAGCACTTCTCATAGCGACGCAATGAATCAAATCCTTTGAAGTTTTAATTTTAGAACATTATCTCGTCCGGGATATGACTAAGGATTTTTATGTTTAGAAGTGATATCTTGAAATGGATTTATTAATAACTAACGTGATATTTCGATATTCGATGCGACCGGAAATTTCACCAAATCGTATCAGCGTATCAGATGACTGACAGACAGGAGAGCAGAAGAGAGATTTTGTTAAATGAATGCGTTAACTTCTAGGATCTTTCGGGTTGCTGTCATAAATGGTTATCATATACCTATTATGGAAAGAATTGTTAGAATCTAGCTAGAGGTCATCGGGAAAACAAATATTCTCTTCAGGTTTATTTACCCCTTTACGGTTGAATTCCCAAAAAAACTTTCTTAGTGAATACTTCTTTTACACAAATAAATTACCCTTAGGGTTCCTCAGGTCCTCTCATGTCATGCAGTTTTGGATGATACTGATGGAATACTGTCAGACAATTTTATTTTTACAGAAGCCATCTAAAGAAAATTCATTTATTATTTTTGTATCGATAAATGGTTAGGTGTGTTTACAAATGGGCTGTTGGGCTTATAGAACCTTTTTAGCTGTAATCTTTAAAAATGAAACAATTATTTTTTTAATCAGCCTTGTTAGAAGATAGCTACTTTGTATAGAAGGATCTGTAATGTTTATGTAGATAAATGTGAGAGGTCAATCGGTTGCTAATCAAGGCAATGTATGGTTACGTCACAGCGCGAGGTGCACATGTCGTACGTGTAGTACTAAAAATGCTTGCACTGCTTGTATCGATTTGTCGTCGTATGATTTGACCGATTCAATTATATAAAAAAATTGACTTAGACTTTAGTTTGACTTCAAGTTTCTTTGTTTCCAGAGTAGTGGGCTGAGAACTGAGAAGCACCGGCCCCATCGTTTACCTAAAATAAGTGGTCTTAATTTTTATAGGATTCCAAACGATTGCACGGACGAGATATTACGGACGTTTGATTCCGAGCCCGAAACTTCGAAGCTTCCGATCGATTTTGCATCTTCGATTCCGATTTCGGTTTCGTTAAATTTTAATCGGAATTTATATAAAATCGGTTGAAACATAGCAGCGCGGAGTGGCGGATACGGCAAGCGAGCCTGGGTCTTCTCGTTATTACTTAAATTCGATGTAAAAGTCGTATTGTTTGTATTTTCAACTCTCGGGGATAAAACATATACAATTTTTGACCTAAGCAGTGTGTAAGTGATGAATTGGTCCCGATATTACCACATACGGAACATCACTAGTTGGAATCCAAAATATAACCCTTTTAGAATCACTCGTATGTCAGTCTGCATACATATACATGCAAAACAATTACATATACGTGATGGCCTAACGGTTAAGGCGGTCGCCTTGGCGGCTGTAAATGTAAGGGCTCAACGCCGGGCAAGTACCTATGTAACTTTTCTAATCAAAAATGTGCTTTCTAAAATTTACCTTGTACATCACTGACATCGGTGAAGGAAAACATGGACTTATAGTTAATGTAAGTCCGTAATCCGCCTTAAGCAAGCGTGGTGACGAATGCTCGTGCCTTCTCTATAAGCGAAGTGGTCTCCACCCTACAGAAACAGTAATAGGCTGGTACAATTTTAATAGAACTGCAGCTAATTCATGATACTGTGACTCGATTTTGTTCTTGACCGTACAACGACTATTTATTCAGTGACGTCACTGTGTACTTCTGTCAACGTACTTACGTATGTACTACATACGTATATGGGCACAGTCGTCTATTGAATGTATTATTCAAGTGTGAAGCGCCACATTCACATTGATGAATGACGCATCATGTGGTATGGCGGTGACGTAGAATTGTTTGATAGCAGTGTAGGATTGCATGGTGCAATTGTATTGTTGTCATATACCTAGATATATTGATAGAATCAATACTAATATCATTTTAATTAAAACGATCATACGCACAACATACACATACATAACATAAGAATCTTGTTGCATAACAGTAAGGATAGCAACTGGGTGATCTTACAATATTCTGAATTACTAAATATTATTTAAACAAAATAAGTCACGGTTGTAAGCGCCATATATTGTACCCTGGTTAATAATAGGCTATTTATGACATAACATAAATCCAATATGGCGACAGTTGGGACTGTGTTAATTAAAGCGACATGAGCGATATTATCACCGGGTTGGTATATATCTTCACGTAGAACATTATTTTTTGTTTAAATTTTGCTAACGTCGAAGATGCGTCCATGAGTCTTATTAACGTTACATTGTTCGGTGTAGAAATACTACCGATATCCTCACATTAACACGATGAAGGTCAAGATAGCCCGAAAAGAAGCCAGCCGACCCGGTGTGGTCTACAAAATCAACAAGAGCATACATTTTGATAACATCTAAATTAATAAAATAATATAAGTTCCCTGACAGCAAAAAAGTTTAGACTACAAGATCACAAGTGCCTAACGCTAATTTTCAACAGGACCCTGGCCCAGTGGTAAAGCATCTGCCTTTAATGTAAAAGGTTGCTGTTTCGACTCTGGGTAATGAATAAAAATTATCTTGGACATCATTGACGTGCCTCGGAAAGCACGTAAAGCTGATCCCGCTTGACAAACGTAGAACCTTGACAGTCGCTACTAGTAGTCAAAAGTCCGACCAGTCAAACCAAGGGTACCATATTGACCAGTAAATGTGTTATGAGGGTCTGATAAGGAGCCGCTTAATTTAAGAGATTTGGAAATGCTATCAATACCAACTATATCGTTGGTGTCGATGCATTTCTATAGTTGGTATGAATAACATTGCTAGCGATAGCACAGGCAACAGGTGTCAAAATTGATCGGCGTTGAATAACTAACAATATCGATGGTCGGTTTAAGCTAATGGATTGGTCAATACTATCGATACTATCCGATGTAATGTTAAAGTTACGTACGTACAAAATATTATTTGCATGTTTAAATTAAAAACAATCATTTATTACACATATTATTTTACATTATTTCACTTAAATCTTTACATGCACTTGAATTGTCAGAGTTGATTGGTTAGTCTGAAACGTGTCGTTAGTTGCTTATTCAAACATAGGTTCGACTCTACGAAGAAGATCAAGCAAGAAACTCCATCGATAATCTTTTATTTTTTCAAAAAATTATATCAGAATACCTATCATTCATACATGGATTTTCCGTTACCGTCTACTAATATCCAATACAACCAGGCAATCACTCGCAATAACTCCAATTTTCCCCGTCACGACTAAACAAGACATACCACACTCTAATCACTGATTACGATCACAGATGACCTATTTCCACACTGAAAGTGTGACGTAACTTTAAGTAATTCAAGCAATCTGCATGCGTAGCGTAGGCGATAACCCTTCTAGTAAAAGTGCGGACAATGACGCATTGTTATGTTGAAAAAATATGAATGGAAGTTTTTACGGTGCCCTGAATCGAAATAATCGATGTGAAATGAATGTGATGGGGTCAACAGTTGACGATGGGTATTGGTTATTTATTAAGCCGGTAGCATTGTGCTCGTGATATAATAACAAACCTATGTCAAAGGTATTATTTGTTAGAAATAGCTTTCATTGATTTGAAAGCAAACTGGGGGTTTGCTTTTAAATCAATATTTTGCTTTAGACGTATGTCATATGTCGCCATGGCTGTTAAAATATGGTATCAATATAGTGTTATTTGTGACTAGCTTTTGCCCACGGCTTCGCTAGCGTTGGAAAGAGACAAAAAGTAGCTTATGTTACTCTCCATCCCTTCAATTATCTCCACTTAAAAAATCACGTCAATTCGTCGCTCCGTTTTGCCGTGAAAGAAAGACAAACATACAGACAGACAGACAGACAGACACACTTTCCCAATTATAATACTAGTATGGATTAAGTGCCGTCAGTAGAACTGGTGATCCACATGCAAAATTTTCTTTGCATTTGGCACAGTTTACATGTGTATGACCCGTCAATACTGATGGTGCTACGTACAACCCGTACGACTTATCTGTGCACCTCGTTGGAATGCGACCCCTCTCCCGCTTCCCCGCGCGGCGCCCCGTGTTCGCCTCGTTCGTTTAGTAGCGATAGCATTCTGTCAGCGTTACGTCACAGCGCGACGTGCACAGTTAAGTCTTACGAGTAGTACATAATGCAGAGCTCAAACGCTGAAAGTAAAAACATGAAAAAGTATCCACTAGATAGTATAAACACTATGATGTGGGTACTAACGTGCTGTGTGTCTAAGTAAACAGATAAAAAATAATTTCATTTTAAAATTGAAATGTTAAGAACCTCAGCCTTCGGCATAGATAGACATACGCTTATACATAAAAACAATCTAATTATTGAAATCATATTTCTTCTGAAACTCACCTAAATTATTTAGTTTGAAAAAGTTGTAATAAAACTATACAACTTGATTTGTGTCAGGTTTCAGTGGCACGAAATAATTGATATAAAAGTCTTATGAAGAGTTGTTTTTAGGGTTCCGTACCTCAAAAGGTAAAAACGGAACCCTTATAGGATCACTTTGTTGTCCGTCTGTCCGTCCGTCCGTCTGTCAAGACCCTTTTTCTCAGAAACGCGTCGAGATATCAAGCTGAAATTAATATCACATACTCAAGTCTGCTATCTCTCAAAGCAGTGAAAAAATTAAGTTTCTAAATCAACGTAATAAAAAGATACGGCGGTTTATATTGCATATTTATACATTTGCAAGGGAATCAAATTCTATAGGGTACTTCCCATTGACCTAGAAACATGAAATTTGGCAAGAAGCAAGGTCATGTAGCACAAGTAAATGGAAAACTCCGAAAACCGAAAATTTGTAGTTAGTTTACATCCGGCGTCCGTCTGTCCGTCCGTCTGTCAAGAACCTTTTTCTCAGAAACGCGTCGAGATATCAAGCTGAAATTAATACCACATACTCGGATCTGCTATCCCTCAAAGCAGTGAAAAAATCAAGTTTCTAAATCAACGTAATGAAAAGATAAGGCGGTTTATATTGCATATTTAGACATTTGCAAGGGAATCAAAACTCAAAACCTATAGGGTACTTCCCGTTGACCAAGAATCATGAAATTTGGCAAGAAGCAAGGTCATGTAGCACAAGTAAAGGGAAAACTCCGTAAATTTGTAGTGAGTTCACATCCGTCCGTCTTCCCGTTCGTCCGTCTGTCAAGACCGTTTTTCTCAGAAACGCGCCGAGACATCAAGCTGAAATTAATATCACATACTCAGGTCTGCTATCTCTCAAAGCAGTGAAAAAAAAACAAGTTTTTAAATCAACGCTACAAAAAGATTAGCGGTTTATATTGCATTTAGACATTTGCGAAGGATTCAAAACCTATTTCCTAATTTCCTAATGGAAAGTACCCTACTTTCCATTAACCAAGAATCATGAAATTGGGCAAGAAGCAAGGTCATGTATCACAAGTAAAGGAAAAACTCCAAAAACTGCAAATTTGTAGTTATTTCATTTAAAAAAATAACGGAACCCTCGTTGCGCGAGTCCAACTCGCACTTGACCGGTTTTTTTTAATAAACGCGTTCATTCTCCGTATTCAGTATTTATAAAAGAAAAGCTAGAAATGATTTCAGTGCTTCTTAAATTACATAAAAAGGTCTTAATTTAAGCCTGTAATATAATATTTATACGTGGTTGAAAACATTGAATTTACCTAGATACTAAATTAATATGTTGACGTCAAAAGGATCAAGAGTCAGATTTGGAATAGTCTGCCAACACGAACCAACGTAATTCTTTCGGAATGCAATGATATTTCATTTGCATTATCTTTATTGTGTTATGGCCATGAATTTGCTGATAAATGGATCAGCAGTTCCGATCTAAATATAGAACTGAATGTACTGGCATACGCGCTAAACTTTTTAGACATTCAATACACTACTAATATTATTCTGCCAATCATGTTTCCGTTAGACGCGACGTTAATAATTATCTATACTTCTATACTAATATTATAAAGAGGAAAACTTTGTATGTTTGTTTGTTTGATTGTAATGAATAGGCTCAAAAACTACTGGACCGATTTTAAAAATTCTTTCACCATTCGAAAGCTACGTTGTCAACGAGTAACATAGGCTATATAATTTAAAGCTAAGTCCCACGGGAGCGAAGCAGTAACCAAAAACATAATGTAACGTGGGTGAAACCTCGAGGAACAGCTAGTCTTATATGTATAAAATTCTCGTGTCACAATGTTAGTTACCTTACTCCTCCGAAACGGCTTTACCGATTTTTACCAAATTTTATAAGCAGTATTCAGTATTCAGTAGCTCTGAGAATCGGCTACTATCTAATTTTCATACCCCTAAGTGATAAGGGTTGTTTACCCTTAACATTTTAACGCGGATAAAACCGCGGAAGGCAGCTAGTAGTAGAATAGCTTTCGCCTTCGGCTTCGCCCACATGGATCTCGAAACTACGATTTACTACTTTTATCCCTTTAAGAATGGAATTCCCAAAACGTCTTTTTTAGTGGATACTTAGTCTTTACAAAGAACATACTCTGCTCATCCACACTAATATTATAAATGGGAAAGTGTGTCTGTATGTTTGTATTTCTTTGACGTGGTTTTTTAAGTGGAGATAGTTGAAGGGATGGAGAGTAACATAGGCTACTTTTTGTCTTTTTCTAACGCGAGCGAAGCCGCGGGCAGAAGCTAGTAGTTTTATATATCTAGAACCAGTGGTTTGGGCTGTGCGTTGATATATCACCCAGTCAATTAGTTGGTCAGTTTGCACTTTTATACTAACTGTATTTTTGGTCTTGCTCAACCTGATTGGAGACGATTCAACCCACGAAAACAAATAACTTTTATTATGGAAATAACTCTGAAATCGTGTAAAAAATATTAGCTGTTCTAACTAAAGTCCTCCTGACCGTAATGTATGAAACAGCCGATATTTTTTTCGAGATTTCAGAGTTGCTTCCGTAATAAAAGTTGTTTGTTTTCATGGGTAGAATCATCTCCTAGCGGGTTGTGCAGGACCAAAAATACACCTAGTATACACGGGTATAATAATCTTATAACACCATTTCTAATAATCGTCAATAACACCGCGAACCGCTTTCACGCTGTATCGCATCGGAAAATAATAAAGAACGGTTTTTTGGGGTGAAAATTTCGAAAATTTACGGCCGTCCGTATCGGTCGTTCAAATTATGTGTGTAGCAATCGCATTTTATTTTGTTTTTATAAAACGTTACATTTTTTTTTTTTGAGAATGGTTAATTTTTTTCGGATATTTTAATGTGTTTGAATAATTTTCTAATAGGGAAAATATAATGTATTTAAAACAGATACAAAAATTATAAATGCTCTTTGGTTTTTGGGATAAATACAAGAATATTAGGACAGTAAAAAAGCGAAACAGAAGTGGAAGCATATTTAGTGGTAGTAGAACAATTATTGCCAAAAGTCCCGTACAAAACATTTTCTGGAAATTATTCATTTATTTAGATGTTTAATATGCTATTTATTTAATAACTAGCTGCTGCCCGCGACGTCGTCTGCGTAAAGGCTGTAACTCCGCCCCCGTAGGTGATAGCGTGATAATATGTATATGTAGCTTACAATTATGTTGACCTAAACTCTTGGTAATTTTCATGCAAAATTTTAAGTAAATCCATGCAGTCCTTTTAGAGATTAGCCCGGACATACATACAGACAAACAAACAACAAAAGATATTTAATGTTCAAGCGATTTTTGTGTCAATAATATAATCTCCCTAAATTTTTTTTTCGAACCAGTCGCTTAACTTTAAGAAAGTTAAGCGACTGGTTCGAAAAAAAAATCATGATGGTAGTCCTTGGATTGAACCTTAAAAGAAAGCTAAGTATAACGGCTCAGATGAAATCGTTGTTAAATTGTTAATGCGATGTGTCGCGTTATGGAACCCTATTCTATACGTGGCCTGACACGCACTTGACCAATTTTTTCTACATTCCACGATATAAAAAATATTAACGATTGTGAATTGTTACAAAACTTCTCTGTAAACTACGTTTGTAGTTTTTCTCTCAGCAGCCAAAATATACAGAGAATTTGGAGTGGCAGGCCCGTGTGAGAAGCAGCTCGTCCTGAGGTCGACACCCGTAGCCTTCAGCGTCTGCCCCTGCGACTTGTCATGGCGAAGCACACACTCACAGGGAACTGCACGCGTTTGAATTGGAAGAGGTAGTTGTGCGGTATAATAAACACTGCATCGCCGACGCCACAACCTGTCAGAATTTCCATTTCAATTATATTCCTTTGCGGTGACTTTGAGCCGGGTCCCGTTACACAGCTTCGGAGGGGACAGGTTCCGAAGAAGCAAGATCGGGACGCCGACCTTCAGCTTAATGGTGTGCGCTGGAAGTCCACTTGCTGTAAGGGAGTTTAGGAATTCTAAGGGATAATGTGTGGCTTCATCTTGATCGTCTACAGTGTTTATGGACGTATAAACTACTTCGTTTCCATCAATTTTCGAGACATTGCTTTTGTTGATGGCTGCAGCTTGATCATTTTTGGGTGTTAAAATGGCTCGCTGGTACACCCAAGAATTCTGTTGGTTTGGTTTTCGACTGATGTCCCCATACTCACAACAAATGAGTTCTTCTAAGGAGGCCACCACTCTACCGAGAGACTCTGGGAGCACCACCTGTTCACCTCTTCTGGTAGAGTGCCTTTGCCGAGACTTAGAGGAACATCTAAGAATTCTTGGACACGTGGATTGCCACTGAGCTGAGCTCGTATATTGATGGTCAAACGCAGCCTATGAATTTGTAACCACAACGAAGATCGTTTCAACAAAGCATTAACCCGGTCAGCCCTACACCCCCGCGTCACCACAGGGATTGTTTGCCGGAAATCACCACTGAACAGAACTGTAACACCACCCATCAAGTGTTCAATCCCGCGGTTGTCCTGCAGGGTTCTGTTCACGGCCTCCACTGCTTTCCTATTAGCCATCGTACACTCATCCCATACGATCCAGATCACTGTTGATGATACCCCACAAACAGGCATTTCGGCGCTTTCTAAATCTATGGGTATTTTGAACATGGCATGCGCTATTTTGCCACCAGGAAAAAGCGTAGCAGCGATTCCTGATAATGCGACAGCAATGGCAATTTTGCCTTGCCTCCTGACCTCTGCAAAAATACCAGTGATAATTAATGTTTTCCCTGTTCCACCAGGAGCATCCAGAAAAAACGTTTTACCCTGGTCGAGCTCAATGTTTTCCAGAACAGTATCATATATTTGTTTTTGCTCTGAGGTGAACCTAGTGACGTGGTCATTTCGGATAGTGGTCATTAAACCCGAATCGTAATTGGTTTCGGCGGTGTACTCCCTATTTCCACGGTCTTGATGCGGTAATGATCTGGGAGCTGGTAACCCATACTCTACCAGTGCTTTACCGCCGATTGAAAAAACCACATCTTGAAGTGAACTAAGACAGATGTTCAGCACGCGTTCATCAGTTGCTTCGAATTCACCTTCAGAAGCACGCCTTAAAGCTCGGAAAAAGTCCTCGGACAGAAGATGGCGGTACTTCTCCCACAAAGCTACCGGGTTCGCGACTCCACAAAACACTAAGATGACGGCAAACATAGGACGCATGCAAATGGGACTGTCACTGACGCTCACCTCCGCGAGGGTGTCAGTACTAAAAACATGAAATTGATGAAGAAATGATCATCATCATTAAACCGACTTAAAAAAAAGTAGGTTCTCTGTTCAACCTGTTTGTATGGGTGTTTGGCTGAGCCGATTTTGGTGCGATTTTCAGTAAAGTGTTCGTTACATTCTAGGGAATATAACACTAATGGATTTAACCGACTTCAAAAAAAGTAGGTTCTCTATTCGACCTGTTTGTATGCATGTATCTCCACCTTCATCGTGTGGAGGTACTCCCAGCTTAAGTTATTTTATACATTGAAATCAGTGATAACTTTGATTTCCACATCAGATGTTTCTAATCTTCAATCTTATAAACCAGGAAATGCCTATCAGACCGAACAACTTTTGCTAAGACATCATTCTTATTTAATGTGTTAAGGTGTAGTTGGATGCTTGGGTTTCCACATTAGATGTTCTAGATCTTTAATTTTATACGTCAACAACAGAGAGTGCTCATCAGGCTGAATAACTCTTGCTAAGACGTCATTCTTATATATGTATGTTAGGTATAGTGTACGTAGCTGGGCTCATGGAAGTCCACAACAGGTGCTCCAGATCTTAAATTTTTATACGTCAACAGAGAGTGCTCACCAAGCTGAACAACTCCTGCTAAGACGTCATACTTATATATGTTATAGTTTAGCTGGGCTCATGGAGTTCCACCTCAGGTGTTCCAGATCTTCAAGTTTATTCTCTCAACAGAAATTGCTTATCACGTGAAGCAATTTTTGCTATGATACCATTTTTGTATCTCTTATAGTTTAGCTGGTCGGTTGCGGTTCTGCACCAGGGGTTCAAGTTTCCAGGATAAGTTATAGCCTATATGTCGCCCAGACTTAATACCTATACGACAACAAAAAAATCATTGAAATCCGTTGAGTACTTCCGAAGATAGCTGCTGCCCGCGACGTCGTCAGCGTGAAGGCTCCAGCTCCTCCCCCGTAGGTGATAGCGTGATAATATGTAGCCTATGTTTTGACCCGACCTCTTAGTAATATCCCTGCAAAATTTGAACTAAATCCATGCAGTACTTTTTGAGTTTATCCCGGACATACATACAGACAAACAGACAAACAGACAAAAATTCTAAAAACTATATTTTTGGCTTCGGTATCGATTGTAGATCACGCCTCAAGTATTCTTTTTAAAAAATATTCAATGTACAGTTTTGACTTTTCTACGATTTTATTATATGTATAGATTTATTTTATGTAGGAGATTGAGAAGTATCTTACTTACTTGCAAAAGTTTTTCTAGGTCTTAAAAATCTGCAGGATTTGTACAAATTTGGATCTGTAGACCCCATTTTTTTTTTTGGTGGGTGGGATATCATCAAATGATTTCTTTGGGGCGGGAGGCTGTGTCAGACTAAAACCTACCCATGTTCCTTCGGTTACCTTTTATGCTCCAGGGCCACGGCGGGCATTGGCCCTCGAGGACCGATTCACGTGCTGACTGCTCTTTGAGGCGCGCGTGGAACAAAACGCGCCGTCGATACGGGCCTAGTCTTAGTCGGGCGGCGAGCTGCCATTAGGTGAAACAATTTCCTTAACGTAGTTCAATTCTAAACTCTAAGAATACAACAGTAAAATCTGAATTAAAGAATTCAGTATTTCTCTAAAACTCTTTCAATAAACAATTAAATACTAACTACAATGAACATCTAATTTCAGTACATTCTTACGTAAAGAATTCGACGCCTCTACGCTACGGTATAACACAGATACTTCAAGTACTAGTTAAGTACCGACTTTGTATGTCACTGGAAGAGTTGAACTAACTCTTTTGAAGTTATAAGTACACAATCTTCCTTTATGTTCTCGTAGTTGGTAACTATCGTAAATCGTGTTGGGTTACGAGGTTAAAATCTTTTGGGAACAAGCTTTGTCTCGATATATGTCTGGGTATGTTAAAGGATTTGTCACACTGGATGCGTTCTGCGGCCTGCGGTCAGGTCAAAGTGAATGCAGCCCGCATCATGTATGAACAACATTGTTGGTATCAATATATTTTGTATAGAACGCGATCTGACCGTGCGAGCACAACCAAAGAACGCATGTTGGGCCGACGGGGCGGCGACCGACAGCGTTGTTCATACATGATGCGGGCTGCGTTCACTTTGACCTGACCGCAGGCCGCAGAACACATCCAGTGTAACAAATCCTTTAAGCTTGTGTGTGCGTATCGGGTGTCAATTGTTTTTAAGTGTTTGTGTTGTTTCTAGCCCAGTCAAAATAGATATTACGAGAAACAAAATCTCGCATATTACTAAAGAAGGATGGCCAAAACGTACCTGATGATGTCACCGTATGCCATATATGTCAAAAAAACCCTTATTTTTAAAGGTTTTAGAAAATATAAGTAAAATCGCGATATTCACCCACATTCAAAAGATTATTTTTTGTGTTTTGCAAACTTATTTCAAATTATTTGGAATAACATATTATTCAGAACGCATCCATTCACGATTCAATTCGCTCATGAAATGTTTTATTATTCATAGACTATATATAAATTATAATTATTTTCTAAATACTTGTATAAACCGTAATTTAATGAATACTTAGGCATTTAATCAACTAGTTCTTTTAGGTATCTAAAGAACTTGTATCATAAAAACAATTAAGTAAGTACAAATTGAGTATGAGTTTTTTGTTTAATTGCACGGTCTATGCGTACAACGGAACGTTACATGTCATTGATCGGCGCCATCGATTGACCACTATGATCTGACAGTGACAGTGACTTTCACCACGATTGTTGTTGTGAGTTATTGATTGTTTATATTTCCTATTTTTCTTCTATTTTGTTCCTATTTTTTTTATGAGGCATCGAATAAAAGCCATGAGATCGCCAATTATCCTGTTTGCTACTATCTTTTGGGCATGAACGCAAAAGGGTAAAAGGTATTATTTTGTTGATTCTAACCTCAATAGTATTATTGACGATATTAAAAAAAAATCGTGGCTATTTATGTAAGATTTTCAAACGGGATGGTATTGACGACATAAACACAAGGCACCCTCACTATAGTTTATTTGGTGACATCAAACAAAAAGTAAGGTCCAGCTCCTATAGAAATCTGGCCATTGTTCTTTTGATGGTGGTCTTCAGTATACGGGCGGGGCAGGAGGGCATGTCAGACTTTTACTGACTAAAACCCACTCATGTCCCTTTGGTTACCCTTTATGTCCTGGGGTCACCAGTAGTTTGGGCTATACGTTGATATATCACGCAGTCAGTCAGTCATTAATTAGAGTAGCTACCCAATACCAAAAGCAATAAGGATTAGAAACAAATAAAAACAAATGACGTTTTTTTTTGCAGATTTTCAATTGTTTTGTTCGGTACGTTCTTTACATAACCTCCGGATTGGCGGTCGGTGACCTTTCACGATAACCCGCATCGTAAATGTTTGTAGTAAATAAATCGTTAAAAAAATGTGTGGTTTGATTGAAACCAGACAAACAATTGTTTATGTTTTCCGACCGACGTTGTGAAAGTGAATACATGATTTTATTGAGATGTTAAATGTGGAATGTTGTAGTCAAAGTTCAAAATAATAGAATGAAAATGATATTTATGTTATTTTTTTTTAGAGTAATACTTCGTTGTTTTATTTGAAGTGGCTCATTCACTTGGGCCGATGTTTTCTAGCTGACTACTCTGAGGAGAAACATCCGAAACTGGCTCAGAGGCCAAAATCTCTTTGAAGTCCATACAATAGGGATGTTAATTGACTACATCAAAAGAATGACATTCTATTTAGTCCGTCTGTTAGACAGTCCAAAAATCATCATCATCATCATTATCAGCCTATAGACGTCCACTGCTGGACAAAGGCCTCCCCCAAAGATTTCCACATGCATCGGTCCTGCGCCACCCGCATCCAACGGGACCCGGCGATCTTGATGAGATCATCGGTCCATCTTGCGGGAGGCCTGCTCACGCTGCGTTTACCGGTACGCGGCCGCCACTCGAGAACCTTTCCGCCCCAACGGCCGTCAGTTCCACGAGCTATGTGCCCCGCCCACTGCCACTTAAGTTTGGCAATTCGACGAGCTATATCGGTGGTTTTGGTTCTCCTGCGGATTTTCTCATTACTGATTCTATCACGCAGGGAAATTCCAAGCATTGCTCGTTCCATTGCCCTTTGGGTGACCTTGAGCCTGCTTATGAGGCGCACTGTGAGTGACCACGTCTCTGTTCCGTAAGTCATCACTGGCAACACACACAGTCCAAAAATACTGGACACATATTTTTTGCTTGATCAAATTAATAACAAAATACAAAGATAAAGAGCATCAAAGTTCCGGAGAGGGGGCTTGTGACGTCACTTCTCAGTAAAAATTATACAAAGGCGTGACGTTTCACGAAACTTCAACGCACTGTATTGTTGTCATTTTCTGTTTACGAGAAAAAAAGAAAAAATACGTGTCCCAAAATTTTTGATTATCTAACTGACGGACTAATTACTTTTTTTTGTCGTCTCGCCTATTGTATTAGGTAAAACGTGCGAGATCTATAAAGGTTAATGACTGAGGTAAATCTGAATTTCTGCTACGGCTAGAACGATTTTTATGAAATTTTGTATTCACGGGTTTTCCGGCGCTATATCGATCTAAGATCTAAAAAAAACGTGAAAAAAGCTTGGCTTTTTTGGTTAGGTTAGGTTTTGTACTAGGTGGTATGTAACAGCAGCCAGGCGTCTTAGAAACTGCGTAAAGTGGTAGCTCATGGGGTTCCAAAAGTCCTTCATTGAGAGGATCCACGCGGGAATCTATTGTGGGTCCCCATGCCGGAGGATTGGTGTCGGCTTTTATTCTACAGACACCCCTGTGGTTTCCATCATCGTCAAAATATTAGTAAAATGAATGTATTGTTTTTTATTAACTTATGAAACTTTACAGCAAATCTTCTTATACAGAATCACATAGAGAACCTCTGCCTATTTGAAGTGGGTTAATAAAATAATCCGCGGGGTTATTACCTATGAAACAGCAATGAGCAATATTTGCGCAGTGATCGCGCGATCACCGCGCGATCGTCAAAAAAAATCGTATTATGTATGAACCGATTGCTAATCGCTCGCTGATTGTTCTAATGCACTTATTGCTACGATGACGATAAAGTAGCAATCGCTGGAACTAATTAAATATCACCTTTAACAAAAAAAACTTAACTTTGCTCTTAAAAACCATACTAAATACGAAACCACCAAACGAAAAATGCATATTTTAGTTAACTGATTGCTCCACAGAGGCAGCACTATCGCTAGTTTGCTATTTGACGTGACGTATTTTGAATTGACGTTTGAGCAGCAAAATTTTGCTAAATTATCGCGATCGCTCGGCTATTGCAAGATACGTAATCCCAGTGCCGGTCAGGCTGATTTAGTTTTACTTTTATATAGTTAGATTACTTTTAATAGAACATATTATCTTTTTTCAGATTGGGCGTTTAATCAACTTTTTTCTCCAAATTCTGTACCTATATTTTTTTCTGCCTCAATAATTGGGGTTACTGTACTACAAAGAGGATTAGTCTAAAACGTGACGTAAATACCAGCGTCTGAACAAAAAGAAACCAAAAAATACAATGTTACGTTACGCAGTATTGGGATTGATTGGCTAAAATACAAAGCGTTTTTTTACAAAACGGACTATTGCATCCTTTTATACGTAACAAAGCTAAAAAAAGCTAACTGAATGAAAGTCGAATTTGTGCTCCAAAAGTTTGCATAAAAATATAGGTAGTTTTATTTTTATTTTATTTTTTTAGATGTTTTAGTACTTTATTTAATTTTTTCCTTTACTTGTGTGCGGTAAGATGCCTCTCGTCGTTTTTTATTTCTTGGTTTACACGAAATGTTTTATAAGTTTGGAATCTCTAGAAAGGAGAAACCGCCGTATATTTTGATTGCGTTGACTTAGAAGATTGATAGTTTTTACTACCGAGACATTGCTGAATCACATTTTATCTTGATCGCATTAAAAAAAAAATCTTGATCGCATTCCTGAAAAAAAAGGTGTCTTAACAGACAGACAGATACAGAAACAACCCTAAGAGCGTTCTCTTTTTACAAAAATATCTATTTTAATAAACACATTATACATTTAAAATACTCACACGTCAAGTACAGTTATCAAAACGAATAAATTATCTGCAATAAAAATTATAATTATATCCCAGCATAATATAACAATAATTGTCACATAAACCAAAACATTTGAATTACAATCACTATTATTAATCTAAATTAGTAACAATATTATTAATACTTACATTAATTTCAAATATGGGTACACTGTTTGCTATAATTAAAACATTAGCGATTATTTTAGGCTGTCGCGCAATCATTATTTAATTTTGGGCGATGTAATGGCTTGTACTCAGTACCATGGCAAAGATTAACCGCTAATCAGATGCGGCATTTTAATATTGTGTATTACTCATTGATTCATTGGTAAGTACGTTCATTCAACTTTTAGTATAGATTTTTGGTTTGGTCTGCGGGGTTTCTCCATTGAATTTCCCTGTAGCAGCTTTGGTGTTTGAGAGCTGGTGGTTTGTCTACCTTTGTCTCGGAAAGCAAGTAAAGCTAAAGGTAAACTAAGTCATGGTTTTCAATCGGATATTTTTTACGAGAAAATCTGACAGTCATTACTAAAGAGGCATAGTTTTACCCCGTACCGTTTTGTGGAGGTCAGATAGACTGTCGCTCTATGAAAAACAGTGGTTTTTAGTCGCGTCCATTTATATAGGAAGCCTACTAAAACGTAGTTGGGAAAAGGCTAGGAAGACAAGTAATACCCTAAATAAATTTCACATTTTTTTGTTGGTTATTCTGCCTATTTTCATCGCAACAGGATTTATCTGGATCACCAGTGTTTTACGTGAAGCGGCTGCATTTCAGACCTCCACAACCGAATACTGAGCGACATGATATCCCTTAGTTAGACCGATCAAACTTTCTGGCTTCTGACTATCCATAACGACTATCAAACTTTTACGAATGATAACTGGGACCTGGACCAGATGTCAGTGATGTCTAAGATACACTTTAAAAAGTACATAAATAATGAGTTCAAAAAGTCACATTATTCCTGGATTAGAACCCACAACATTCATATGACATAAATCTGGCCTTCATAAATATAAACATCCCGCACCGGTACAACACCTTTTTTTGATGTTTACCGTGCCTCAGAACTATTTGAGCAACTAACGTTCTCCATTGTTCTGAGACGAAAAGATTAACTGCTAATCAGATGCGTTATTTTAATATTGTGTATTACTCATTGATTCATTGGTAAGTACGTTCATTCAACTTTTAGTATAGATTTTTGGTTTGGTCTGCGGGGTTCAATAGTACCTACTGTACTTCTACTACACGCCTTCGGCTAGCGCTGAAAACCAGCGCCGTGGACTCATGCCTGTGTACGGGCCCGGCTTTTTGCTGAGCGCTAGCACTTTCTTGCAATAGTTTATAACGTATATTATTTAGTACTTAAGTCCTTTTCTGTAAACTGAGCACGAATAAACTGTTTTTCATTCTTCTTTTATTTTCTTACCTCTACATTAAAAAAAAAATCTTTTACATTATAATTGATAGTTCTTAAACGCGTTTAGACTACAAACCAAGCTTTATCATATCAGAAACAGTGCGCTAATGATCAAAATAACATACCTAATTATTATATTATCAAGAGCATATCTTTGTCACTAGCATAACGTATCGGGTCGCGTCACATCTGTCTCTAACACAGGATTCCTCATAAGCTCACCGCAGATTTGCGGAGCGAGTGTAATTTCCGCAAGGAACTAATATTGTATGGTCTACAGTTAGATTCGCGGGTTCCATGTTAGTATCATCAAGATTATTCATAACCGCACCAAAGATTTATTAACTGGTTCCCCGAGACAAATGGTATTGTAGAATAGATTATATAGGTAAGAATAGTTTGTCAAATGTATGGGGTTGACATAAGCTTTGGCTAAATAATTTGACATCTCCATACATTTGACAATCTATTCTATTCCGCTATCTATTCTACAATGCCACTTGTCTAGGGGGGCTGGTGTTATAATCTGCGGTACAATTGAATGGGAAATTCCGTTGACTAATTCTCTATATTCCATCCGCATGGGTTTAAAACACACTGTTTACAATTCTTCTCACAAACTCCCATCAATTGATTTACAAGTAAATTAAACTGACGTTTTTTATGGGGTAAAGTACTGTTTTACGCTGAAATAATAAACGTTTAAAATTTAAGGGCTTTGTAATGTAAACAATGCTGTTCTGTTTGTAAAGAAAAGAGTGTTTAATCGCTTATAGGCCCGGCCACGCCGGAATATGACTATACACTACGACTGGCGAGAGAGGACATATTGAGAACACGATACAATTGAAAAAATGTAATAAGGAAATAATAATAATACCAGCCTTTTTTGCAGGGCAAAGGCCTCGGATCTTCTCATACAGTGAAGGCACGGTCATTCGTAACTACGCCTGCTTAAGGTAGATTGGTGAGTACCTATGTAAATTTTTCAATTCATATGTACTTTCTAAAGTTTATCTTGGATATCGTATTATTATATGACATCGGTGATGGAAAACATAGTGAGGGAACCAGGACTTGTAGTAAATATATAAATTATTAAACAAATATAAATCATAAAGAATAACGTAATATAATAATGATTGCAATAAGCTGTAAACATCTTGCAAATGGACACCCTAGCGCTCGCGGAATGCATCCACCTATGATAAGAAAGGGAGGTAGGTATGATTCGTTCTCTTTTCAATTGAGATCCAGCGCGTGTGTCAACAATAATTACTTTATGAGACAATAGGCGAGATGACAAAAAAAAAGTAATTAGTCCGTCAGTTAGATAATCAAAAAATTTGGGACACGTATTTTTTCTTTTTTCTCGTAAACAGAAAATGACGACAATACAGTGCGTTGAAGTTTCGTGAAACGTCACGCCTTTGTATAATTTTTACTCAGAAGTGACGTCACAAGCCCCCTCTCCGGAACTTTGAGGCTCTTTATCTTTGTATTTTGTTATTAATTTGATCAAGCAAAAAATATGTGTCCAGTATTTTTGGACTGTCTAACAGACGGACTAAACAGAATGTCATTCTTTTGATGTAGTCATCATCCCTATTACTCAAAAATTAAGGTACTGTGTTGTTTTCATATTTGGAATGAGAATCGAATAGGTACTGAATAGCTTCCTTTTGTATGTCCCTTGTCTAACCAATCACGGTATATATATCTGAAGTGCCAAAGAGATGCCGCCGTAAACGTGTTGCCATCCTAGCGACTAAGTTTAATTACTTCATGTGCCTGTATGTCACTGGCTTCTATATTGAACCAAAATGTTAGATATCACCCTTCCTTACACGTAGTGTAAACACACCAAAATTGGTTGCCCCAACTTGATAAGTTTTCATGTTCCCAAAGGAAGTTCACAAGAATTATTTTACATATAATTATGTTAAGCCTTAAGCGATTAAGACTTTGCTAGCATCACGCACCGTGGCGCGTGAACATGTGTTTAACGTTGCTTGTAAATATCTACGTTTGTATAGAAAACACGCACAGTCCACGCACAGTCAAATGCATCCACGCGCGTTCATGCAGACCACGCGCCAAAACAAACATGAGAAAACGCGCGTAGGTGCGGAGACACAAGGTATGGCACACTGAATCTCACAATGCCGTGCGTGATTTTGAATAACTTTTAAAGCTGCCGTGGATCTACAAAATGCAACTACGCGCGCTAGCGAGTAAAAGACCGAGCACGATGATGCAGATCTGCATTTCTGCATGTACGCACGTTGGTGCTTTTACACGCAACATGCAGCGTGATGCGTGGCAGTGTGATAATCGCCTAAATAAAATCTTTTTGTTTTGTATTTTAAATACTTTTAGTTACTATCCTTAGAGAAAGCCTAAAGTCACGCCATTAAAATAGGAGTTAAACCTTTCGGCAATCAAGCGACAGCCGGCTGTCGCTCTGGTATTGTCTTCCTATTGTGTCTCGAATTCAAAATTCCTATTGTGTTAAGATTTTAAATGTACAAATAAATAAAACAAATATAATCAAAAACTCTGCTAAGTGGCTGTTTCACAACCTCGAAATAGCCCTTATCCACAAGATAAATTCAAAAATAGGACAGATTTTGTATGAATTTATCTGCCAGATATTTTAATCAGAACTTATTAGAAGAATATGAAACAGGCAATTAGTCTGCTCTTATGTGGCCGGTACTTTAAATAGACTGGAAGCCCGGACGAAGCAGCAACTTCATTATTTAGAAAGTAGAACGCATAAACAACGATCCCATAGATACATACATTAATTACACGCAACATAAGTTCACGTCACTGAATAATCAAAAAGGTGTGATAAGGCAGACTAATTTATAATTATTTGATACTATCACTGTTCTAGACTTTGTGAATTAGGCGCGTGATTCCATTTCACAAATTATTTTTAAGTCACCTAGTAGTTGGATAAAGGACTAATTAAAATTTGTAATTAAATATTTGTCATGTATACTTGTAGTAAATAAAGTTGTGGACTAAAACAAATAAGCAACTCCGCCACAAGGGCTTACAAGTAGTATTTTAGGTAAAGAAAAAATAAGAAACAAGAAAATAGCTTATGAATAGAGTTGGCTATTGGCCGAATTTTGGCCAATACTAAATTCTCCATCCTAATGTTAGGCGTGTGAAGCTTACAGACACATTGGTCTCACCAATGTGTCAATGTGAATGACTTTTTAACGGTTTTTAAATTCAACTGACAAATGAGAATTATTTTTGAGTATTCTTTTTGTAGTCAATTCTAATCATTAGTCCATCGCAATCTGGGCTTCACTTGTTGTGTCTTTTTACATATTGACCTATAAGTTAGTAGAAGGAGAAATTATTACTGTTTCGCAACTTTTTTTTTGCTGATTCAATATGTCAGTATTGAATGAAGGCAGATGAATCGTTTCTGTGGAACTCATTGCGTTTCATTACATCTTGACGCTTTCCAATCCGGCAACGAGACGATTAAACTATTCTAGATCCCACGGTGCATAATCTTAGATCCCGCAGACGCTAATGTTGGTTCTGACAGACATGTTATGGCTGATGGGACGAAAATCTGTTTTATCTATAACCTAACCGTAACAGCCTAATAACATATAAGTATGTAGCTTGATGACATAAATAAATAATAAAGGACAACTCACACATAGTCATCTGATCCCAAACTAAGCAAAGCTTGTACTATGGTAACCAAACAACAGATAAATATAATTATATAATATATAAATTTTACCCAGAAATGTAAGCGGACAAGGAAAGCAGCTAATAACAAAATATTTTTTCCATTAATTACTACTTTGACATCGAATCTATGCCAAAATCGATAAACAAACATTATTTTATTTGTCAAATAGTAAAACTCAGATGATGTTTGAAACATTATAGGCTCTTAATGCTTCAATATTTAATAGTGTAAGCTTTTCGTGGATTATAATTTCATCCGAATGCTTAAGAGTCGGTAACTTTAAAGCGTGTGGTTGTAGTTTTGGCCTGAAGGAATATTTGAAAGATTATGAATAGTAAAAGTGTGAGTAAGCGAGTTATTTAGTCTTTCTCTTCTTAATCTATCCAGCATGTTTAGATTTTTAAAAAGTCTGTGTATATTCTGTCCACCAAAAGTAACTGTAGAGTGTTGGTTACGACAGATTCGTATCGTTGAAAACCTCTGAATACCTTTTACTTCCATGATCTGTAACCACATGCACGAGACGCATAATATAAATATTTTTCTCTTTCACCAGGTAAAAGAGCGCTTAACTCATTCCATCTAACCAAAAAAAAATACGCACTAAAGGCCTCTCGATACTCTGGACTTCTGTCTCTTGCTTAATTTCTGGTATGTAAGTAAAAAGAAATTTGTGCCCGTAAGTCATGTCATAATATTTTATTTAGATTAATAAAAAGACGGACAGAATACCTATAACTAGCCCTGCTATTTCGGACGGTGACCTAGCGTTGATTTCATTAAGCTAATTGACCACGTTTATAATCAAGAGCATTCGATTTATTAATGCTTTAGTGGTAATATTTGCTCCTTAATGGACTTCTAAAGAGAATTGAAAAGCATTGAATGCAAAATGCGATGCCATTCATTGAATTTCGGTTTTAGTTCAATTAAGCACGAACCAATTAAATGGATATTAGTGCATTGTAACGACTGTATGAGGAAAAGTAGAGATGTTTGGTAAAAAATAAAACTATACCAATATATCTACTATAACGGTTACTATAAAAACCCCTAGTACTCGACAAAGCACTACCATTATAATGATTTCATTTAGTGGCTGCTATGACAAAGCGTCTAGTAGTTGCTACAGCAAGACCATTAGCAGTCACCAAAGCCACTAGTAGCCGAAACAGCTAAACATTCAGTACTTGTCACCGGTTAGCCATAAGTGGCTACTAATGCAAAACCATTAGTTGGTTGCCACGGTTAGGTTATAAGCGAAGCGTTTGAATTGACAAGAGTAGGTAAGTAGCAAAACTTTTGGCTGTCGCTACAACTAAACCATTTTGCCTCCACTAATGGCTTTGCCGTGGCCACCACTAAATTAGTGGTCTCCACAGCAAAACCTTTCGTGGTTACCACGGCTAGGCTATAAGTGACCGCCATCGCCACAGTTAAGGTATAAGTAGCAAAACTTTTGGCAGTCGCCACAGTGGCAGGTGGCAACAGTAATACTATTAGTAGTTTATCACGTTATGCCTGCAAGTCTTGCAACTTTGAACTGCAGTAGTGTTAATTTCTACAAAAATTAATTCAAAGAATAATCCTAATTTTATTCTGTTTTAAATGCTTTACCAAACCACTTCGATCACAATTATTTTCTAAGCAAAATCATAAATAATTTCAGCAAAGTCAAGCCCCGTCGCTGAACGGATGTTGTCGTTTCCACATTTCTGTGACCATTCCATTAAAAATACAATATTTATTTTATTTAAATTGTTCACGTACCTTTGAAAGAGTTTGCCATATAAAACAGGCACGTTGCCTGTATAAGATACGCTTATATGAACTGATTGTGTGCTCATCAGCAGAAGTACGGCCTCGTTAAAGCTATGGCACGCATTATATGCTACCCTGATATTTTAAATAGATAATCTCTGGAGGTATTGATCTAATTACAAATTAATGATGTACCTAAACAAAACATTGCTAAATATTTATTTAAGAATTAATTTCAGTAAGAATAAAGTTTGTGCATTCTTCGCTATTGAGAAATGTTTTTTGACGAAACAACTAAAGTCATTCCTTTTTTTATAGAAAATTAGATTTAATATTCGAGATGAAGTGAGATTGAAAGGACAAAAATAGAGAACGAGGCTAAATTTATTCGAATCACAAGCGAAGCTTGCAAGAGGTATGTGAGCGTCACTGACTAACTGGCGAGGTGGCGAGAGATTGTCGTACTTTGCAACTACAATAGGCTGGACGACTAAAAAACTATCTAGCCTGTCAGTTAGATTTTGAAAATGTTCGGTGCCTTGGAAAGCACGTAAACCAATTGGTCCCAGTTATCATTCCTAGAACTTTGACAGTCGTTACGGGTAAGCCAGAAAGTCTGACCAGTCTAACCAAGAGGTATCGTGTCACACAGTTTCTGGGTTGTGGAGTTCTGATAGGCAGTCGTTTCACGTAAAACACTGATATCAAGCTGAAGGCCCTATTACCGAAACTATTCGCTTCACACATATTTAGTGATCTATTTTTAGGTTCGTGAGGCATTGTGTTCTCAAGTATGTGTAGTTACCTATATTCCACTCAGACGAAGATGGTTCTCAATAAATAAGAACTTGCAGGCTTACTAAATTTTCTCTCTACCCGTCTGTAGTCTAGTAAGCAATCTCGACTAACTTAAATAGATTTAAAAAATGCATGATAACTGCTTATTGCAGTCATCAAAAAGTTTTGCGCTGAATGAAGAGCTTCGAAGTTAGAACATTAAAACTTGTTCACTTTATATAAGTAAAATTGTTTTTGCCTTAACTATTTAATTTAACTATATAAGTGGGTGGTTATATTGTTTTGAGTCAGTCAGGTGATTTATTGAGTTTACGGGAGCTTCGACCAGAAGTTTAATAATTTATGTAATTCTGATATCACTATGGTTCATTGTTTTGTGTTAGTACTGTGTATTTATAAACTACGTCAGTTAAAAAAAATATAATAGACATGCATATAAAAAGTCAATACTTTCAAAGACTAAGGTAAATACACAATTTAGTAATATTCGAAAATCTGACGTGCGACTAAAAAGTTAGGTAAGTACAAAACACAAATTACAATAAAATGATGTATGTATAATCATTATTACAAAAATATTTAAGCGTTAAAAAGTTATTATTTATTTAAAGATAATTACTACGTGTACTTCTAGATACTTCTACGTTTGACTAAAAATAAACCAAGCAAAGGCCGAATATTGTTTTAGAGTTATAGCTTAAAACCGTTAGTCAAAACTGGAATCACTCATTCCGTGAAAACGCATAATTTAGAATTCTTTGTATGAAGGAATTAGATTCACACAAACTGTGACATTGGCGAGGTGTGTGTGTGTTGGAAATTAATTCATACTCGAAAACAAAGCTTTACAAAGGTTTTTTTATGAAAGAAATATACAGGACAGGTTACTGGATTACAGAATCTCAGGGCTAGGGTTAAAAAGACTGATCACGTGGCACTCATGGTATTAAGATGGTGCCACTTAGCTTGCTTGTCCCGGCGCAGGAAAGGGCCGGGAGTGCGTCCGCTTCGGCTTGAATAAGCACCCGAGGTTCGCGGTGCGGGGAGATGGTGGCGCTCGCGCTTGAGGTGGGTGGTCGTTGTGACAAAACAAAGTGGCAAGCCAAAGCTTCACTTTTATAAAATTCCAATAAAACATACATGAACAAACTTTCTACTCACATAATTATGTATAACCAAATTTCCTTCACACCAAAATAGCACTAACTTGATAATATTATCTTAAACTATCGTTTACCAACTAACTTTGACACGTACCAGCTTAACTCAACAATTGCAATTATTATGATTAGATTAGCAGTTGATACAGAGTATCCGTGTTGGGTAAACATGACATGAACCTTGAAACTTTAAGCGTCAATTCACACGTACCACAACCACACCACGTCGCAGCGACAAAATGTGGTCAAGATGTGGTTACGTATGAATTGTGTCGCAGCGGCTTTTTGCAGCTGCGTTGTGGTAGCCACAAAATGTCGATGTGGTTAGCGCAGGCGCCAGCTAGGCGCGCGTGGACGTCATGTCGTGGCGATGTGGCCGCGCTGACGCCGCGTTGCCGTCGCGATGTGGTTGCGATGTAGTCGTATTACACAGGTGGTCGATAACAACCACAAAATGTGGTGCGTGTGAATTGTAATATTCATTTTCAATACATAATTTACGCCCGACCACATCGCGGCGTTGTGGTGTGGTTGTCGCTGTGGTGTGGTTGTGGTACGTGTGAATTGAGCCTAAGATAGGGGTGTGTATGTACAGTTAGAGTCAGATAAAAGGTACCACTCGCAGAAATAAGTGGATCGTTTTCTCTGACGCTGACTGTATATTATTGTACTGATACTCTGTTGTAAAAAGGCGTCTTGATCGATCATTTATTTTAACGATTTTATTTAATTTGTTTTTTTAAATGTATGTGGTTAAGACTTACGTGTTGCATGCATGAGCTTCTGACAGTCAGTTTAACCAAAGAGCTTCTTGTTACTCAGTAACTAAGTTGTGGAGGTCTGATAGAAATTGGTCTTTGTAAGACACTATCATTCAGCTGGATCCGATTAGACAATACCAATATTAGCTGGGTAAAAGTCTAGGTATTTCTAAAGGTTATCTTAGATATCACAGACATCGGTGAAGGAAAATATCGTGAGGAAACCTGAAATCTTTGTGTGATAAATATGACTGTAAATTGTATAATAATTCAGGGTTCTATGATACTGATCATAATATCACATAGACATACCATTTAAATATCACAGTATTTTTGTGTAATTGATAAATAAAAATCAATTCTTTCTATCATTTAAAATTCGAACAGGCGATCCGTTTCAGTACGACGTTGACGTCACTCGCTACGCACCAAATAAAGTCTTTAACGGAATCAAAATGGCTGTTTACCGCCAAAACAGAACAGTAACCATATCTACTGTCGTTTGAACTCGTCACGTCTCTCCAATAGTAATCAAAGCTCTTTTTATTTAACGTCGAAGATCGTAGAGTGACGTTGACTATTGTTATTGTAGAATTGTAGGAGTAATGCATGATGTCAACTGTTGGCAATCCTTTAAGTCCAATTGCATTCAGAATTCTTTTAAAGTGACAATCGACTTCTAATCGTCATTCTTTTGTCAGAACTGATAAAATAAAAATTCTTCTTTACTTACATTTCGTATGGCGATGTATTGACGTGACATTACTTTTTGGCTAGTTTAGATAAGTAACTACATATTTATTTCAGGGCAATTTAAAGATTAAATAATTGTTAAAGAGCTGTTTCACCCATGATTTGGTTGGTCAACGAATTACGTTAATTGGTGTTAAGTAGTCATTAAAGCAGAAATTATAATAATAGTAATTCTTAACGCACATAAAGACTGCCATTTTTCCAACGAACACTTACCACCATTTTTTATTTACCCGTGAGTCAAGTACACTTTAAGCAGCCGTTCTTAATATTTTTATTTTCAACTCGACTCAAAGTAAACATTATGGCAAACGAAAACAATCAAATTACTGTCGGTAATAAAAACTTCTTAATTCAAACGAAAAGGAACGTATACTCATTGTAAACCTTTTAGTACAAGACCTCAAAGGCACGAAAACGTTTTAAAACATAAACGTGTTACCCGTTTATGGTCACAACAAATCCGGCAAGAGAATTGTAATCGTGCCACGGGAAAACAAACCTTATTCCTTTAACCAAAAGGAGCAATTGCAGCAATTCCCATTTTTGGAAAGTAAGGACTGTCGCTCACCACATTTACGAATCTCCCCACAATTGGAGTCCTGCTGATTTGCGGAAAGTTAATTGGTCACTTTAAATAATTAGTGCTGTCCTGAAACATTTTGATGTTAATTTAAGGGTTAAAACAATGAGCAATTTCATTGTAAGACTTCTTAGAACCTCACTGCAATTTTCAACGTTGAACGCGTCTCCTCGCTTTGTTGTGACGTCTGGAAATAATAAGGCCAGACGTAAATAGTACTGTAAAATAATTGTAGAATAAAGTCCGTAGTCCTGTGAACTTATACGTTGCTGTCAAGGACAAGCGACATCATCTAGGGTCAAAAAGAGCAACTAATTTCTACGACTATAACTTTCCACGACTGCGATTGGTTTGCCTCATCGTTGTTTCCCGATCACCGCTCCTAAAGTATTGTATAAAAAATAGACCGTCAAGTTTCACTTGGAGGATTATAATGACGTAATGTTTTATTTCTCCTTTCCACTATATTTGGAGATCCACCTGGTTAACGTAAGTGAAGCGACGGGTACTACCTGGCATTGAAACCTTTTTTTTTTTCTTAAAATAACGTCTTCACATCAAATCGTTGGTCCTGATTGTCATTTGTATATCTTTATGTGTCGGAGTCAGAAGCGAGAAATGTAACAATCAGTCTAACCAAAAAGTATCGTGTTACCCAGTAGCTGGATTGTGAAGGTCTGGTAGGCAAACTTTCCATGGGAAAGATTAGGTTTGGTTTTGGTTTAATTTTGCTATGAGTTTGATTGGACCCTAAGAACATAGCTAAGGAGATGATGATTATTTAGTATCATTTAATACTAAGAGTATTCATAACATAATCACCAATACTTAAAACTACTATGTCTTGGAAACTATTTTAAAATAAAAACATATAACCCACTTTCCCTAGAACAAGCCTGATCCGATCGCTTGTCCTATATCGCAACCATGAATGAAAATCTAAAAATAACATAATTATTAGTTCATTACTCCGTTCACGATATTGTAATAACCTACGGAATGAGTAAAGTTATGAGTCATTATGATGGCCATCTGGATATTAACCAAATATATGGTGAATTTATTACCTGTGTGCTTGCTTCTATTTTCATAAATACTGACGTGGCGGTAAAGTAATTGCCTCTTTGGAATATGCTTTTTTTGATGGCATCTTAACGTTTGTAAATTTAACAAAATAAAAAACACACTAGAAAGTTATGAAGTGCTTTAAGTCTGCAAAAGATTTGTTAATCAAGAATAAAAGGATTATTCCGATCTGTCACCCCGTTTTGTCCCCACGGGTGAAAGATAGGAAAAAGAAAAGTCGATTTGTCCCCCAGTTAGCAATGTGTGGAACACATTTTCTATTAATCTCTTCACGCTACTGCGCGCCTAGTACTTTTGATTGATTTAAAGACTAAGTATCTCAGTATTTTCAGTATTTTACCAACCCATGGGAACAAAACGGGGTGACAGATCGGAATAACCCGAATAAAAATGGGAGTCGTCGGTAGTGGATCTCCTTTAAACAGAAAATGATTCTACTTTTGACTTTCTATGAATAATCTCCTTGTTTTTGAATCAATAACTTAAGTCTTCCTTTTATTCTTTTGGGGTAAGCAGAAGTCGTGTTGTAGAAGTGGTGTTTCTAATGTCTCTGTAAACCGTGATAAAAGACTGATAGGAAGGGAGACATGAATTGTAAAACATATAGAGTAACTACTTGGTACTTGGTAGAAGGCGAATTAAACCTAGAAAAAAACAAATGATCTACGTAATAAATATTATGTTTTTTTTTTTGGTGAGTGTGAAATCATCCAATGACTGCTCCCGTCCTGGGTGCGGCGAGAGGGCGTGTCAGACTCTTACTGACTAAAACCCACTCATGTTCCTTCGATTGCCCTTTATGTTCCAGGGTCACGGTAACTATTATAAACATTCCGCGACCCCGGCAGGCGTTGGCCCTGTTGGGCTCCTTCCTATGCGAAATAATCTTGTAGTTGTTTATAACCGATATCGGTACGTACTTTTTAATATGATATCAACTCATCATGATAAAAAAGGCAGATTGAACAGAATGGTAAATCCATTGTTTTATTTATTCAAATGTAATCCGAAATAAGTCAAGTGCATGCTGGCTCGCAATTAAAGCGTTCCATACTTCAAGTAAAAAAACCGTTTTATGGTATCATATGATCACTTCATATTTTAATTAAATTGAGATTCGTTTGCTCTTGTATCGGAAATAGATGTTAATACGTACAATAGAAACATTTAAACGATTTATTTGATACTGCTTGCTGAACTTCAAATTGTCGGATCGAAAAGAAAAATCTTTTGCCATGTATGTGTATACCTTTACTTTTTATACCATTTTGTTTTTGTTGCCTGAGAGCCTCATATGGTGTTTGACCAAACATTAGCGTGATGCAAAGCAATACGAACCTTATTCTTATAAACCTAGAGTACAGTTTGTATTACCAACTAATATTTGTCTTTAAAAATCTTAGGAACTCAGCAGATCTTTCCATTCTCAAAACTGTCTACTTTGCCCTGGCCCACTCTATTATAACTTACTGCACAGCAGCTTGGGGGAATGCAGGCAAATGTCTATTTTTGAGATTGGAGAGAGCTCAGAGAGCTATACTCAAAGTTATGGCACACAAACCTATCCGCTTCCCGACTGAAGACCTATATAAAATGTGGAAACTTCCAACAGTGAGACACTCATTTGTTCTTTGCGTCATTGTTCGCAAGCATTCTGAGCTGAACTATGATCCCACTCTCCATACGAGAAAACGCAGAAGTGATAGAGTGTGCGAGATCACCCCCACTAAATTGCAAGTTTTACGACGAAATTTTAAATTCTTTGCCCCAGTCATTTATATAACAAAATTAATAAAATCATCAATATCTATCCACTTTGTTCCCGAGATTGCAAAACCCAAACTGATAAATGGCTTTCCACTCAAACTTACGACAGTATAGAAATTTTAGTGAAAATTTAAAGTTTATGCTTTTATATTTTACCATAAGTGCAGATAATAATATCCAAAATACACCCTCGTCACACAGACATGCACACACGCTCACAATCACAAACACACACATACGCACACACACTCACACAATACACACACACCCACACAATACACACGACCCACTCACACAATTCACATACGCACCACTGTCATTCATAACTAACCCAGTCCTTTTTGTGAAAACTTTTTTGAAAATTTTGAAATGTATTTAAAATAGGACCACTGATGTACTCAACTCTTGGAGGAAAGCGTTAATAGCTGCAACACAGTTTATTTTGAACTATCGTTGCTATTACCGTAACCACAATATACTGTATAAATTGTATTTTGGTTCCAATAAACATTTATTATTTATTATTATTATAAGTAACGCAATTATTTTCTCAAAGACGCCAAGTGTAGTTGCACTATAAGCTAAACCGCAAAAAAATAACAAACAGAAGGATATCGAAAACTTGTAAAAGGAAGATCCCTTTACAAAATTTCGATATCCTTCCGTTTGTTATTTTTTTGCGGTTGACGACGAATCCCTTAAATTGGTAGTCATATATCTATTTTCCTTCTATACAAGAGATAGCTTACGATGGAACTTTAATTCTTCCATTTTCAAAAAAAAACTTCACAGAAATATTCAAAAAATATCTATGATGAAAACGACAAATGTATTCCGCAGTCTCCATTCAATCGTTCAGAAATAAAATAATCTGGCGAACGATGACGGAGGCATTAAACATGCAAATTGGAATTGGCTGCCGTTCGGGTACCCGCAAAGTGACGTTTTACTCGCGTTTCCTTTTTAATTGACAATACCTAACTGATATTAATTTTACCCCGGGAAAATTAGTAAAATTTTTCGTGTTGTTTTGATTCTTTGAGGTCTACTGATGAACATACTAAAAATCCCGAAGAGTGGGGGAAGGGCTAAAAATAAAAAAAAAGCTTACGTCGTGGGCCTTTTCAGCTTTTTTATTTGCCTTACATACAGGCATACCTTTAAAAATATTTATTTATTTGAAATAAAAAAAATATCAACTCAATAACTACAAAAATAATAAGTCATCAAGTTTTCAGGTGCCAGTTAAAACCAAATATGGTAAAGTCGATAAATTGTACGAAAAAAGAAAAAAAAATCAGAAAAATATATCAAAATATCAACTCAATAACTGCAAAGTCATCAAGTTTTCAGGTGCCAGATGAAGCCAAATATGGTTAAGTCGATAAATTGTACGAAATAATAAATTCAAACCTGAACGCATTCTACAAAGTCTCCTGCGTTCTATTTCATAGAGATGTGCATATCGGCTTACCAAAAATAACTGCCACAATTTGGGGTATGATTAGAATATACTCCTAAAAGTTTCAGGAGGTTTCCTAGAAGGCACTAGCCACTACATATAATGACAAATGTTTTATATTCCAACCCGTGTTTTAAATATCCTGTAGAAACTTTGCCAATTTCACTCAAACACAATGTAGGAAAAATTCCTACATCAGCAATTTATTTCCAAAACTCAATACGAAAATCCGATAGTATATCTACAAAGTACGTAACAATCCTAACATTCCTGAATTTGGTAGACTGGTTCTATCCCTTTATGGAACTTTGTGCTCGATCGGACACAGTTGTGACAAAAACCTAATTAAAGTTCGCAATGGACGTAGCTATGGTACTAATCCGTCCCAGTTTTGAGTTCCAGGTAACTAAACAAATGTGAGCTACACGTCTGAAGCGCTTTAAGCCGAATTCAATAGAATCTGTAATACCGTATCGCTGGAAATAATGGTTCGGTACGACTATGTTATTTCGAATTTAGTTTTATTCTGAAACTTTTTATTCAAAATATCAGATTTCTGTCTGATCCTATTTCTGTAATATTGAAATCAATTGCCAAGAGTTAAAGTATAAACACAATAGCTTTCGCCCGCGGCTTCGCTCGCGCTCATTTTAGTGGTTACCTTCTCTTTACAAAGAACACACTTTGTAAGTTTTATATTTCTAGGACCAGCGGGTTGGGCTGTGCGTTGATACATCAACAGTCAGTCAATTAGTCAGCCTGTTTAGCATTTTATTATCGACATAGATTTCAAATGATAACATTGGTTAGACTAAATGTCTGATTTTCAACCTGCAACGCCTTTTAAAGATCATCAAATGACGACTGGGGCCAACGGCTTTTCAAGGCATAGTGATAGGCAAACTTTAGAAAGTACTTATGAATTGAAAACCTCTTACCCACATTACGACATTCCTGTTCATTCCCGAAATATCTTGACGTATATTAATTGAGAAAGGATAGTAATATGTCTGCCTATTTGTCTGATACGCTTTCAAGGTGAAGTTTTAACAGTACACAGATTATATGACGATGGATATATACCATTTTATAACGTCGACGGTGTCTGTTTGTGATAAGTAATATTACATTCCATAAATAAATCATAAGTCTGTATAATATAGGGGAAGGTCTAATTGTGTAACTAAACAAGAAGTATCTAAAACCACTGGTCCTTTAAAGCCAAAAAACTTTATTTTACTCAAATTACAGGATCTACATCATTAAAAAAAATAAATAATAACGAGCAGCTTTCATTACTAAAAACAGACAAATATTGAATTCCAGAAGTCGGTGGTAATGTAAAACAACAAACGGCAGCCGCCGACTTCTAAAATTGAAGTTATTTGTCTGTATTTAGTTCTTTTTTGCGGTTTTTTTTAAGTATTTTTTTATAGTGCGTTTTTTTACAGAGAAAATCATTATTTGAATTCCATTAAAATACCAACACCTTCTTCTAAAAATAACAAACACTTTTCTGAAAACCGTATCAACATGGGTAGTCTACCGTGAGATAATTACGGACAAGCATAACACATACAGGTCAAATTATGAACCTTCTTTTATTTAAGCCAGTAAAAAACGGTGATATTTAAAGATAAAATAAGTCACTTAAAATTGAAGAACTACACTAACAAAATCGTATGCAAAAGCTAGTAGCTTATAATCTCAAACAACAACCATTGCCATTTGAAATGAGCATTAATAACTGTTCATTTCTTATCTATACAAGAGGCCTTAACCCTTCTCAGTAAATTACAGGCTAATATTATATGTTTACAAGTACAGTCAAGAGCAAAAACACATATTATTATACAAAGCAGCAAAATTTATAACCAATTTTCACATAAAATATAATTATAATATACAATAACTTTCAGTTAAAACATATTTAAATAATACACTGTATTATGTAAAAAAAAATCTCTAAATCGATAATTTCAATAGTTATTTTAAAAGAAAATTGCTTTTGAATTTTACTAAGTGTATACATGTGTTTGCTCGTGACTGTACATACTATATTTATCAACACTAGACCAACGTGTCTGGTTATCATAGCCCGACTTGTAAGAGGAAATTAAAGGAAATAGGGCACTGAAAATCACGGCCGTCAGCGAAGGGTTAACGGCATAAAAGATTTCTGTCTATTTGATGGATTTAGACAGAAATAGACCTTAGTTTCCGATTTTTAGGGTTTCAAAATTATACAAAGTAGGTGAAGTTTATAAATATGAACTTACTCTGCTTTTGCTAACTTTGAAATATTAAAAATCAATAAAGACTACATGAAGATGGAAATTAAAATTCCATCCCTTATTTCATCCTTTTATTAATTTAACTTTATGTACAAAGGCGGATTTAATGCCTTAGGCATTTTCTGCCCGTCTACCTTAGATTGATGCCGAGACAACATAGTAGGTAGGACCTATAGGGTTCAAATTTTTAAAATCCCTTCATAGTGGATACTTATTTCTAACAAATAACACGCCCTCAAAGTTTTATGTCTCTAGGACATGCGTTCATTATATCAACAGTAGTCAGTTTCCATAGATATTCTATGCAAATGACATTATATTAATTTTTATGTTCTCACTAGCTGTCCCCGTGGTCTTTAGATACTGTTCTGCTCCCGTAAGTTGTAGTGCAATATTATATAGCCAATAAATTTCCTCTATAAATTAAACAGTCAAAAAATTAAACTTATGTAATTTATACACTAAAATTAACACTTTATGCACAAACGTACAGAGGCGGACTTAATACCTATTACATTTGCAGTGATAGTCATAAATTGACATATCAAAACTGTTTATAGAAAATTGATATAATTATTTAAACATTTAGGTATTATGTATTTTATTTGTAATAATAATGTTATAAATAATAAATTGATGGGTGTAGAAGAATAAACAACTATTTATATTTTATAAATGACATCCTATTTCCGATGGCCGCGGCATTTTGCGTGAACGGCTAGACGGTTTACGCAAATTCTTTTTTGTTACGTATTTCATTGGCAGGATAAGATTCTTATGAAAAAAATATGGGATAGCAGCACGGAAAATTACCAAAAAAGGAAAAAACGACTGCATAAACTATTCTTATATGGCGTGATGGCGTTTGATATAACTGTCAGTGGTTTGACATATGGGATGATTGAAAGAATGCGCCCCACGACTATAAATTTACATATGTGAACTAAGAATAGAAGAATATTTTCAACACTTTTAGTTGAGAGCAATCACATCTAATATTAAAATTTAATAGCACAAGAGGAACAATTGAGTTGTTAAGTAGAAAGCAATAAAATTATAAATACTTAATTTATTTTGTGTAACTTATACGTCTTATCTGTGCACCTCGCTGGAATGCGATTCTTCTCCCGCTTTCCCGCGCGGCGCCCCGTTTTCCCCTCGTTTGTTTAGTTGCGTTATGTCAAAACGCGAGCTGCACAGTTACTTATTTGAAATCAAAATGCATAGTTAGGACAGAACTACGTCTTATGGACAGCAAATTTTTATTTATTGACACAGTGAACGTCCCCGTAAGCAATATGATTATTTATACGTGATTTCAATAATCAAATACATTCCTGTATCTTACAAGACACGTAATTCATGTTTAACTGATCAAACCTCAATTCGATTAAATTCAGTTTCCGCGATTTGTCAAATCCAGCCCTGTCCTAGGATTAAACATAATTTCATTAGTCAAAGCCTGAAACACGCTATAGGTTTCAACATTGACCAAAAATTAGAAAAATAAATAAATAAATATACTCGGACAATTCACACACGGTCATCTGATCCCAAGCTAAGCTCTGCTTAGAGCTTGTGTTTGGTAACAAGACAACTGATATACATTCTTATATAATTTATGAATACATACCTACATTATTATAGATAAATTACACCCAGACACAAAACAAACAATCATGCTCATCCCACAAAGTTTGTTCTGGGTGGGAATCGAACCCACGACCTCCGGCTTAGCAGTCAGGGCTACTAACCACTACACCAACAGGCCCGTCAAAGGTTTGGAGCCAAACCCAAAATATAGATACCTATGCCTTTTTACGTTTTACTTTTAAAACCTCATTGATTTGATTATGTAGCAGTAAAGACCTTCTATATTAGGTAGCTATTGTTTGACAGTTACCTAAACCTAAAGTTCTTTATTCAAATTGGGCCTAATTTGACAGGTACATACAGCCTGGAGAGTTCTTTATTCGAAACGGGCGTATTTTTTTTAATCAAACAAAAAGGTTAGTTCTCTACTGAAATATTAGTTTAACCTTTGCTATTATTGCTGGTTAATGAACAGAAATGTTAACGCAAATAATGTTAAAATAATGTACGGATTGTAATTAGTAGGTTTTGACCTTAGTGCTGAATTAGATAGTAGGTAATTTAAGTGTACTCTGGCCTGTAATTATACGAATAAACACAATACTCCAATTAAAGATGATTAGAAGCCTGCTTAAAACCGGTATATGATGGTTGATATTAAGTTTTAATATGTTAGGTTGGTGTATTTTCATTTTAATGTATGAAATGGTTTTTAGGGTTCAACACCTAGAAGAATGAGGATAAAAACAGGACTCTATTACTAAGACTTCACTGTCTTTCTGACTGACAGCAGGCTGTATCTTATGAGCCGCTATAGCTACTCAGTTGAAATATTTTTTACAATGATGACTGTTTTCTTGCCTCTCTATCAATAAAATAATTAAATAAACAAAACCCAACTGCAGTTTTGGAAGTCGGTGTCTTAGTTTGGGTCCGTGGCTTACGCCCCCAGTGGTCGACGCACCTGTGGCCGACGCCCCCGATACGATTGCAGCCAGGTAACACCAGGTAACTGGGTAGACAGAGAATGCCTAAGGCTTTAAGTCCGCCATTGTACATATGTGCATAAAGTTAAAATAAATAAATAAATAAATAATGAAATAAATTAAGTGAGGCCCCAATACAACAAACGTGATTATTTTGCCGTCTTACATTGGGATAGGTCTAATGTTGTATAATATTGGTACGAAATTCTTCGTGTGCTAGTCCGTCTGGCACTTTGCCGGTTTTATTTTATTCGTCTGTATAATATTATTTTGTTATCTTATCTTTTCTATAATGGTTCTCTGGTTAGTGTTATGTGGTTGTGAATAGGTATAAGTGCGTGATATTTATAAATAATTACTTAATATGATCTGTTACGATGGATTTGTAGTGGATTTGTAGTAAAAAATGAACTGCTATAGTTTATTTTTTACCCTATGTTTTGTAAATTTTGCGGCAAACGACAATTAATTTTAATAAAATGTGAACGTAGTGTTTGTTTCATAGTGTGTGTGTGTGTGTGTTGTATATATTTTTTTCCACATTAGATTTTCATAAATCTTCCTTGCTGTTTCACCCGTCTATGTAAACAAAAATGACGAACATGAATGATTTGTGTATTTTTTTTTTACTATATCAGGCTTTGATTAAGTTTTGGAAAATATAGAAAAATGATATTGGTGATGTTGTTACCTAGTCTAATGGTGTGATAATAACATAACATGAAACTATCTAATATTATAAAAGAGTAAAAAAGGTTTGCTATGAAAAAGAGGAAAAAAGAAAATTTATTTTGCATTCGTTCTTTAGCAGATATGCAATAAAAAAACTCCTAGCTTTTGAGTAAAATTGCAAAGACAGAATAAATAATAATATTACTGCGTCTTGAATAAAGTCCAAGTAAATTATTATCTAGCTTTAGCAGATGCTCGATTCTTCTTAATGAGACATCAAAGATTTATTTTAAGAGGAATTCAATACTTCTTATCATGGCGTATTTTACTTCTTTTTTTCATTTTTAAAGTTAAAAACAATATTCAAGCAGATGTTTGATTTACTGTCTTTAAATATGGAGCCAATCTTTAAGCAATAATATTTTTACTAGCTGTCCCCCGCATTTTGATATACTCGATACGCGATATAACTTGATTGCAGTCTATCTTTGTATCAAATTTCATATAAATCGGATCAGCAATAAAAAAACACACGTGTTTTGGACATAGGGAATGCATAAAACAACATTTAAAAAACCAAATGCGCCGTATTACTTGTTTTGATATTCCTAAAAAAACATGATGATCTGTAAAAGTATCACATTTAAACAACTTACAAAAAAAGTCGTTAAAAAAGAACAAAAAATATAATTATATAATTGACACATCGTTGTTGTAATATGGCGAGAACAATTACAAAATAATTTCCATTATTTAAAATTCTCCTCACCAAAGTGATTTAATTGCGTTAAAATTCCGGCCAGTGACATTAATAAAGAAAATAAATCACTGATAATAAATGGGCATCGTTAATTATTACGTATTAATAATAATGGTACAATTTATCTTAATATTCCCGCGGAAGGAAGTTATTTTTTCCGCTGACATCCGCAGCTGACGTTTTAAATTAATTATTTATTGTTCTATTTGCACGATTGTTAGATTATTATTTACTAGCTTTTTTATGTGACTTTGCTCGCCAGTTTTTATTCAAATTTATTATTATTTTTTATTTCATCTTTTCCTTAGAATTTCCAAACACGTTTCAGAGCGCCTTCAAACCTTGAAACACACGTAATTTGAGACACGATAGAATGATAATAGCAGCTCGACAGCCGGTTGTCGCTTTGTCGTCGAAAGGTTAAGCCATAAAAAGAAACTACTCCGCTAAACTTAGAATATTTGTTTTGTGTCTGGGTGTGATTTATCTATAATATGTATGTATTTAAAAATTATATGTATAAGTATGTTTATCAGTTGTCTGATTACCATAGTACAAGCTCTGCTTAGTTTGGGATCAGATGGCCGTGTGTGAGTTGTCCTAAGATATTTATTTGAATATTTATTTATTTATTGTGCAAATTTCATATTTTCAGCTTCAGTAATTTTGGCTGTGCATTGATTACTGCTTTAAAGCATGTTTTGCAGCGGTTTTGCCCATGTGGATATTGAAAAATATCCATATAAAGTATTCTATGTCCATTTTCCGGATCATCATTGAACCAAATTTTAATTAAACCAGTTGAGTAGTTTAGGCGTGAAAGCGTGACAGACAGACAAACAGAGTTACAATAGCATTTGTGAATGAATTATTGTTTATAATCTGTTGGTTGTAGAGACTTGTTAATAATGCAATATTATTAGTACATTGATAACCTTCCGGTTGTTTCTCTAGTAGATTTTTAATTGTTTAATTACGAAGAGTATTTAAGTAACTATTATTATTTTGAGTATGACATATTTATAATGTGTGTAAAAATATTGCTGATGTCGCTCACTGAGAATATTATATTTTTTGTAACATTGTAAAATATATTATACCTGTTTATTCGCAATAAATTAATAATTTTAATTTTGTTTCAAAAAATTGCAGACTGCATTTAATGAAAAAGTCAAGGTCATTTAAAAAAAAATAGATACTCAAACAACACCACGCGTTTTTCAAATGGTTGGTAATTTTCCTTAATTGAGCAAAGTAGTAAAAAGTTTGAACGATTAATTGTAACTCCCTAAAATTACGACTCGCTTTAATTAGATACCACTTGTAGCTTTATAGCCGAAAGATCGTTAAACTGGCGTTGTCTAGATAAAAGTCATCAACTTTTTAATAAAGATAATTTTTATAATGTATTTTTAACGCCACTAAATTATCGTTATAAATTTTGAGGGTATAAGAATTAGGAGCACCATTTACTAATAATTATCTTACTACGTTAATAAAATATTTTTTCCACCATTAATTAAAAATAAAAATACATTTCTTCAACAAAACACAAAAAAAAATACCAACCTTCACAAAACTGCAACCTGTAAAATCACTAAACAAAATCACTTCACAAAACTATTTATTTTATAAAAAGAACACTGGAGAAAAAAAAACAAAACTGTATTCCACGCGCACTAAAAAAAAAGCGTTCGACTTCCAAATTCGATTGTTTTCTGTTACAAAAAAGTTTATTCGGCCGCGATATTATTTAACTGGTTGTAACGCGACGCGCGCAGTGCTCAACGCTTGCTTACCGCCACTGAACACCGTCGGTTTCTTCACGCGTGCGCAATGAGGAACTGGCAGAATCGCCAAACGCTTTATTTTTAGTGTTTCCCTTTACCTGCGCTTTCAATTACGACTGCATTGTGACTTACTTACTTTTTCTTCGGTTTGTAAGGTAGATGGAAAGTTTTGTCACAGTTTATAAAAAAATTACGGTATTTTTTTAAGTTCGGGTAGGCACCCGAAATAAATAAAATTGAACGCCTGTGACGTATTGAATTTCCTTCGGGTAGTTCCATAGTTTTAGTTTTCTTAAGATTCAATTTAAATGTCCGGTATATTGGGCCACTCATTTATATAAAATAAATCGCATGTTTGGTTTTAAGGTCGCTAACGCGACTGCTGAACGTCAGGTCCTAGGTTAAATTCTAGGCCATAAGGTTTTGCTGATATATTTCTTTATTAATTTCTTAGTACAGCTGGAAGTTGGTGGTAAAAAATCCACGTGCCTCAGAACATACGTAAAACCCGTTGGTCTCCGTTTTCATTCGGAGAATTTCAGTAGTTTCGAGTAGTTTTTGCCATAATTTAAAAAGGCAATACCTTTATATTCCATACTTGTAGTCTTGTATTTGCCATAATTTCATTAGTAGTAATGCTTGAATTGACATAATTGTGAAATTCTATAAAATCATTTTCAATTATTTCATAGTGTTCATAATTGACAGTGATCAAGACAAGTGTCACAGTAATTTTGACCTTTGCCTTAAATTTTTAAATATCCTTTACTCTAACATTTATTTACTTTAAGTAATACATAATTTTTGGGAAAAAGGATTTAATGCAAAAAAGAAATTAAGTATATATCACCCAAAATAACTTTGTTATTTAAAAAATAAGGAGAATAATTAGCTCCCTCGACGGAGCTCGACTACACGGAGCTCCTATTTCTGGGTTGTCATAGAAAAAGTCTAGACAGACGATGGTAGGCTTCTTATTAATAGATAATAATTTAGTAAGGAAATTACAAAAATAACTGAATTGACAAACGTACAGAATGATTTGCTCTATAGATTATTCTATAGATATATCTCTTATCAGCACGGCAAAAACGAGAGGTCAGGTCGTACGCCCGCAAATTGCACGTGACCTACCATATCACTAGTCATCGTCAGCTGTTACACATATACAATGCGGTAAACCAACTTAAAATTATATTAATAAACGAATTAAGGTGATTCACACACGGCACCGCGCTCCGCCGCGGAGGACGGTGAGGCGGATGTCATGAGTTGTACAAGACACTTTGAAATCCGTTGATACCTCCTAACACACGTACACCGCTCGACCGCGCGGCCGAGCGGTGTACGTTTGTTCACCCTCCGCGGCTGTGCGCGGTGCCGTGTGTGAATCGCCTAATAATATGAATTGTGAATAGCCACACACCAGACGGGCCACCGCGTTTCGATTGCGCAATCCAGTGGCGTATTTGCAAACTCTTTGGGGACTCCATCGAAAAATCGTGGTTGTTTTTTTGACACAAGTGTTCTTAAATGTCGTACTGTCCTTATCACTCTAAAATATAATATTTAGCAAGACGTAAACGAATTAACCGTCCGGATATAAATGTCGTTTGGGAATTTGGGGTTTTATTTTCTACACATTTTTATTTCATTTTTTTAAAGCTATTGTTTGATGTCCTTTCGCATGTTAAGTTGTTATACGAATTTAGATAAACCGGGAAACCTATATTTGTAATCCATACTAATATTATAAATGGGAAAATGTGTCTGTCTGTCTGTCTGTCTGTCTGTTTGTCTTTCTTTCACGGTAAAACGGAGCGACGGATTGACGTGATTTTTTAAGTGTAGATAGTTGAAGGGATGGAGAGTAACATAAGCTACTTTTTGTCTCTTTCTAACGCGAGCGAAGTCGCGGGCAGAAGCTAGTGCATTATATACGTATATATCGCAGTTGGTTTTCTAACTAATTAAATAACAAAAAAATAACAAATTGCAGATAACAATTCAGAAGCCTCCGTACGCAAGTTCGACTGGCACTTAACTGGTTTTTCATTGAGTAACGCGTGTTAAGGAAGCTGCAGATGCGGGCCAAGGATGCTAGCTAAGGATGGGAGATAAGGATATGAACTAGACACGTGTGAGCGTTTTAGCTATGTGCAGAGACGAGTATCGGACGTACCAATCTATACTAATATTATAAATGGGAAAGTGTGTCTGTCTGTCTGTCTGTTTGTATGTTTGTCTTTCTTTGACAGCAAAACGGAGCGACGAATTGACGTGAAATTTTAAGTGGAGATAGTTGAAGGGATGGAGAGTAACATAGGCTACTTTTTGTCTCTTTTTAACACGAGCGAAGCCGCGGGCAAAAGCTAGTTATATTATAAGTAAAAAGGTGTAGACAGATTACCTACACGACATTCGATCTTCAAAAATGGCACACTAACGCAGACATAAATAACTAAATATTGCAATGGCACCTAAAGTATGTTAGACATCAAAGTAGGATGGCATGATTCAAGTATTGCGAGTAAAAAAGAGACAAATATACTTAATTTGTGACTGAGGTCAATCGGTTAAAATAACCACATTTTAAAGTGCCACTTTCTGCCTATAACCTATCTACCTTTTTTATACTAATAATATTTTATAGAAAAGGAAATATTTATATTTTTGAATGTAACGAATAAACTCAAAAACTACTGGACCGATTTAATATTCTTTTTTCATTAGAAAGTTACATTATCCCTGAGTAACATAGGCTGTATAATATTACGCTATGTCTCACGGGAGTGAACCAGTAACCAAAAACCTAACGTAACGCGGGTGAAACCACAAGGAACAGCTACTTCTTTAGTTATAATATTATTGTGACGTATTATGTAGTTAGCGCTCGTTTTCCTGAAAGTCTTGTCTCAGTAAACGTGAAAAGAAGGCCTAGTTGGATCTCTCGGGAGATTAAAATATGTAGCAAAAGAAAGCGCCAACTATTATGGCAATATAGACAAAAACCTACCGATACGAATAAAAATAAATTTAAAACTTACTCAAAACTACTTAAAAAAATTATTTACCTAACTCAACGCGCACAAAATATACATAAAATCAAAACATCAAATAATAGATCTAAAACTACTTGGGAAATAATTAGTCAAACAAAATTAAACATACCAAAAAACACTATAGACAAAATCCGATATAATAATGAAACTGTAACTGACCCCAAAATTATTGCAGATATATTTAACAACTATTTTATAGAGAAAATCCAACCTGTAACTAGTTCGGGAACCATGGTCACCAAACATATTTTAGCTAGAAAAGACTCAATGTTCATGGCCCCTAGTCTAGCAATTGATGTATTTAAAATTATAACGGCCTTAAAAAACACAAACGGTGTAGGCTACGATGGTATATGTACAAAAATAGTTAAATCAGTGGCATATGAAATAAGTAGTCCCATAAGCCACATCATTAATCTAAGCATAGATGAAGGAATATTTCCGATAGCGCTAAAAAATCTATTGTAAAACCAGTGTTTAAGAAACAAGATAAAGAGTTAGTGGAATTTTACAGGCCGATATCGCTAATACCAATAATGTCAAAAATTATCGAAAAATATATATATAAGGAACTTAATTCCTATCTTGAAAAAAATGATATACTCTGTGATGAACAGAAAGGATTTAGGGAGAAAAAAACGATTAACTTAGCCATTTACGACTTCTTGCATAATGTTATGACAAACATGGATAAAAACAGTGGCGGATTAAGAGTATCCGAGGCCCTAAGCACAGAGCCTGTGTAGGCCCTCTATTGCTTAAAATGGAAATGAAAGGAATGGAATGGAAGGTAGAAAGTATAAAATGAAAGTTGGACTCAAGGCCGTGCCAAGACAATAGGGGCGCCACGCCATGCGCCATCGAAATTATTTGCTAGTACTAAACTCTCTCGACCGCAGGCCCTCATCCACGGTGGCCAGTAGTCGTATTGTGACTCTAGACGCCTATGCCTGGGTCTCTGTCCAAATCGTGAGGATTGACGCTGCCTCACGCTCCCCGTCGTGTCCTTCTCTAGCTTGACTGCTTCGCAAAAGGAGGCAACGGCTTATTATTCACTTGCATGGCCTAAACTGAACCAGCGCCTGGCACGAGAGGCCACCGCCGCCGATCGCTGCAGATTTCAAGCCACTAAGCTCTATCTTCCGATATGGCGTGGTGGTTTCTTCAAAAAAGGCGCTAACACGCTCCTTTTAAGAATTATAAGCCCATCTTGCTTCTAAGTCATGTATAAAAGCTGTTTTCGAGAGTCATTACGAATCGTCCCGTTCGCGGGCTAGACGAATGCCATCCTCCCAAACTAGGTATTCGATAAGGGCTTAGTCTATAGACTGAGGAGTTTAGTCGGTCTTTATGTCTGGCGATCGTGGACTTAGAGAAGACCATCGATTCAGTGGAAACGAAGGTTATGATGCAGGCCCATCAGAGATGTCGAATTGCCCATCGGTACATCGAGGTGCTCTTACAAAAACGCCACCATGTCAGTTCGCCTCCAGGATCGGAGTTTGAAAACTCTAACTGTAGATATTGCAAGATGTCTTTGAGCTTCAGAACTGGGTTGACTTTGGGATCAACATAAATGCCGATTACAACACCCACTTTCGATTGGCTGACGAAATTGTGGTCACGGCAGAGTCGCTGAAGGATCTGGGCACGATGCTCGACCACCTCAGTAAAGTTTTTCAACGCGTGGGCCTCAAAATGAACCAAATAGATCACAAAAATCTTGTATAATAGCCATGTACTGCCCACCCAAATAACCATTGAGAACGCCAGTTTGAAGTTGTGGATGAATATGTATCTACACTTAGGCCAAATAGTCCGACATGGTACGTCCAACTTCGAGAAAGAGGTCGGTCGATAAATCCAACTCGTTTTGTCAGGGAAACAACGCTCTATTTTCTCGTCCTCAATACCCCAGTGCTTGAAGGCAAAAGTCTTCAATCAGTGTGATACATAAGTCTTCAATCACTGTTGCCAGTGATACATATGGATCTGAGACGTGGACGCTAGCTTCAGGCCTCATAAGTAAGCTCAAAGTCGCTCTTTCCAACGCGCGTTCGGTGTTTCCGTTTCCGTTCGAGAAGATCCGTAGGATATAACCAAAGTCACCGATATAGCTCACCGAGTCGCAAAGCTGAAGTAGAAGGGGGCTGAGCACATAGATCGAAGAAATGATGGAGGAAGAACGTTCTCGAACGGTGGCCCCGTATTTGCAAGTGCAGATTCGGTTTCCCGCCAGATGGACGGATGACCTTCCTAAGTTCGCAGGTAGTCGTCGCCCAACTTTTTCCAGCACATGCGGTCGGAATAGAACCGCATGTGCTGGAAAAAGTTGGGTGGGGCCTATCTCCTGCAGTGGACACTCATGGGCGGATACGCCGGATAATAAACATACGGTATCGTTAAATCGGTATTATTTTTGTGATTTCGGACATATTGTGGATGAATCTCGATAAAATGTAGGTATAAAATGAAACGCCAGCAGAGGATGGAGGCCCCTGGAGAACAGGGGCCCCAAGCACGTGCTTGTAGTGCTTATACGTTAATCCGCCACTGGATAAAAACATACCAGTCTGTGCCATTTTTTGCGACATGACACAGGCGTTCGATTACGTACAGCATAATATACTACTAAGCAAACTTAATGCATATGGTATAAGGGGAAATATATTTAATCTAATACAATCTTACCTAAATAACAGAAAACAAGTAACTCAAATTAGTAAAATAAATATGAACACCAAACGTGAAGAATTTTTTACGTCATGTGAGCGTACCGTCCCTCATGGAGTTCCGCAAGGAAGTGTACTCGGACCACCCCTTTTTACTATCTATATTAATGACTTCCCGAAAGCCATTAAACATCCCATGACACTGTTTGCGGATGACAGTACGATTACTATACCATGCATTAATAAAAATGATTATGAAATGGAGATAACTAATACTTTAACTGATGCGGTAACATGGCTCAATAATAATAATTTGAAAATTAATTTAAATAAAACTTTGATTATGTACTTTAGCCAACGATCATCATTATACTGTAATCTTGACATTAAACATAATAATAAAAAAAAATCAGACAGCTAATATTACTAAATTTTTAGGTCTAACAATTGACAGAAATTTAAATTGGAAGGCTCATATTGAAGTTTTAGCCAAAAGAATGAGCAGTGCGGCATATGCGTTATATAAACTATCTTATACTCTAAATAAAGAAGCGCTAATAACAGCCTACTATGGTTTGGTTGAATCTCTCATAAGATATGGTGTTATCTTCTGGGGTAACTCAACCGATAGGGATATTATTTTTAAACGCCAAAAATTTTGCTTGCGATCTATGTTTAATATCGAAACTACCGATAGTTGTAAAAACTACTTCATTAAATATCGTATATTAACATCACCTTCAATTTATATATTAGAAATGACAATGTTCGTAAAAACAAATCCACATCTGTTTCCTCGTATGGCAGACAAATTTCCAAGATATAGACGTGATGATAGTCAACTATGTTTACATACATCAAAAACTGCACTTATGCGCAAAAGTGTTTTTTGCATGGCCCCAATTATCTATATAAATTGCCCAAAAGTTGGAAAGAACTAACCATACCTAAACTTAAACAAACAATGAAATTGTTTTTGACACAGAAAGCCTATTACAGTATTACAGAATTTTTAAACGACTCCGTGATTGTAATAAGTAAATAACTATTAGAACTAAGATTGTCGTAATTGAGATTGTGTAGCAGTGGAGAACATAAGGCATTATGATAAATATAATTAAAATACTTATCGTAATAATTAATTTGATTATTATAAGCATGTAAATATAAATAATTGATTAATAATATATAATGATAATGCTAATGATGCTGCTATGTTATGTGTAAGTATATAATTTTAAAAGTAATTAATTAATGTAATAATAATATAATAAATACCGAAGATATTTGCACGCCGTGAAAAATGGCAGACATGTCGTGAGCCACTTTTATTTAAGATCTTGCATGTATGTATTATTTTAATTCTGTATGCATTCACATGTTTGAGCAAATAAAATTTCTTATTCTTATTCTTGTCACTAAGGCTAGACATACGCGTCTTCACAGTACGTGGTATCCACACCTGTTAGCATTAATTAAAATGGAGATTTATTCAAAATTTAAGGCATTTATTTCAATTAAACCATTAACAAGCTCATAAGAATGGTCAAAGAGTCGGTCGGTAAGTCAGAAAGGTGACGCTAATAAAATTGCTCGTGCCCCAAAACATAGGTCTTAATGGACAGGAACAAGCAAGAAACTCCACGGATACTCTTTTTAAAACTTACGTAATTTTTGGAGCTTCTATGAAAGCCATTTGAAAATAAAAAAATAAACTTTTATATTACTATAGATATAGGTCCAGGTTACCCACAATAATTTCCAAAACCAATGTCCGTGATATCCAAGAAAATTTGAAAGCACTTACATTATGAACTGGAAAAGTCTCGTCGGTACTTGGCTGAATTCGAGTGAGTTACAACCTAGTTATTTCTTACGAGACAAACAAGACAGTTGCTGAGTTCTCGAGTCAATAAGTACCGGCAACAAAGTTTGTGAACTACTGGAAGAAGTGACAACTAAACGTATTGGCTGTCAGATTGACATATCATTACTTTGTTGTCGGGCGGATTTTTGCTGATTCTGTTTTGTTTTATCCTTCTTTTTGTTCTATGTGGAGTTTTTAACCTCTCGACGCAAACGTGTGTGTCTGTGGTGCTCTTAATCGGATAAACTGATTTGTAAGCGCTTTTTTATCTGAAAGTAGATTATCAAAATTCGTTCGATCGTTTTGAAGTTATCAGATCTATTCAAAGATCAAAGCTGAAAACTAAACTAAACTCCGTGTGTTTTTAACTTTCTTTTAAGTAAGTTTTTCTTATTTTTTAATCAAACGATGGGGCCGGTGTTTCCTAGCTGAACTACTCTGAGAAGAAACATCCGAAACAAACTCAGAGGTCAAAGTCTCTTTTAAAGTCCATACAATATTGTATTGGTCAAAATATGCGAGGACCATGAAGGTAAACTGAAGGGATCTCTTGATGAGAGAAGCACACAGATTTGCGTGGACCTGTCCAAACAGTGCCAGCATTTGTCATAAGTCGTTAAGCTCAACTAAAAAACACGTAAGGAGCTCAACGTCTTGGTTGAGTGATGTCCAAGAAAAACTTTAGAAAGTACATATGAATTTAAAAAGCCACATTGGTGTTTGCCCGGATTCGAACCCACAACCTCTTACACGAGAGGCTGGCGCCGTATCCACTGGGCTATCACGACACAATGTCTTAGTAAAGTCTTAGTATTCTAAAGGAATTAAATTGGGAATAGTAGATTTGACAATCACGCGGGTGGCGCTCTGGAAAAACACTAGTTAATTATAAAATAAAATGATTAATATATAGGAATGTAGTAACAAAATAACATGATTCATTGGTCAAATACTGAGATCCTCTATTGACATTTAGGTAACAGAAAGGGTTTCCACATTAAAATTTTCGACCTTTAGCGTCTGAAATATTCAACAGGTCCTGACCAACCGAAGCGGTTAGGAAAACATTGTTCTAGTTCACGTTTGTATAGGAAATATTATCTTTTTAAATGTCAACTGAAAGGGTCATCTCGTGGACTTTTCAGAATGCGAGTATAATTATGTATGAATGTTATTGTATTGTAATAAAATTATAAGCAGAGATCTTTGCGGTTCACTAATATGTGCGGTTCACTAATATGTGACAACATTTGCGAATAAACAAAGAATAAAAAAAAACAAAGTGACATCAAAAAACTTCACATCGCTGTCAACTGGTAAAGTGTATAAAAGGCTAGCAGTATAAGCTACGTTGGACGGCAATGCTAAGCCTCTGGACAAGGAAAATTCAGTCCTTTGATCACGGTTGGGGTCAGCCAGCCTTTATCTATGATATGTATGTGGGATTGTTTGGTAAAATAAAATGTTTGACAACTTGGAAAACTCTATATTTTAATTAAAAAACAAAGAAAAAACTCAAAAATAACCTCCGTACGCTTCTATCGTTGTACGTCGTCTAATGCACTCTCCGCCATGCTTTTTCTTTCTCTCCCTGTCTCTTTCACTCTTATACCCTTCTCACTCACACCTTTGCATAATAATATAATCTTTTCCACTCACCGTTCATTCCGAATGTATGTGTTTAAAAATTATATAGCTCTGCTCAGCTTGGAATCAGATGGCCGTGTGTAAGATGTCCCAGGATATTTTTTTTTGAACAAGTTCCTGAAAAGAAAATGGACACTGGGACTATACGGCCCGAGAGAAAGACCAAGACTAAGGACCTGTTACACAACCATTCGTACTAATATTATAAATGCGAAAGTAACTCTGCCTGTCTGTCATAAATATCCGTACTAATATTATAAATGGGAAAGTGTGTCTATCTGTCTGTCTGTCTGTATGTTTGACTTTCTTTCACGGCAAAACGGAGCGACGAATTGACGTGATTTTTGAAGTGGAGATAGTTGAAGGGATGGAGAGAAACATAGGCTACTTTTCGTCTCTTTCTAACGCAAGCCAAGCCGCGGGCAAAAGCTAGTACTTTATAAAATTATGTAAATATTGATTAGTAGAGAGGATTTTTTTTCTCCTTTTTTATTTATTTGTATTCATAGTCATAATTATCTTTTGTCAACATTATTTTATTTCCAGTATAAATCATCTAATTTATTCTATTGTGAATACTGTGGTCTCCTATAAGTGAAGGAGTACACCTACCTATAACTTTAAACATTTTCTGGCAACGTATTGTGTATTTACTTCGTTGGAGATCCTTAAACAAAGAAACGGTTTATTTGGACAGTCTTCACAGAATGTGTTTACCTTTTTTACTTTATTTTTCGCTTGGTTTCTATCGGGCGACACTTTGACCCGCGCGGCTTCAACGGAAGAAAACTTAAATAATCATACGCAGCAGGCCATGTCAGACAATGTTGGGCGACATGAATTATCTTCACATTTATAAAGATTTCTGCAGTTATGTCAATGTTTTGTAAGTTAGAAATTCATATTTAATAATACTAACAATAAAATAAAAAATTGTTTTTTTTGTCAATTTCAAATATTTTGTATGGCTTGTAGGGTAAGTTAATTGTCGCCCAGCAATGTCCGACATGGCGTTGTACGTGTTAAATAAATACATAAGAAATTAATAAACCTCGAAATAGTACCTATATAATGTTATAGAATATCTACAAGATAAATTAAACAATGGAACAGGTTTGGTATGAATTTATTTGCAAGATATATTACTCAGAACTTGAACTTGAAGAGATGTCGTGATGGCCCAGTGGATAAGGCGCCCGCCTCTCGTGTAAGAGGTTGTGGGTTCAAATCCGGGCAAGTACCAATGTGACTTTTTCAATTCATATGACTTTCTAAAGTTTATCTTCGACATCACTGACATCCCGTGCCTCGGAAGCAAGTAAAGCCGTTGGTCCCGGTTGTCATTCGTAGAACTTTGACAGTCGTTACTGGTTAGCCAGATACTCTGACCAGACTAACCAAGAGGTATCGTGTCGCCCAGTTACTGGATTGTGGAGGTCAGATAGGCAGTCGCTCCACGTAAAACACCGGTATCCAGCTGAATCCGGTTAGGCTGGCAGCCGACCCCAACACGGTTGGGAAAAGGCTAGGGAGATGATGATGATTACTCAGAACTTATCAGAAGAATATAAAACAAGCACTAAGTGAATTGAGTATAATGTGGTACGTTCATAAAAGTATCAATACACCAATATGTAGTAAAACCCAACGCTGACTACCCACATTAAATTCACGAGTGACTAAACTTACCTGTGGTTTATGTGACAATATTTTTTGTACTGTATATTGCCCGACCACGCGAATATAATAAAAAATGCATGTCAATTGAATGATTCGCATTTTAGTGTTTTCGATTTTTTTTTTGTGTGGACAATGAATGTGATATTTTTAAAATCGTTTCTAGTTGCTGTAATGTAGTTTTTTTTTTGTGTGGACAATGAATGTGATATTTTTAAAATCGTTTCTAGTTGCTGTAATGTAGTTTTTTTTTTGTCATTGTAATGTTCAACAGATCATATTTATTAATAACTAGCTATTACCCGCGACTTCGTCCCCGTTTCCGGGGGATTTCTGGGATGAAAACAATCCTATGTCCTTTCCCGGGTCCCAGACTATAACTGTACCAAATTCAAATCGGTTCAGTGGTTTTTGCGTAAAGAAGAGACAGACAGACTGAGTTACTGTCGCATTTATAATTTTAGTACGGATTCATATCCATTTTAAAGTAAAATATTAAGCTATTTAGAAAGCTTTACGGGGTGTAAAGCATATTTACTTACATATTGGTTGTAAAAATCGCATGTGGTTTTGCATGAATATTTCGAATAATAATATAGTAGTACACTGGCTGACCATTTTATTAAATCGTCAATATTTAAATTTGACCACCATTTATACATTTTGCCAGGGTTGCGGAATAGTCAATAGTTACCGCAGCCCCGGAACGTAAAGGGCAACCGAAGGAACAAGGGTGGGTTTTAGTCACTTAAAGTCCGTCTCTGTCGCCCCGCCCAGGGCGGAAGAAGTATATTTGGCGATTTCCCATACATAAAAAACCCACCACATATACATTTACATTTATGACGTGCCAGATCTTAAAACTGACCATTTCAAGAAACATTCAACCCTAACCACTTCGACAAATTAACTCATATACTTAATGAAATAATCGAATGTCGGTTAACCATTTCAAACACATAACCCATTTTGTTTGGTTTCGCTTCAGGCGAGTTAAGTAGACTCGCTCATTTTCCGAGAAATTCTCACGAATTACAATGAAAACCCACAAATGCGGTGCTCCCATCCATTCCGTTCTGCGGTAATATGAATTGATGCTCCATCCACAAGAGAGTCATCAAAATCAGTAATATTAATTGAAATATTCATCTAAGCTAGCAAAATTACTATCACAATATTAATTAAGTTTTAATTGAATATGGCTCATCTAATTCCAATTAAAATCTAATAATAGGTGCTGGAAATTATTTTGAATTAAAATTAATTACTGCATTCGTTTGCTGGATTATGTTGGTATTAGTGTTATGAAGGGTTGAGCCCTAAATCTCGAATTAATAAACGTGGATTAAAGTTTAACCAAAGATCCGCGAAACATGTATGGTTTAAATTGATTCCAAGTCAGTAGCGTCAAGTAATGGGATGGCTCAGTGTTTGAGACGTCCGTATTCCATGCACGCAGTTATGGGTTTATACCCAGGCAAGTGTGAACGTGTATTTTTACATATTATTTGTGTATGTGGATTGTGAGGGGATGTGGAAACAACATTTATCCATGACATCAATGGTTGCAAAAAGCTGGTTGTCATGCGTAGATCTGTGATAATCGTCGACAAGTAATAAAAAGCCAAATTATCAGGCAATCAGTTTTACTTTACCGTATAGAGTTATCCAGTAACTGGCTTGTAGAGGATAAAATAGACAGTGGATCCACGTAAAACGCTGGTAGCTAGAACAAGTGAGACTGAAATCTGACCTCAACATAGTTTGGAAATGGTGATGATGATGACTATCAAAGATGAAATGGAATGGAACATTTGTCCTGTTGAAATGGAATGAAATCCTACAGGGGTACAATTTTTTAGACTATGTATAAAACTTTCATCTTATTAAGTTTAAAGCAAACTTTCTTTTCTTGCAACAAGTGGCTGTGTCGTCTCAGCCGAGTTGAAAGTACTAATTGGTTTAATAGTTTTGTTCAGTGGACAATCATTTCCCGTATCGTAGTAAAAGTTTGAAATTCTTGAACAATCTCTTCAATGGTTCTTGTAATAATAGTTTAAGCAACTTTTAAAAATTAACTTCTGACAAATCTTATAAAGAACTATGAAAGCATTATTTTTCATGCCTTTGAAATAATTTTATTGTTTGTACCCGAATGCCGAAAGTCTGGTTTTGTTTTTTTTTAAACGTCCCATAAAATGTTACACACAACCGCTCAGTGGTTCCTAAAATGTAGTTTAAACAAAACAGCAAATGCTCGATGTTTTATTACATGGGAATGCTCAAGTTTATCAGCACCTTTAGGCAAACTTAGCCCATATTTAAAACCGGCCAAGAGCGTGCCGGGCCATGCTCAATGTAGGGTTCCGTAGTTTCTCGTCCGTCACAATAAGTGTTTCCACTGATAAGTTTAAAAAAAAGGCTATTTGTTTCGTTGACATACTAAGTACGCAAAAGTTATTATGTCTTTTTTGTACAAAAACTGTTCTTTCTATCAAGTTCAAAATAATTTTCCTAGAAAGTACTTATAAAGTTCTACTTTCCAGATTTTTTTCATATTTTTTAAACCTACGGGTCAAAAGTTAGAGGGGGGGGACGCTTTAATTTTTCCTTTTGGAGCGATTATTTCCGATATTATTGACATTATCAAAAACTGATTTTAGTAAACCCCTTTTCATTTTTAAATACCTATCCAACAATATATCACACGTCAGGGTTGAAATAAAAAAAAATCACTTCCCTCTTTACATATAGGGGGGCTACCCTAATAAAACCTTTTTTTCCAATTTTTATTTTACCACTTTGTCGGCGTGGTTGATATACATATTGGTACCAAATTTCAGCTTTCTAGTGCTAACGGTCACAGAGATTAAGCGAGGACGGACGGACAGACAGACAGACATGGCGAAATTATATGGGTTCCTAGTTGACTACGGAACCCTAAAAAGTAGACAGTAATTTTTATTTCACTAACTATGTGGTTCTTTGTAATATGTGTGCACAAACTCATTGATTTGAAATTAATGTAGATTAGATATATTAAGGCAAGTCATTTCCCTAGCCTTTTCCTAATTATGTTGGGGTGACTTCTAGCCTAATCGGATTTAGCTGGATACCAGTGTTTTACGCGAAGTTATTTTCTATCAGACCTCCACAACCCAGTGGCTGGGCGATACGGTACCCTATGGCTAGACTTATCATACTTTCGGGCTACTGACGACCCGTAACGACTGTCAAAGTTCTACGAATAACAACCGGGACCAACGGCTTTACGTGCTTTCCGAGGCACGGGGTGTCAGTGATGCCCAATATAAACTTTAAAAAGTACATATTAATTGAAAAAAATATTAGGACGTGTCCAGATTTAAACACACAACCTCTTACACGACAGGTGGGTGCCTTAACCATTATAAATAACTAATGTATATTATTTATTGTGATCTTACTGACTATAATGGTTTCCTAAAAATTACGTAAACCAACGTGCAACCACGAAAAATCTAACCACAACAGTCACCTGATATTTTTATTCCCCGAAACAAGAAACCAAGAAAAATTACACCATTCTCCTTCCGATGCTTGTCAGTGGTGCCACAAACATATGATCTTCCTACGTGAGAGGCAACTCACATTATTTATGACAAATGCGATGAGTTGACGCAAAAACAAAGGACGAACGTTATAACTTCTGAATTTTTTATCGTAACGTGTATTTTTTGTCGCCATTTCGGTTTTTTCTTGAATCGATGTTGGAATATTGTGAGGAAATTTAGACTTACTTATTAATATAAGCACAAATCGTAAAGATCATCTTTATCTACTACCAGTCGTCCTACAAACAGATGCATTATTGATAAAAATATTCAAGTCAAGGAATCGGCCAATTAGTCTTGAAGTTAAAAGGAAGGTAGGTAGTAGCTATTGAAAAAATAAACAATAAACTACAAGAACACTCTTAATAATGAAGTTTTTACAAAATCCTTGTTACATTTATTTATACTTTATGCACAAAGGCACAAAGACAAACGCCCTAGGCATTCTCTAGAAGCCACTTTAGTGTTGTTTAAGAATGAACAAGGCAGGTGCACTTAAAGAAAATTTTAAAAGGATACTTTAAAATAATAAGCGTTCAAATGTAAAATTATAGACTAATCTTATTTACATACATACTCATGTATGTAAATAAATGTATACTTTAATATCTATAAAAGATATCAAACTTTCTCTTTATTTTATTCGGTTAAGAGTCAGTCAGTATGCATTTTGGAAGATACTAGTGAACTCCTTACCAATGATTCCAAACACGGTGCTATCTTATTTTTTTTTAATTACGTGTTGCGAGATCAATTAATTTTATTGTTATACGTATATTTTGAACAAGGCGACACTTCATAGAGCCTTTAACCAGCGGACAATCAAGACGCTTCTAACGATACCTCATTTGTACAGTTCTGATAAGCAGCTTAGGAGTTTTGAGCTAACAGACGAACATACGTTCATACATCCATACATATTTAACCTGTCAAAATCACAACCTTCCTTTGTCCTAAAAATTTACCGAGTATCAAACTTCCTGCGTCTCTGAACTAGGTAAATTAATTACAAACATTATGAAAATACTTCGCACAGATTAACAAAGATCTAAAATTAGATAAAATACTTTAAATGAACATTCCTTTACAACTGTTATAAGTATGTTCAGCTGATTTAACTTAAGCACTTTGTTTTCAAGTGTTCAAGTTTACCTGGCGCTTTGAAGTTACTGAAGAAATACTGGTTTTGTTGAAATCACTTTTATTAAGTGGTTTGGGTTGAGACTAAGGCGAAGATGTTGCTTAGCACGTATTTTAGCTTTACTCTGTCTCTATCCTGCCATCGTATTTGTTGAAATTTTAACTGAATGTGAATGATTTTTGTTTTCTCTATATAACTAAAATTATTTCAATCAAGCTACCAATCAAGTTGAAGAACCCTACCCTATCTGCCCCCCTAGACAAGTGGCATTGTAGAATAGATAGCGAAAACGAATAGATTGTCAAATGTATGGAGATGTCAAATTGTTTAGCGAAAGCTTATGTCAATTCCAAACATTCTTTAATTCTTTCTTTATTTTTTATTGCACACAAAACACAATACATACAATAAATATAATACAAGAAAAACAATACATATAAAATAGCAAAAAATATATGAGTTATATGTACAATGACGAGCTTAACCCAAATTTTAAACATTTTTTTAAACATTTGACAATCTATTCGTTTTTGCTATCTATTCTACAATGCCACTTGTCTAGGCCCTCTGGTACAAATTACGCAAATTGAAGTTTTATTTTTATGCAACTCGTAATCATTACCACAAAAGGCTGAACATACAACTATATTTTTCTCAGAAAATTGCATTTTCAAAAACACATACAATAACTGCGGTGTATTTTCAGTTGCCACAAGAAATCTTTCGGTAAACAGACACAACTGATGTGTCATCGAATCCAAAATGCGCTTTGTCAGTGGCACTGCCAATAAAAAACGTAAGTCCGGGGGAGACGGCCGTACGGTAGAGATTGCCAATCGATAAAAAATCGACTTAAAACTAAAAGATGGCTTTTAAATGTATTTTGTTGACTTCAAGACATGACAGCCAACTAGTGACAGCGGAGAAATTTTACGAAAAAAAATAAAAAAGTACATGAAATCCACTTTGTATTTTTAACATATTATGTCTGTTACATGGCAAGGAGGTGACATATTATGTGGTCACGAAAACATGTTTAGATATTTGCTTGTTTTTGTATTTTTATTGTGAAGTCAAAAACTTGCATGGTATTTTAACCTCAAAATAATCAAAAAAGATTATTTGGTTCTTCTTAAAACTGTTATGGCCATCTCACACATCCAATTGGGATAGATAACCATTTTTTTGGGGGGACTGATGCCATACAATATTAAGTGATATTTCGAGAATACTTCTAGATTTGAATGTTTTTTTAAGATGCTAAGTGACTTCGTAGTAAGCGAAACAATAGCCACCGAGTGCCTGGCTCAAAGAACATCTATAAAAAGCTATGTCTGAACAGACATAAAACAATGTGCCTATAAATTTCGTCCTATAATATCCTATCATATTATTAACTAGTTTTTGCTCGCGGCCAATAACACTAAAATGTATCTTTAAGTATCTTTTCTTAGGCTATGGACTATCTTTGTACCAAATTTTATTGAAATCGGTTCGACAGTTTAGGCCTGAAAGCGTAACAAACACAGTTATTTTTGCATTCTAATATTAGTACGGATTTAAAAGTTTGTGAATATGGATGCATGCTTATTTGTTACTCTCACGAAAAAAAATGCTGATTTCATTTTGTTGAAACTTTACAGGAATATAGATTCAACATACACAGAATAATACAAATGATACAATAACATCACGCTATGCCCCACGGGTCCGGTGTAGTAGTCAAAGACTTAGCATAACGCGGGTAAAACGACGGGGGACTGCTGGGTTATAATATACTCAGAAACTTAAGAAATTAGGTTAAAACTGCCTATAATAAGTGCTGGCCAAATCCCTCTAAGCACACTGGCCATCTTAAACATATACCCTGGGAGAGATTGCCAATCGTATTTATTTTTTATATTAAGTATTTAAAATTTTTTGGGTAACTAAAACACTCATTGCTATTAAGTTTTCGAAAGAACAATAATTAAAGTTTCGTTTATGATTAAAATGGTTGCTTCAACAAAAAACTCTCTAAAAAACTCAGCTCTGCAGCATACGCCGTTAGAAAGATCCGTGATTTGACAGATTTGGAAACAGCCCGCTTAGTTTACTTTAGCTACTTTCACAGTTTGATGTCGTACGGCATTCTATTGTGGGGAAATGCCGCCGATATACAAACAATATTTGTGTTGCAAAAAAGGGCTATTCGTGCAATCTACAAATTGAGTCCCCGACAGTCCCTAAGAGACAAATTTAAAGAAATTAATATAATGACGTTGCCATGCCAGTACATATATGAGAATTTGTTATTTGCTCATAAAAATATTAATCAGTATATGAAATACAGTGATATTCATAGCATAAATACGAGGAACAAGGACAAATTTGTTGTCCCTTCAACTAGGCTAAAGAAAATAGGAGGTTCGTTCAGATGTCAATGTATACGCTTTTATAACAAACTTCCCAGTCAGATTCAAAAACTTAGTATTAATAAATTCAAATCATTTATAAAACGTAGATTATGCAAGAAATCTTATTACTCTGTTAAGGATCACCTAGAGGATTCAAATGCTTGGGATTGAGCTGCATCAATTATATACACAGGTCTATATTAGTTTACTTTTACTCTTTTATATATTGACATGGTAATTATTGTACTTTTGACATTGATGTGTACTTTTTAAAGTATATTTATCTTTTCTATATTTTTATGTATAAAGGAGGCGAGCGAATCTGGGCTTTTTATATTACACTAATGAAAACTTTATCAATATTTTTTTCAAGATTTATTAGTTTTTACCATGAAATATTAAGATATTTAGTCATGGGATAGTAAATTAATTATTTATTCAAAACATTACTGACTGTCTGCACTTCCGGTTTTTAACAATGTTGCCAAATGAAATATGTTAATCGATCAGTAGAAATAAGATTAAAATGGAAATGTAAAACCAAGTAAAAAAAACAGTATCTGCAGAAGAAACACTGAATCGTGATTTCATCTGTTGACATGTTTTATAATATATTTTAAATAATGGTTTTTGGTTTTAAATATCGCACAAAATAATGTTTAATCAATGAAGTTGCAATAAGTTATATATATTTTTTTATTATACAGGCCACACAGTAAAAACTCATGCCAATGTCACATCTAAAGTCAAACAAATCATTCACTTCGTTGGTTTTAAACTTGCAATTGTGGATATTATGTTTTGTAGTGTTTCCGTGCGGTTTAATTATTTGATTGGTATTATTTTACGACTTTGGCTACGTATAAAGGATTCTGACGGTTATTATTTTGACGAACGACCTACGCATTTCTTACATCGGACTGATAAGTTATCTTGGATTACGAAGTAAAATACAATCAGTGATCAACATCTGAATAATATTAACCTGATGGCGTAAATTCTTCTGTACGTTTGCGCTAAATCGAAGAGGAATGAATTCTTTCAGTTAGACAGCAATGTGCCACGCAGTCGTAAGTAATTTATTTCAAAATAAGTTCACATGGTCATAAACTGTTACTATTACCAGGCGTCCGTCACTCGCTCAAGGCCACGCGTTTTATGCCTACCGCTTCGCGTATCGTCGACGATACAACGAACACCGGGCTGTCGCGCGCCCGCCTGAGTGCTCGCGCGTCACGGGTATAGCGCTGACTATCAAAATGCCGAAACCACGTAATTATTGCGTGATTATTGTGCAATTCCCCTGTTTCCCAATTCTCCTGTTTCCCTTTTGAATATATATTATAATTATTCACGCGGTTTTGGATATTTTCGACACTAAAATATAATAATCGGAAATTCAAGGAACGAAAAATATGCATCAGTCATTTTATTAAAAGAAAAAATATTTGATCAACAAAAGAAAAAAATATTTTTTTTCTAAAACATTCGTTTTATTAGGTACCATTATCATCATACGTATAACCCTAGCAGATTTGTTGGACGACACGCACACATTTTAGTCGCGCGGCGGGCATAAGAATCTCAACTCTCTTTGTGCGTACTTATGGTACATTTCTCCTCGCTGCAAACAGTTGGTATTATTATTATGATTTTGTAGGCTATTATAGCGTAGGTTTTTTCGTTTTTGTATTGGAGTGAAGTATCTGTTACGTAGTAACTATTTATTAATCTGTGCTATTACTAAAATACTTCTGATTTATATTTACTCAAACCAAGCCTGATCATAATGCAAAACTTCCAGTCAATAATTCATAATTATCAATTCAAGGCGTTTATTGCAAAACAAACAAAGCTAATTTTGTATGGACTAATAACATCCTATATTTTTATTTTTCTCCCATGTAGAAATTGTAAATATTGGTATTTTTTTTAATAATAGTAATATTAAAAATGAATAATGCAAGAATCGTTGCTGTATAGTCAAACCCAATAATGTATGGACCTTCGCCCGCCTTCTTTCATATTTATTTATTGACATGATTATTTTGTAGTATTGACATTGATTTGTACTTCTTTAAGTATGTTATTATTTTTATATACATTATACTTTTTTTTGTGAGTGTGAGGATTATGTGGGTCATTCATTATCCTAAGAATACACATGTACTAATATATTTTCTTTGACTGACAGTTTGAGTAGTTATGCGGCCTACCCAAATGTCCTTACTTTGGTATTGTTCGTCAAAACGTTGGGCTCCTTACGTCTTAAGTTGAGCCAAACGATTGCTGACAAATGCTTGCACTGTCTGGACAGGTCCACTCAAATCTGTGTGCTTTTCTCATCAAGAAAGCACATCAGTCATTAACCTTCATGATCCTCGCATAATTTGACCAATACAATTGTATGGACTTTAAAAGAGACTTTGACCTCTGAGTTTGTTTCGGATGTTTCTTCTCAGAGTAGTCAGTTACGAAACACCGGCTCCATCGTTCGATTAAAATATAAAAAACAAAGCATTGACGTGTAAAAGTGTTATGATATAACCTATTTACAAAATAAAGATCATTTTAATCATTTTTTAATCATTTTAATTGTAGTTACTCAGCAATATGGCATCAAAGTAAGTAGGGCCAACTCCCCCGGACTTACCCTATATATAATATTTTACGGTTTTAAGGGATATAACGCGCACGTACTTTTTTTATTTGTTTTTCGCTTGACGTTTCGGCAGGGTTACACCTGCCATGGTACAGTAAAATATTAATATGCAACGCGAAAGTTTAAAATATAATTTACCCTATATATAATTAGACATATAGGTTGGTTATATTTTGAAGTGATACAATTTAAGAAGCTATCTAATTTAAGCAACTCGACTCTATTAGTGGAATAACATTAAACGTTAATAAAAAAGTTACATGGAAAAGTTGTGTAAAATTCAAAATTTATGCGACAAACTTTTACTAGTCACAAAGGTTTTGTTAAACTTATCCTAATTACAATCACATTGAGAAGTTAATAGAGGTGACATTGTAACTAACTTGTGAACGATTTTGATTGGCAGAATTAACCTTGTTATTGTAACCGAAATATAATATATTATTTGCATTGTATCCACTCACAGCTAAAGAAGTATTATTGTAGCATGTCTAAACACAACATTTTAATGCATTTATTTTTATTCTATTCTAATTTGTAAATCATTGTTTGTACAGTCGGACGCACGATCTAGTTTGTTAGTAGATAGTGTAGCCTAAAACATTGTCTTTAAACGTACAAGGTTAAAAACCTAACCTCTTGTGTTCTTCCCATGTATGCATGCGTGTGCCACTCGCAATGGCGGTGGGCTGTCGGACCGTGTGTCCCTGTGTGAGTGCGCATTTTAAAATTTTCGTATGCTTCACAAGAGCTTGTTATAAAATTACGTCCGTATTTTTAGACCCATTCTTAATACGAAGTTCAAAAGCTATTCACATAAAATATCCAGTCACCGTGAAATCATATTAAATTAAAACGGTACAGATTTAATTTCGCACGATAACTTTCATCCATTTGTGAATGTAAACAGGGTCGGCTTTGATTACAATAAACATTCGACTTGATTATTCGATGTTTAATCATTTTGAGTGGTTGCTCAGTGATCAATCGCTTCTGAGCCTTCGATACTTTACGGGTTTATTTTTATTTAATTTATTTAATTACGGCACTGGGCAGGTACAAATGTGACTTTAAAATAAATTTAAACTGAGATTTATTTTTTTAATTTGTTAAAAGTGACGCTTTTACTCGTCAATGTTGTTTTTTTTTTATTTTTTTGAATGGTGGGGTCGGTGTTTTCAATATCTTGATGAACCAGTAATTATAAAGCCTCGTCCCCACTAGGAACATTGGTCGAGCGACATGTGTCCCAAGTGTAAACTGTTCCTTGTCGCACAGTCGATAAAAAGTAGTGACAAGGAATAGTTTCAATAATGTCGCGGCGATGTCGTCCGACGTCGCCTGACATTGCCCGATGTCACCGGGGACACCTGCGCTCGACAAATATTCCTAGAGGGGACGAGGCTTCAGGCGCCCGCTTTTCGTATCGAGGAAGGAAGATCGACTCCGGGAAGTACCAATGTCGCTTTTTCAATTCAGATGTAATTTCTAAACTTTATCTTGCATCACTGACATCCCTTGCATCGCTTTAACACTATCATGCGTTTCATACATATAATATGTTTAATACGTTTAAACTATTTTAAAGACTACGGTGAAACTGCAGAATTGCACCAAATAATGTATTATTTATTGACTCCTTTATATTTGGATGAAAATTGCATTCAAGCTCTAAATTGAAATAAATTAGGTCGAATGTCGACTGCTCGACAATCTCTAGTTAATATAAATGACTAAGAAATGTAAACCATATTAAAGAGGAAAGAGAGATGTTTTGAAAACTAATTTATTTTAATTGGTTCTGTATAGAAGTTTCTCAGAAACTGGACATTATTTATCTTGTCGCACCGTCGGCGTCGCATCATTGAAACTTGCCCGTTTGAATTTCACTTTATTATGAAGGTGGGCTTACACCACACTATGATGTAATTTTTTTTGACCATCATTAAGGTTTTGGGTGCTAACCGTCACATATACGTGACAAGTAAGCGTCGTTTGAATTTCACTTTATTTTGATGGTATTTTTGCTTGGCCTAAAGGGCATGAGAGTGCATTTATGATATAGAGTTCAAAAGGTTAAAAATAATAAAATTTTCTTTTCACGTAAAAGATTTTTAAAATAACAAAAATTATCAAAGCTGCAATAACCATCAATATAAAATTTAATATTGTCAGTAACAAACTATCAAACTGACTTTAAACCTGTCAAAAAGACAATAATTTATATTCTTTTTTTAGTAAAAAATGAAAAAAGATAATGTGGTGACGTTACTATCGACGTTTGAGAAACAAAGGCGCTCAAACAATAATGATTAATGACTTTGAAAAATCAATACACGGGGTGGGTTCCCTGCTTTGTTAAAATTTTAGTCTAAACGGAATTCAAGAATTCAGTTAGCCTTTTGAAGATATTTACAATTGGTTTCTTGTTTTAAAATAACTAATTAATTGCCTTTGAGACGGAGTTGGGTCTGTTAATATTGTTAAGTGTACGTTTTCACGGGAAATTGAAGTCGAGTATTTCAATGATGACTGTTTAGGTACTGTCTTGTGAGAGTGTTAACATAATAATATTTTTCTTTCTCTTAAAATAATAAAAAAAAAACATCAATTAGGTATTTTTCTAAAACTAGTTAATTATTAGGTATCGGATTTAAATCTGAGGTATCTTAAAATAATATTATAATAATACATTATTTCTTTTATTAGCTTTAACCCGCGGTTTCATTCAGCTGAATATGAGCTAACGACGCTAACGTTGTACATTGCACAAAAACTATCACACATTAGCAGGCCGCACATCAGACATACATTTGCATCTCGGTAAATGTGGCGCCACATTAGCAACCTGACACATTCAACGCTCTCCCGTAACTAGTTCGCGGGCCCGCACACCAAAGACACTTTGCGGACACAATACACTTGTAGCGGACAATTGCGGTGCAACAATTGTGGCGAGGTAAATATTCAATGCGTGTTTCAAGTTGCGCTGGTGTGCAACCTTCTTAAAATGCTGCTTTTATATTTCTTCGAAAAACTGAATAAAATTCTCCTTAACAAATATTAGGCGTTTAGCGGCATGGACAAAATTTTTAAACTCTGTAACCGCTCCTGGCATGTGTAATTTGGTAATCTAGATCGAAAGTCGTGTCAGTTGAACCGGGTAATTTAGTTAAGTTTTATTTTGACCCAACTCTAGCCAATTGCTTTTTCTAAATATGAGCTGAACCAGTTTTAGTACAAAATAAAAATTTTATGAACAAAACTAGAAGCTATTTAGCAAACGATATTAATTTGTGTGTAGGTAATAGTGGTAGTTTTCCATGTGCATACAAATTATTTATCTTACTACATTTGCTTTAAGACTTATAATTTTTATACTCGTCGTAAAAAAGTCGGCGTGACCTCTGTTTTGTAAACTAAAAACTAAACTAAGAAACCAGTTTCACGTTTATTAAGAAACGGCACCTTGTAAAAAAATTCCAATGTAAGGTAATTTCAATGAAAAAATAGGACTCCTAAAGTCTATTTTCGGAAACCAATTGATAGTTGTGTCTACCTGACTATTCGTTGAATCGATAAGCCATGTTATTAAGACACGAATCCAGCCGGAAAAAAAAGAAAAAATTCAAAAAAGGAACCACCGTTCAAATTCAACCGCAAAGCAACATCGTAAAACACCCGAAAACATTTCAATATAGCGGAAATTCTATAACCAGAGTAAACTAGATCAGGTTGCAAATCGTCGTGAGTGCCTGTAAATTTTGTTACTCAGATCCGTAAAGCCGAATTAGGCCGAATCAATCCGAAGTAGGACCCACGTTCCGACGCCGGTAAAAAGAACTGAGTTTTATTTGAGCTCCGGGCCTTTTAAGACCCAGTGGAAGAGGATATCTGATGAATATAAATAGGAAGTTATTGTTGCTGTCAACTGTTTGTTTTCTTTTTCAAAATACGGAGTCACGGATTGTATAGGCTTCTATTGTTTTTTGGGTTAGCGCGATTTTTGGTGTAAGAAAAAGGTAGGTTGATTCTTTTGAGGAAAGTGTCGGCATTTTTAGTGTTTGCTTCATAGAAAGCTTTTGCTTGGGTTGTACGTTTTGTGGGATAATAAATAGTTAATACCATTATATAGACATATTTTTTTAACTCAAATGTTCGTTTATTTTTATTATTAAAGTGAAATTTTGACAGCCACAAATGCGACGCTAGGTTATCTCCACTCACTTTTTACGAATAATGAAAATGGTAATGTTCTAGATTTTAGTGTTTCTGCATAAAAATAGGCGCGTGTGATAAAGCACCTCACAAAATACACTCACATGAAACTTAAATGTGCAACGCTTTTTAAAGGACGATCTTTTTTTCCCGAAACTTCGTGTTATCGTCAACCTCAGTAATTCACAGCTGCTAGATTACGTGGTTTAAAAATTTCAGTGTAACAAACTTAGTTACCGACTTTACCTTCAGGACAATTTTCTGAACAGCCATTTAAGACTATTAGTACCTACTGGGGTCAGATTTGTTTTTTCATTTCCAATTTACATAAAAATATGAAAGCTGCTGGCTAGTTTGTGGTAAATTATTTGATAATTTGGTCGACCCAGGCCAATTTGCGTCAAGGTGTGTTAAAACTGTAGGTATTTGGCTTCGAACTTGTGAGTAGTTTTTTGAAAAGGGTGATGACCCTTTTTAAATTAACATTTGCTCTTGCGTTTGGTTTCTCAAACTCCTCTATATAATATACATATACATATACATATACAGATTAACACATTACACACTCCTTTTCAGCAAAAGAAAATAAGGCACAAGGATTTTCTTATCCACGTTCGGTAGCGCTCTTTCGAATTCTTGCTAATAACTACAGCTTTACGAATATTTGCGATGCAGATGCACCTATTATATGAACCATATTCGTATAAATATGAAATTTAATTTGTATTGCTAAAGTAAAGCAAACATTTGCCAAATACATCAAGTTAAGTCACGTCATTAAAACTAAGCTAGCTAAATATATTACGCAAAAAACGTGCAAACATTGCATACATTTGTTATACATTGCCGTATGGCCTAGCCTATTTGTCCACGCTGATACACGCGTCCGCTTTGCGTGTTGTCGCTTCTGAGTGTCAAGACTTTTATTCCTACTACTTTATAGTAAGCTTAATGTTAAGCTTAGGTTAAAAATTATTCCCTTGTTGTTCCGATAGCCCAGAGGTTTTATTTAACAAAAAGATACGTGGTCTGTATATATGAAAAAGCTGGTTATCGCACGGACTTTAACCGGAGTAAACGTGTGCATTGTGGAACGCCTAGCATGAAAGAGACAAATGAATATTTTATACCATTTTTTTATTGATGGGAAACATCGAATGAGTTCTCCAGCTCTGGGCGGGGCGTGAGGGAGTGTCAGACTTTTACTGACAACGCCTTCAATACCCTGCCTTGGAGGTGCATAGGGGCGGCACTCCGGTATCACCGGATGCCTGCCTACCTCTGTCGTGTGGTCGAGGCCTATCTGACGGACAGGGCCGTCATCTACCCCGGTCACGAGGGAGTGTGGAGTCGACGAGGGATGTCGTGCGGTGTTCCACAGGGATCGGTCTTGGGGCCACTTCTGTGGGACATCGGGTACGACTGGGTGCTGCGCGCCGACCTTCTCGAAGGTGTCAGCGTAGTGTGTTACGCTGACGACACGCTTGTCCTAGCGCAGGGCGGGTCGTTCCAGGCGGCGGCCGACTTAATGTCGAGTGGTGTTGCGACAGTCGTGGATAGGATCCGGCAACTGGGACTTGAGGTGGCCCTGCACAAGTCCGAGGCCATGTGTTTTCATGGCCCTCGGCACCGGCCACCTCCGGGGTCTCAGATAACGGTGGGAGGGGTTCACATCGGTGTCGAGTCAACGATAAAGTACCTTGAACTTGTCCTCGACAACCGATGAACCTTTACGGAGCACTTCCGACGTTTTGGCCCCAAACTGGCGAAGGCCGGAGCTGCCCTCAAGCGGCTCCTGCCCAATCTCGGTGGCCCAAACGCCTCCTGCCGGAGGCTCTACACGGGAGACACGCCTGGAGGACACGGTCGAGCACACAGTGGAGGTGTGCCGCGCATGGGCGGAGCATCGGCGTGTCCTCGTAGAGGCGATCGGCGGCGGTGACCTCTCGCGCCCGGCGCTGTTTCAGGCCATGCTTCGGGGCGAAACGGAATGGGATGCCGTCGCCTCCTTCTGCAGCAGCAAGCAGTTATGCTAGTGAAGAAGGCGGCGGCGCGCGAGAGGCAACGACGAGCCTCTCGCCCCGGACTAAGACCCAGGCGAAGACGTCGAGAGTCGCAAGACGACTACCGGCCACCGTAGGCGCGGTTCTGCGGATGGCGAGCGATGGGTAGCTCGTCGCCCGGCTAGGACCAGGACCGCGTAGACGGCGCGTTTTGATCCACGCGCGCCTCAAAGAGAAGGAGTCAGCACAGGAAGGGGCCCGACAGGGCCAACGCCTGCCGGGGTTGCGGAATGTTTATAGTGGTTACCGTGACCCTGGAACATAAAGGGCAATCGAAGGAACATGAGTGGGTTTTAGTCAGTAAGAGTCTGACACGCCCTCCCGCCGCACCCAGGACGGGAGCAGTCATTGGATGATTTCCCACTCACCAAAAAAAAAAGACTTTTACTGACTAAAACTCATCCTCGTTCATTCGGTTGTCTTTTATGTTCCGGGGCCTTGGTAACTATTAAAACTATTCCGTAACCTGGTCAGGATGATAAACTGGTTATCGCTCAGACTTTTCCAGAGTAAGCGTGGAACACCTCGCGTGAAAGAGGTAGTTGTATAACTTGCTCCATTTCAAACCGAATATGTCAAATTGAATTCGCTTAACTCGACAAGCACAGTCATGTTATGCTTTGTACGATTGTACGACTTTTGTCAGTCTTGTGACGTATGCACAGTTCTACGGCTCAATGTACCTGCTACTACATAATCAATAAGTCATATCCTACAAAAAATGTGCAGTAAATTACCTTTGTGTGACCTAGCGTAAGAGTCCGCGTCTGCACTCGCTTGTCGCTCCAGTGTGTCAAGACTTTTATTCCTACTTTTATTATAAGCTTAATGTTATGGTTAGGTTCAATACTATTCCCTAGTTGTTCCGATAGCCCAAAGGTTTTATTTAAGAAAATACGATGTCTGTAAATGAAAACTGGTTATTACTTGCTAGCCCAATATATTTCGGGAAATTATTGTGGTCAACTTCGGCTCATAGGATATCTTATTTCATAGTAATATTGAATGTAATTATTATGTTGTTTGTAAATAGTCAACGATTCGATTTAAATGCCAATGATTTTAAAAGCATATTACCAGTACTAGTTTTTCAAATAAAATCAGAGATAAAAATGTATATAGTTACTTTCGTATCTAAGTATGAAGTCAATCAAGATTTTTATATTTTGTCAATTTTTACTGTTTTAAAGTTATCAACTCTTTTGTTGCTGAAGACAAGATCTTAACAACTTCTAAGCGGGGATTTTTTAATTTTTAATTGACACTTACAAATTGTCCTAATAATCCAGTGAAGCCAATAAAGTTATGGGCCCGGGACAAGTGTTATTGTAATTATAATATTCAAGTACTTTTTTAGTTCACCTGGTCGTCTAAGTCAGAAATCGCCAATTAGCCTTGAGCAAGCATGGTGATCAATGATCTTTTCTGTGCCAGGCAAAAAGAGGCCTAATTTCTAATAACATTATAATTATATTCACATAATCAAATTAGACCCTACATCTAGGTCTATAAAAGCACAGGCAGACTAACATCAACTCGCGACGTTGCGATCAAACCGCTGACGACTGCCTATAAAATCTTAACTGAGGCATTTAATTTACTTATTCTACAAACTAAATATCACTCCTAACTCTGTAAAATAAGGTTTAAAATTGTTTAACGGTCTATAAAAGGAACATAAAACTTTTTGTTAGCAGTAAATTAAAATAATCTTTCATCGTGAACAGTTTATGGGTTGGAGAATTTATTCAGCATCAGACATCAGGTGAAGTGGTCTATAAATTATCTATTGATACTGTTAATCCCTATTGTTGAGAGTTTTTATGTAGTCACGTTTTTAGGGGTACAAAAGGAAAAACGGAACCCTCATAAGACGACTTTGTCCGTCTCTCTGTTTGTCTGTCGGTCAAGGCTCAGTCCAGTACGCTTGGAGATTTCGAAATGAAATTAAAACAAACTCGGATATGAGAGCCGAAAAAAAAATTTAAAACCCGTATTTTTATAGTTAGGTCTCAAAAAATGCTGTAGTAAGATTTGTGCGCATCCCTCTGAACGCGAGTCCGACTCACACTTGGCCGATTTAAAGTCTATCCCGAGAGTTTGAGAGCCTATCGATTTAATTTAAATTGAGTGTTGTTGTAATACCAGCCTTATTTTGACCATCTGTTGGGTAAAGGTCTCTTCCTATCAGAATAGGCACGGCAAATTAATCATATTTGTCACGGCGGATTAGTGTTTTTGAACTTATATTTATTATAAACATTTTTTTTTTGGTGAGTGGGAAATCATCCAATGACTGCTCCCGTCCTAGGTGCGGCGGGAAGGCGTGTCAGACTCTTACTGACTAAAACCCACTCATGTTCCTTTGATTGCTCTTTATGTTCCAGGGTCACGGTAACTATTAAACATTCCGCAACCCCAGCAGGCGTTGGCCCTGTTGGGCCCCTTCCTGTGCTAACTCCTTCTCTTTGAGGCGCGCGTGGAACACTAACGCGCCGTTGTCGCGCTGTCATTGTCTTTCCATTTTGTCTCGAATCTCGTGTGTTCGAAGGTTTAAAAGTGTCCATTAAATTGGCCTAATGAAAATAAAATAATTTGAGTTTTACTTTGACGGTAGCCTAATTTCGTGTAAACGAATACGAATTTCCCAGAATCATCATGAAACTTCTGAGAACTATTTTTGTATTTGTGTATCGAATATCGTATTTAGATATGAAATTCTTTGTTTGCCTTTTGACAGCCACGCCAAAACAACAAAATGGTGTCTTCAACGCTAAGCTATTGAAATACGTATGGAATTTTGTCATGACATCGTGTGCGGGCACATGTTTTTGTTTGTCATCCATACATGAATGACTACGGCGGTCAAAAGGAGGGTTGCTTAGTCATAAGCCTGTTGTCATTTTGTGATTTCCATGATTTTGTAATGAATACAAAATCGTATTGTGATGTGAATGCATTTTAAGGTTCTAGTAAGCTCTCGATATCCGTCACCAAACAACACATTTTTAATGAGCAAACGACGAACGTTACAGTTTGAAATGGAATGTGGCCAAAACGCACGTTTTGTTGGCAAGCCGTGTTATAAATCCTTGTCCGTAAATATAATTTTACAATATAAGATAAATTACAATTACTAGCTTTATAAAACAGGGTCCAGGTCCTGAGTTACCCTCCATCCTACTAATATTATAAGTGTGAATGTTTATGCGTGTGTGTCTGTTTGTTACTCTTTTACGCAAAATCTACTGAACAGATTTTGATGAATCTTTGCAGTAATATAGCTCATATAGGCTACATCACGCAATGGCCTATAGGAGCGAAGTAATCAAAAATATATAATACTTGCTTTTGCCCGCGACTTCGTCCGCGTGGATTACTAGCTCCCGTTCCCAGGGAATTTCCGGGATGAAAACTATCCTTTGTCCTTTCTCGGGTCCCAGACTATATCTGTACCAAATTTCATTCACATCGGTTTAGTGGTTTAGGCGTGAAGAAGAGACAGACAGACAGACAGAGTTACTTTCGCATTTATAATATTAGTACAAATAACGCGGATAGACCGCGACAGACTGCTATTACGAGTATAACTATATAATGGGTTGCGGAATGTTTATAATAGTTACCGTGACCCTGGAACATAAAGGGCAATCGAAGGAACATGAGTGGGTTTTAGTCAGTAAAAGTCTGACACGCCCTCCCGCCGCACCCAGGACGGGAGCATTCATTGGATGATTTCCCACTCACCAAAAAAAAAGTATAACTATATACGTTTTGTTGATAGTGGTATTCTAATCAAATCGAGCCTTTTTTGAGGATGGGAAATCATCAAATAACTTCTCCCGCCTCTCAGAGTCAGATTTTTACTGACTAAAAACTACCCTTGCTGCTCCGGTTGCGATTTCTGTTCCGGGGCCGTGGTAGCTATTAGAACTATTCCGCAACCCCGAAAGGCATTGGCCCTAGAGAGCCCCGTCACGTGCTGACTGCACTTTCATTTCATTTTGTTTCATTTAATTTTATTTAATTTAATTACATAACCAATAGGATATTGTATTATATTGTATGGACGGGCCATTTGGTCTAGTGGTTAGTGACCCTGACTGCTAAGCCGGAGGTCGTGGGTTCGATTCCCACCCAGGACAAACTTAGTGTGATGAGCATAATTGTTTGTTCTGTGTCTGGGTGTAATTTATCTATAATATGTATGTATTTAGAAAGTATATAAGTATGTATATCAGTTGTCTGGTTACCATATCACAAGCTCTGCTTAGCTTGGGATCAGATGACCGTGTGTGAGTTGTCTCAAGATATTTATTTATTTATTTATTGTGTGTGCTGAAGCTAAGCTCTGAGCTGTCAAAATCATGCTGATTGGTTTTATGACACATCTGTAGCATACACGATCATAACGAATATACAAACAGACACACACACAACCATACAACTACACACACTGTCAAACATCTTCTGTCGTCTCGTTCCTTCACTCTCACGCAAGGTGCGGGGTCACGGGGTGGGGGAGTCAGTCTGCTACCAGCCGCCGCAAAGTGAAGACGTGTTCGAGTAAGGTTAATGAGCCGATACATAAAATCAACAAAAGGTCCATTATTTTATTACACATAGCTACTTCATTATAAAGATTAGTGGCTACAACAACAAATTTTTTTCTCTCCGCTTTCTTGAAAACCTGGTCTTAGACTGCCACTCGCAGAGCGCATAATATTATAACCTATCAAAGTATTTTAATCATAATATCACTGGTTTTAACCCTTATCATTTCCATTCATATATGTATATGTTTTTACACACTCTAACCGCAATAAAAAGAACCAATCCATATTTTCAATCTAGATATCATTTAAACATGGAATAAAAATGCCGGTTTAGTGACCACAAAATGTAATAGCCTATTGGAAAACTGTGGTTTCCTATTACTCGCTAATGAAAGAGTAGCCACAAAGAGGTATTTGTACGTTAATAGAACTTTCAAAACCATTGCTTTCAGGCGTAGCGTTCATTTTTAACCGACTTCTAAAAAAAGGAGGAGGTTCTCTATTTTTTTTTTTTTATGTTTGTTCGCACATATCTCCGTAGTTTGCCAACCGATTTGAACAATTCTTTTTTTGTTTGAAAGGGTAGACTTCCCAAATGGTCCCATTGTCATCAGGTCCAGGATCTGATGATAGTATCATGCCGAAATCGAGGGAACTCCTCAATTTTTATAGAAAATCGTACATTTTTTAAAGTAACTCTAAAACGTAGTTGGGACTCTAACTAAAAAGTAAAAAATAAAAAACTTTTTCCAAAAAAAAGATAACCGACTTCAAAAACTAAAAGCTCAAAAATAACTATTTTGGAAGTCGGTGGCAAAGCAACACAATTCGACCGGCAGAAGAGAAGCCACCGACTTCCTAAATAGTTTTTTTTGAGCTTTTAGTTTTTGAAGTCGGTTATCTTTTTTTTTGGAAAAAGTTTTTGTAAGTTTATTGCATCTAATTATAATTATTGTGCTGAAACAAATTAGCTTACATCAAAATATCGGTTTGTTTTTCAAGAACAGATTCTCAAAAATGACAAAAATGGTACAGTCGCATCTATTTCAGATATAAATTGATGTTTAACTAAATATAACATTAACTTAAAAAGTTAAACAAAATTTGAAGTTTCCATATTTTCGCAGCAAGCATATCGATGGTTCCGGCAACAAATGTCGTAAACGCCATTTTGGCGAAAATGAGTTAAGAATGCAGCCCTACTTAATTTTTGGCGCTGCGTCGATCTAAAAATGTGAAAAAAATATTCGCCTAAAAAAAATACCTTTACGCCCAAAATTTTTACTAGTATAATCAAGATTTTTTAGAAAAGAGGGTATGTATAACTCATATTGCTTAGAACCGAATAACCGTGCAGGTCGTATAATACAACGTTCAAACAGCTGTCGGTCGTAAAAACAAGAATACATAATTAATTGTAGTTACACCCCACATTTTTTTTTAAAACGTAAGCTCTGCTGAGAAACAATTGTCGTAATGTCAATAAATACAGAAGAAAAAGTCAAATGTCAAATACAGAAGAAATGTTAGAATTACAATATAATCGAGTAAAGTAGTTGATTGTGATGATGTGATCAATGCTCGTGCCTTCTCTGTGTGAGAAGAGGCCTTTGCCCTGCAGTGGGACAGTAATAGGCTGGTATTATTTATTTATTATTTATATAAAACAGCTATATACGGATAAACTACCAATTACCGCAGCTAAATACAAAGATCTGCAACGATTGTGTGATCAGGGTACAATACACAAACGGTTTCATGCCGAATACAAACAGCTTCCTTGTCAGTCTCATAATGTCATTGATACTCTACTCTTCCTGAGACTGACGAGGAAGATGAAATTTTCTGATTAATTATCTTTTATCAGAAAATCAGGTCTTCAAATTTCTGATTAATAATCTTCTGTCATTGGATAGAAGATTATTAACCAGAAATTTGAAGACCTGATTTTCTTTAACTCGTCATCGTATTATGTTTTGCATCTACTTTTTTATTATCTTGTCGATAACACTTTCCCATTTTCACCAACAACACTAAAAGTTAGGTAGACCATAGTACAGAAGCTTGCTGAACAAACAAGATCTAGAAAGATGAACTACCTAAATTTTTAAGGGCGTTTGTGAAAATGGGCATAGTTTAATAAAATTATTAGTGCAGTAAGCTTGTTAGAATGTTTACTTAATTTTTTTTTGTAATTCATTATCAATACGTTTTAAAAAAATGTCGTGATTATAAAATCTTCTTGAAATCAATGAAACAAAATGATTACTTTACATTTTGATTTATGTCTGGCTGGTTAGGTACGCCGTTGGAGGTAGAACACTATAGGCATCTTGTAACAAACGCTTGATTAAATTATACGGTGCCCATAATATACTTACTTAAGTGTATTTTTATACCTTTAGGACCTGCCAGGTCCTAAAGGTATAAAAATTTCGAGCCGCGACACAAACAATGATGATGAATGATGATTGATGTACAAGATCCTCTAATGGAAATTAAAGTGATTGGTTTAGACATTTTTTTACTTTGAATTTGTATTAGTGCCTTGCTTAACCATTATTTTGATTAAACTATGACGGTCAATGAATCAAAAACCTTTTTTAAATAAGTATGTCAATTTGTGTTTTTATTTTATTGTTTTCATTACAAGTAATGAAAACTCAACTAACAGTCTTAAATTCATTGATTTGCTTCAGATATTTCCATGTTTGTTACATACCATCGCATCAGATCGTGGTGTTTACACTCATTTTTATTTCAGTATATGGTTTTTAAAACCAAATCCAGAACTATTGTATTTAAAAACTGGTGCATACTTCTAACTTCCGCTAGACAAATCGTTCTCCATTGATTTGTTAGTGGTCGTAAATACCAACTTCTTGAATTTTCTGGGGTGTATGTCCAAGCTAACTTTTAAATTAAGGCTTTGACATAAATAGCAATAATATATTATGAAACACCATCGCATTTTACGTATTTCTTGTATAGAACACAATTTTACAACTTTTAAAGTTAAAAAGATATAAGCCAAAAACTAAATTATTTTTTGTTTTTCGTTGATTACCAAAAGTGCTATTTTGGTGTTTACCACCTTTGTTGTCGGAAGCATCGATATTATAATATAAGCACGTTACGCCGTGAGCTGAAATCCTTGTAACATACTCGTTTTTTACTCTTTGGTCGTCCATACTCCAGATTCGCAAGTCATCTAGCGCTCGTGACGGTTTTCTACCGACGTACCGACTAAAGCGCGTAACACTTAAAGGATTCGCCAAAAAAAATACAGCAATGTAGAGTAAAGCAGCGAGCCGCTCGTTGCTCGCTGCGAGTGACGAATGTTCACTGTGCAACACGTAACCTTGTGTCCTGTAACGCCGAACAGTACCCTAAGCTCCGTGTTTTTGCTCATTATGAGCTCCTTGTTTCCCTGTACTAACTGCATGAAACATATCCGTGTAAAACGTTGCAATGTTTTCCGTAATGCCGATCAATACAAGTACTGATTGGTGTGTAAAAGGTATGCATGCAATTTAGAAAACAGCGTAACAAGCTTGCTGTAACAACCATGGTACCTTACGACCTGCAACATTATCAGTACCCAGTTTTGGACTTCTATCCATCAGGCGTTTCAGGAGCGTTGGCGTTTCTCTAACGTCTGACATCGTCATACATTAGAGACGCGGCGTAAACGTGGCGTTGAAATCGTATGTGTTTTATGTATGACAATGTCAGACGTTAGAGAAACGCCAACGCTTGTAAAACGCCAGTGGGATAGCAGTCTTAAGGCGGAACCACATTACCGTGTCGTGGCGTGTCGTGGCGCGCCAGAAGCATATCGGTTTCATACATTTAGTATGGTTAGAGACACACTTGCATGGCGTGTCGTGGCGCGACACGTTCGGCCGTGTCGCCGACTGCTCGCCACCGATTGCGCCAGAGCGGTGGTGGGGGTTTATGACGCGACACGACACGCTGGCAAAATGTGTTTCTGTACCGGCGCGTGGCTCGTGGCGCGACACGAACATCTGGCGGGCACTTTTGGATTTATTAATATTTGCAAAATTACTGACGATCTTATTGAATGGAATTACTGAAATTTTGAACGTCAATAAAATAGTATATTACTTTATTATTTATTTAAAAAGGGATAAATGAATAATTATACAAGATTAACAATCCTCTTTTTATCTCTGTTTTTTTTTCTCTTTCATTGTATTATTTGTGTGTTAGAATATTTTAACGTTTAATTTTTTTTTTTAATTTTATCTTCAATTGTTTAGTATTTAACCCGTGTTTTAATTTCAAATGTTTAATTTAATTTTGTGTTCATGTGTTATTTAATTTAATATATACTGTTTAATTTTACTTTGATTTTAATTTTATCGTGTACTTTAACTTATACAATTCTAAACTATGTTTAAAATGATGATGTATGCATGATGTGTTCTCCTATAACTGAAGGAGCACAAATCTTCAAAGAACTTTGTATAATAATGCATGTAATGTGTATCCTTTGTTGGAGTTCCTTTCTGAATAAAATAAAATAGGGTGAACCTAGTATTTTTTTTTATTTTTTTGGTCTGAAGAAATTTCAATGCTAAGAGAAATTGTAGGTGTTCATCAAAAGATAACATTATGCACGTTTGAACGCTCCAAAGGTTCGTTAAGTACTGTTCAGAAAAAACGCCAGAATGCGCCACGACACGACACGTAAGTGTGCACACTCACCGCCACGCCAGTAAGCATCATGGCGCGCCACGACACGGTAATGTGGTTCCGCCTTTAGGCTCTCAAAATATAAAGTCACTTAGATACTATAACAGAAACAAAATAGCATTACGTCCCAACCATCTAAAGTCAAGACAATTTATACAGAACTACGGATCAATATCCAGAGCAAATGTACGACAAATACAGCGCTTCGAGTTAAACGTAATAGATTCGTTTACAGCTCAAGATGGAACCATTTCGTGATTAAATGTAAATTTCTAGTTAAAGGTTTGTACAGAATACGTGTTGAACATGTTCCAGTCGTTTTACAAATTAGGTTGCGAAGATAAAGTGGTTCGGGTGGAGTTTGTGAGTGGGTGTTTGAGTTAGAATAGTGGTTTATCTAGGTATTATATTATGCCTATATGTATAATAGTAATCACACTGACTGACTAAGTGATAGATCAATCAGGTGACAAGAAACTTGGAGGGTGTGTTGTGAAGAGTAGGTCAATAGTCAAAGTCAAAGAGTATCATTTATTTTCATTAGACCAAAAAAGGCACTTTGAAACGTCATAATTATAGAACAAAAGTGAATCTACTAGTAGTAGACTAGTAGGTGTCCGCTAAGAAAGGATTTTTATAAATTCCAATCCAAAAGGGGGAAAATACGTGGTGGAAGTTTTGTTATCCACGGGTGAACGGTTTTATACGGTTTTAATATGCAATTAATGCTCTTATACATATAACAATTTATAAGTATAAATTACTTTATTACTTAATGAATCTATCAAGATTGTTGATTTTAATAATTTCTTTAGGAGCAATTATTTATTAAGACGTGTTAAAAAATTTCAGGGCACTGTCAAAAAGATAAATAAACCGATAACAAAGTGATTATATATCAGGGTTTTTTTTCAGTGCTTTATTTCGGTTCTGAGGGCGTGATCAATTTAAAGTTTAATTGTTAGCCATATTTAGTTAGACAATAGGGTATTACACTCTTTTTTTTAAAGTTGTTCAAATAACTCCTACAGTACTAAGAAACCACTAAAAAAAAATCTAAATTTATATTTAACGCTAAGTACCCTAAAAACGCTTTTAAAAATTGTATTTTCAAATTTCGCGCGGAAATTTCCAAAAACGGAAAACGCCGTGGGCGTGGTTTTGCTTTGCGATATGACGTCCTTACGTCATGTAAATAAACAAACGCGCTGTGACACTTTACATAATTTTTATTGTTTTTATCTCAAAAATTAATTACTGTTCGACTTACCGTTGGTGTGCGTTTCGGAATGCAAGAACACTAGTGTGAAAACATCGGAATAATTGTGAATTCTAGTGTTAACTGATTCAAATTTAAGAAAAACTTAACAAGACCTGGAAACGTAATTTAACCACCCAATATATTTACTTCCGATAATTTGGGTCTACACTACCATCGGGTAAGAAAATGCCAGGTACACACTAGTTAGTTCTCTGCGGTTTAACTATGCTATGTTAGGTCTTTGGTTACTGCTCTGCTGCCGCAAATCCAATATAATACAAGCCACACTAGGTCGTGTAATATAAGCCATTCGTTATTTTTATATACGAGGCATATTACAGTAAAGTTTCACCAAAATCCGTTCAGAAATTTTCGCGTAAAATTGAAAAATAAATTTACCACTGAGTTTACATACTGACAAAGACCAAAACCCCGAATGAAACAATGAAAGTTGTCTTTGGATATGTCCAAATTTCTCATTATTTCGGCGACGGAACCCAAAATCAGATAACTTCGACAGACCCATGACTATCGATAGCACTGGGCTCCAAGGACTCAAAGTCTCAAAATGGCCTTTACGACCTTTGGGCTTAGTGGCATCGTAATGTACTATAGGTACCTAGTCTCAATCACAAGGGAAAAGTTTAACAAAACACAATTTATTGTTAAGCAAATATTAATTGTTTTAGTTTCGCCAGAATGTAAATTAAGCTTTGGATGCAATACCGCGTACCCGCTCGCAAAAAAATACACACGCAGAAGAGCAATAAATAATGCAACTGTCTACCTAATACTTTTTTTTTGGTGAGTCTCAAATCATCAAATGACTGCTCCCGTCCTGGGTGCGGCGGGAGGGCGTGTCAGACTTTTACTGACTAAAACCCACTCATGTTCCTTCGATTGCCCTTTATGTTCCAGGGTCACGGTAACTATTATAAACATTCCGCAACCCCGGCAAGCGTGGCCCTGTTGGGCCCCTTCTTGTGCTGCTGACTTCTTCTCTTTGAGTCTACCTAATACTTATGTTCGACACGTGTTTCGCTACGGAGCATCTTCAAGAGATGTTGACTTGTCGACAGCTCGTGCACGACTAAACACAGTTTGGAAAAAGAACGTTCGATTTTCAAAAACGAATCCAGTAAAAAGGCAGGCTGTAAACAAAAAAGCTCCCGTTCCAAACGTGACCCTATAAAAATGTAAAAAAAAAGAAAGTGATACCGTTAAAAAAACAGATATTATACCTTACCTTAAGAATTCTGTACCTATTCTGTAAGTGGTTCTAAAATCTTTTATAATTGCTCTGCGTCCTCTCAGAGGGGCTTAAGGAATTCCTTTTTAAATTTATTTTATTTCTGTTATTTCGTTCGAATTGTAGACTTTTTTTTGGCTGAATAAGAAGATTTATTTACTACGGAATTTAGTTCCGAGCTACGGTTTTACGGTTATGAAAAAAAAAAAAGATATTTGAGCTCACACAGTTTCATTACAATGACGAAAATAAAGTTATAAGGATAAAAATATTTAGTACTAGCTTCTGCCCGCGGCTTCGCTCGCGTTAGAAAGAGACAAAAAGTAGCCTATATTACTCTCCATCCCTTCAACTATCTCCACTTAAAAAATCACGTCAATCCGTCGCTCCGTTTTGCCGTGAAAGAAAGACAAACAGACAGACAGACAGACACACTTTCCTATTTATAATATTAGTATGGATAATTATTTTGACGAAACGGGCGAAACTGACATTTGAAATAGTCAAAGGTCAATTTTAATAACCTTATGATATTTGTAGAAATACTTAAATGAAATGTATTTATTTATCTGGGGGAGTCGCCGTAGGTCGCTTTATTATGCCAACAATTATTTATGGAGTAATTTCTACAGTCAATGAAACTTCGTTGGGTGCTCTCAGATTTTAGTTGTTATTTTATTTTCAAACGTATTTATTTTCAAAATCACAGGTATATTGTATTATCATTGAAATAATAATATCTTGAAACAACTCAATTACTGCCATCTGATCCCAAACTAAGCAAAGCTTGTGTTATGGTAATCAGACAACTGATAAACATACTTATATAATTTATAAATACATACATTTATAGATAAATAACACCCAGTCACAGAACAAACAATCATGCTCTTACAAATAGATGTCTTGTTGCAAGCACATTCGTCGTTGTAAATAATATAATATGTACAAGATAATATAAGATTTAAAAGGCACATAGTAATTAGGCCTTATAATTATTTTGAAATACAATTTCAAGTTTGGAAAGTCATTGTTATACATACAAGGTGTATTTTTGGTCTAGCAAAACCCGCTAGGAGAAGATTCTACTCATAAAAACAAACAACTTATTGTTAAACAAATGACTTATTGTTGTTTTTATTAGTTTTGATATTGTACTAACATAGTTTATAAGTCTGATTGTGACTAACCTAATATGGACCAACTACAGTCTGAAATAAATGATTTTTATTTTATTTATTTTTAAACACTTAATCATTAATTATTTTATTAGTCTTCTATAAAGTAAAAAGATGTGTATTAGTCTTAAGCCTATAATAAATACAACAGTCTACATGTTAATAAATAAATAAACAAGAACGACAAGAAGAAGTAAAATATATAAACTGCATGCGTGTCGGTCATAAGAAACGCATAGCTTTTTCCTTCCCTTACTCCGGCCCTGGACCCATCCTGCGCCGTGCCTGTGCGGGGCGTGAGCCCCGGGTACCCACCGCGTCTGCGCCACGAATGGCATGTCTGTCAGTGCAGTGACGTTTTTTTTATCTAGTGACTTTTTTATATTTTGTGTTTATTTATCTTTGTTTATTTAGTGATTTTTAAGGCTTTTAGGGGTAAGTGTATTAATTTGTTTTTATGTCAAATGCCGGCTGTAGCTTTGCCGGAACTAGTGCCAGTCAACCTGCTACATCGCAGGATGTCCTACTAAGATGTCCCCACTGCTCCCAAACACGCTTTTTTAAAGGTGAACGGGGGCTGAAGATACACTATGGCAAGGTTCACAAACCACATAGTGTACCTTTATGCCCCCCCGCATCTCCTCCAACAGATACAAACTTACAAACCCTTTGGAAAACCTTAGCAAAATTAAAAATATCAACTCCGGTTTTAAAGAGAGTTCCCCGGGGCGCAAGACAGTCTGTGGCTCAAAGTTTGGCGCGATGTGTCCGTCTTGCGACCCAGGAGAACTCTCCAAGCGCCTGGGAGCAGTTGCTCACCTTCCCTTATCGGATTTTACACATACAAAAACATTTGGCTTCGAAACGAACTTTAACAAAACAAATTAAAGATAACTGTTTGAACTCGACTTTTATTTTAGATCCAAATTGTCCTATATACTGCAGACCCACACAAAAGGGTCTGTATTCACATGTAGAGTCGAAGTTAAGTGAGGGTGACATAAGGGGTGCAGCTAGGATATTATTTAGTAGCGATGTGGTGGCGCCATACTCTCCAGAGACACTTACAGCTTTGGAGAGTAAACATCCGGCGCCTGCGGATGGCCTTACTTTCCCCGACCCTCCTTATGCACCTGATTTGGATTTACCTTTTTTGAATATTTCTGCTCCACAGTTGTTAGCAGCCGTGAGCTCTTTCAGGAGTGGCTCTGCCGGCGGTCTCGACGGCCTGACTCCACAGCATCTGAAGGATCTGTTGAGTCCGAGCGCTGGGGAAGCTGGTGAATCGCTTTTGATTGAGCTTGCGGCTCTAATCAAACTTATGCTCTGCGGCGGTGTGAACGATGCCGTCATCGATGTTTTGTACGGGGCCAACCTTTGTGCCCTGCGCAAGAAGGATGGCGGCATTCGTCCCATTGCCGTGGGGTGTACTTACAGGCGTATGGCAGCAAAAATTTGTTGCAAGGCGTATGGGGAAGCGCTGACCAACAAATTTCAGCCCCTTCAGCTTGGATTTGGTTCCAAAGGGGGCTGTGAAGCTGCCGTACATGCACTCTCAACTTTTATAAATTCAAAACAATGTGAAGTCATTCTCAAGGTTGACGTTAAGAATGCCTTTAATTCTAGCACTAATTAATTAATAACTTTTAATTATTTTTTATTTTTTAATTATTTACTAATTTATTAATTAAAATTAAATTTTTTAATTTTAGCACTATCGCTTGTATCCTTTTTTTATAGTGTTTATTAGTGTAACAGTTGTAGGTAAGCCTTTTTAAATAAATAAATAAATAAATAAATAAATAAATAAATAAATTCTGTTAACCGGGACACTTTGTTGGCTGAGGTCAAAAAGGAATTACCCGAAATTTATGGTTTTTTATGGCAATGTTACAGGCACCCTTCCAAATTACTTTATAAGGACAATGTTTTAGAATCTGCCGTCGGATGCCAACAAGGTGACCCTCTCGGGCCAGCTATTTTCAGTTTAGCTATTCATCCGATTATTCAACAGCTAAATTCAAAATTTAACGTATGGTATTTAGACGACGGAACGCTAGGGGGTGATGTAGACACCGTTTTGAATGACTTTCTTTTTATAAAGCAGAAGTTCAGTTCAATTGGTCTAGACCTTAACTTTTCTAAGTGCGAAATTTTCCTTCCTGACTCCACCGACAGACAGACAACTTTAGATAAATTTTATGCAATAGCCCCACAAATCAAAATTCTTGACAAAAGTTCATTACACCTCCTAGGTTCCCCAATTTTGGAAGACAGTTTTACCTCTTTTGTTGAAGAAAAAATCAAACATTTCAATGATATTTCGGATCGACTTTCAAAAATTAATTTACATTCGGCTTTCACACTTATTAAATACTGTTGTTTTGGCCCAAATTTTATGTATAATCTGCGTTGTTCTCCTTTGTGGACACAGCCGGATCTCTTGGACAAAATTGACCAAATTATTAAAAATACTCTCACATCAATTCTTAATGTGGCCCTGGACGACCGAGCATGGCTACAAGCCACTCTACCGATTCGTTTCGGTGGTCTCGGCGTCCGCAAAATTTCCAGTGTAAGCTTACCGGCGTTTCTGTCCTCTGTCCACAGCACTGATAGTTTGACCAGCAAAATCTTATCGTCTTCGCTGGTTAACTTTAAGGTGCCGTGCTTGACCGAAGCTGTAAACGCCTGGAAAATGGCTTGCCCGGGGACAGATGAGCCCGTAAAACCGTCTTCCCAGAGACAGTGGGATGAGCCGCTTTGCAGATTGGTACGGAATAATCTTTTTAATACGTCCACCAATTCTGCTGAGCGTGCCCGCCTACTGGCTGTGGATAAGTGGGAGTCGGGCCTCTGGCTTCAGGCACTACCTTCACCCAACATAGGTACCATGATGGGTGATACCACGTTCCGGCTCGCTACTTGCCTCCGCCTGGGCGCTCCTTGTGGAGCTCCGCATCGCTGTCAATGCGGTGAAGCGGTCGACTGCCTCGGACACCATGGCCTTTCTTGCAGTAAAAGCGCTGGCCGGATAGCACGGCACGCAAGTATTAATGACATTATCCGTCGTGCTTTTGTCTCCGCCGGAGTACCAGCTGTTTTAGAACCTAATGGTCTGGCACGCGACGACGGGAAAAGACCAGATGGGATGACCATAATGCCTTGGAAGTTGGGTAGGCCTTTGGTGTGGGATGCAACTTGTGTTGATACCCTTGCGCCATCTCATCTTCCTAGATCTGCGTGTTGTGCTGGGGCAGCTGCTGCGAGTGCAGAAAACCTCAAACGGCGCAAATATAATAACCTCATTGGGAATTATATATTTGAGCCGTTTGGGGTTGAAACACTGGGGCCATGGGGTCCGAGTGCTCATCTTGTTTTTCAAGATATCGCCAAGCGGCTGGTTGACTCTTCACGTGACCAGAGGGCTGGCCTTTTCTTGGGTCAAAGAATTAGCATTGCCATACAACGTGGCAATGCTGCCAGCCTTTTGGGCACCTGTCCTGTTGACAGTGATGTGGAGGAGTTTTTTGATGCTCTGTGAGCCCTGCTTGTTATAACTTGTTTATATTAATTTTAGTATTATTTATAGGTTTTGTACATATTATGTGATAGTTTTAGAATTTGAATTAAATAATTATAAATAAAAAAAAAAAAAAAAAAAAAAAAAAAAAAAATAAATATCTTGGGACAACTCACACACGGTTATCTGATCCCAAGTTAAGCTCTGCTAAGAGCTTGTGTTATGGTAACCAGACAACTGAAATACATACTTATATAATTTTTAAATACATACATATTATAGATAAATCACACCCAGACACAGAACAAACATTAGTGTTCATCACACAAAGTTTGTCCTGGGTGGGAATCGAACCCACGACCTCCGGCTTAGCAGTCAGGGTTACTAACCACTAGACCAACAGGCCCGTCAAATGTCATGTCCACATGTTGCTGCCCTTTGACAAATTCCTTCATCGAAAGCCAATAATATAAAATGCATTGGAAGTTAACCAACACGCAATATTTCTCCTACTTCGGTTAACAAAAATTGGTATAAAAAATGTATACAATTTTAGTTTGTTCTTAGTGTCATAAGGATAGATTGTAACAGACTTCAAAAAGGAGGAGGTTCTCAATTCGTCTGTATGTTTTTTTTTTGCATGTTTGTTACGTGACATCTCCGTCAATTGTAAACGGATTTTGATGTTTCTTTTATTGTTTGATAAGTTATGATTCAGAGGTGGTCTCATATAAATTTCGTGGCGATCGGTTTAGTGCTTCTCGAAAAAGTCATCAAGAACAAAAAAAATCGACGAAATATACATTGACGATATAATAATATGTGCGTTACTTCAAGTATCAATTTTCATTTTATAAGATTGTAAGTAGTTTTATTTTGAAAATAAATTACTTTGAAAGATATTTTAATACACAGTCAGACATTTAGTGGGGGCGTTATAAGCCATTAATGTATGGGGAGCAATATTTTTTGCATTAAAGCATGAGACTTGGTACACTTGTTAGTTAGATTAGATTAGATTAGATTATTTATTTTTGCAGAAAACACTGTTACAATGGTGTTATTAAAAAAAATACATGTTTCAAGTGATTCTACCGTAAGGCATGCAAAATGAAGAATCCTGATTTATATCAGAATTAAGATTGACATTGATATTAATTATAACATTTGTTTTAAATATTTCGCAATATAAATTACTGGAATGTCCTTCTAAAAGATAAAATAATAAATATAGATTAAATAAATTAGATATTTAGTAATAATAATATTTAAATTATTTCAATGTCATTCTTAGAGTTACGTTACATTATAAGATAAATAAAAATTATTCAAAGATACATGCATACTATTGTTTAATTACTGATGTCACTGTGAGGTCTTGTTTGGGAAAAATGTCTTTTAAGTAGTCATTTAAAGTATAGTAACACTTTTTAGCTAAAAGGTTCTTTAGATTTTTTTTAAATAAGACAGTATTCATTGCCCTGATTGATTTAGGCAGATTATTGTAAATTATAGGAGCCATGCGAAACACACTTTTGTGCATTAAAGCTGTATGGGTTCGACGCACATAAAGGCGAAATGCGTCACGTTGTTGCCTATTATTGACTTCTGACGCCAGTGGAAACAGGTTTAGATTGACCTTAACAAACATTGAGACCTCATATATATATAAGCTTGGGAGAGTTAGAATGTTATGCTCCTGGAAAAAGGTTAGGTGGGTTAGAGTGAAAATCGCCCGGGAGGCAATCGGAGGCACCCCTCTGGGGGGGAGGGGGAGGGGTTGAAGTTCTCTTCTGCCGCGCGCTCTGTTTGTCGTCATAACTTCTAATTTATCGTTACTATGGCAAGTGGGGTATCATTTTCGGATAAATCAAAGATGGCCAATCGTTTTCTGAAATAAAAAATACATGTCTATGTACAAAAAAAGTGAATTATGCCCTAAAATGTGAAAATTTCAACCGTAACAAAAATCATTAAAGGGCCATAATTTTTCAAATCGTGGCTATATCGACTTTAAAAAAATATGATTAAAAGGCTGTATGCGTATAGATTCTGAAAATATAATATATGTCTATAGTGTATATAGAAAAATCGTTAGAAAAAAAATGAAAACAGCTTGGCGGAGCAGCCAAAATTCATTGTAAAATAAGGACAACATAATCGATTTTTACAAATTGACCAATCTTTTTACTAGTAAATATAGTGATTTGATCAAATTAAATAGATAATGATTTTAAATGTTTTCTTTTGTTAAAAATCTATCGTTTTTACCCTTAGTACAAGTATAAAAAAATGACATTAGTCATATTTGATCTTATAGTTGAGCGGGCTCTGCTGACTATTTTAAGTGAATCAAATCACCATTGATTAACACTTTAAGAGTTAGCACTAATAGCAGGACGCAAAGAATTGTTTTCTTAAATTTCGCCATTTTTTACGTCGGATAGTATGGTTTTGCCAGAAATAGAGTTCCAAAATATCTTAATTGAGTTATAGGCCAAAATAATAGCTTATATCTGTTGGTTCAGAGTGCTGATAATTTGGTGCAGTGCTAGCATTCGAGTCACTGCCCCTATCTCATCATCTCCCTAGCCTTTTCTGGATTATATTGGGATCGGCTCACAACCCAACCGGATTCAGCTGGATACCAGTGTTTTATGTTAAGCAACTGCCTATCAGACCTTCACAACTTAGTAACTGGGCGATACGATGCCTCTTGTTTAGGCTGGTCAGACTTTCTAGTTTGGCTACCCGTAACGACTGTCAAAGTTCCACGAATGACAACCGCTGCCCCTATATTGTTTATTAAATACTTTGCCGTCCGCAGTCGCACAATTCCAATCACTTAAGTTCCCGCTGAGAGCATCTTTATCTTTATTTATTTATCTTAACATCATGGGTACATTGTTTACCCTGGGTAAAGTACAATCTTAAATAGAGAAAGGTGTCTGAGATAAAATAGACACCTCAGACCGCCGCACTTCTTTTTACACCTGCACCGGATCTTACCACTCAACTCAGACGTCGAAAACCACTGTACTGGCAAGTCTCTCCATGTATGTTAACAGTAATATAACCGACCTTACTCTATCCCTTTTTAGATGGATCAGGTGGATTCGGTGAAAAAATGTTTTCAAAAAGAGATGCAGGGCTTTTCAATAATAGCGAAAGCCTCGCTAATCCTTTTCTCATATGCTGCCAGAAACTCTTTTGCGACAGTTGGAAAAGCATTCCATATCTCCGTTGCGCTTTTTTTCTCCACCGTTCAAATAAGTCACAGTGTCACAGCTTTTTTACAGGACCATCACACTGGTGGTTCTGTAAATAATCCTCATCCTATTTAAGTCCTGGGAAGTATATAGCGGATGAAAGAAAATAATTCTAAGTATTTTTAATGGAGAGTACTTGATACCTTGTGGCAAGGAAGGTACTGGTGGGGTTTTCCAGTGCCTACATTACCCACAGCTCCTCTAGCTCAGGCACTCGTCTATACCAAAACGACTGCTAACGAGACGTCAGTTACGACAGTACGTGTACGTATCATTACTTAGGCACAACTCTGACTACTGCGTTGGTCCTATCATCCTGTTGTTCGCCACTTGGTATCCGCCGTTATAAAAAAATCTTTTTACAAGACCCCTTAAAGCTAGTCTTGCCTCTGTTTTACGCTTTTCCAGGGTGTCACAACTCACAATGTATCTCGTTTTTTAACTGTGAAGGGGAAAAGGGTTTCTGGCAGCATATGAGGGACGGATTAGCGAGGCTTTCACTATTATTCGCGGGCCAGTTAGTCTAGAGGCTAGTGACCCTGACTGCTAAGTCGGAGGTCGTGGCTACGATGCCAACCAGAACAAACTTTGCGTGATGAGCATTGTTTGTCCTGTGTCTGATTGTAATTTATCTATAATATGTACGTATTTATAATTATATAAGTATGAAGACCAGGTACTTCTAGTCTGTCATAGTATAGCTCTGCTAAGTTTGAGATCAAATGGAATGAGTTGTCACAGGATATTATTGAAAAGTTTATAAGATAGTTAGAAGTGTTTATTTCTGGTCTTGCACATATTGCTAAGTAAATGAAACCTAAAATATCTGTTTATTAAAGATATTCGTTAACTAGAAAATGGTGTCTTACAAAAGCTGCCCTGCACCAACATTTCTTGAGCAGTATTCCTAAACTGTTCCAGTATGGGATCAGATGTCTGGAAGCTGCCCTGCACCAACATATCTTGAGCAGTATTCCAAAACTGTTCCTGTATGGGATCAGATGTCTGGAAATCCACCTGATTTTTCTGATTGGGGACGGAGTAAGGTCAGTGACAACTGTCAGCCTACATGGACAGACTTGCCAGAGGTTTTCAACCTATATAGAAATGGTCCAGTGCAGATGTAATAAGAAGTGCGGCGGTCTGAAATGTCGAACAACTCTTTGCGTCCTGCTATTGGTGCTAACTCTTAAAGTGTTTATCACTGGTGCAGTCACCTTTTACATTATTTTATAAGTAAGTACTTTTAGCATAGTTATATGTTGTTACTTTAATTACAGACGTTTAAGTCACTTAAACTAGTCAACAGAGCCCGCTCAGCTATAAGATCAAATATGACTAATGTCATTTTTTTATACTTGTACTAAGGGTAAAAACGATAGATTTTTAACAAAAAAAAAAACATTTAAATTCATTATCTATTTAATTTGATCAAATCTCTATATTTACTAATTAAAAGATTGGTTAATTTGTAAAAATCGATTTTGTTGTCCTTATTTTACAATGTATTTTGGCTGCTCCGCCAAGCTGTTTTCATTTTTTTTCTAACGATTTTTCTAAATATACTATAGACATATATTATATTTTCGGAATCTATACGCATACAGCTTTTTAATCATATTTTTTTAAAGTCGATATAGCCACGATTTGAAAAATTATGGCCATTTAATGATTTTTGTTACGGTTGAAATTTTCACATTTTAGGGCATAATTCACTTTTTTTGTACATAGACATGTATTTTTTATTTCAGAAAACGATTGGCCATCTTTGGTTTATCCGAAAATGATACCCCACTTGCCATAGTAACGATAAGTTAGAAGTTATGATGACAAACAGAGCGCGCGGCAGAAGAGAACTTCAACCCCTCCCCCTCCCCCCCAGAAGGGTGCCTCCGATTGCCTCCCGGGTGATTTTCACTCTAACCCACCTAACTAACAAGTGTACCAAGTCTCATGCTTTAATGCAAAAAATATTGCTTTTGGCTTATAACGCCCCCACTAATTGGGACTCGACACTAAAAATAAAAAAAAACTTTTGACCAAAAAATAATTAACCGCCTTTGAAAACTAAGAAAAACCGAAATTTTAGTTATTTTTGGGACTTGGACAATGACAATAAAAAGACATTGTTCGAAATATGAATGCTCTACAAAAACATATGAATACGATTTTGTTTTATGAACCGTCATTTGAGTGATATGACTTTTGTATTGGACTATACAGAATGTCGTCAATAGTTAAATGTTTGATTGATAGAATATACTGTAGTGTAAAGGAGTTTATTTTGTGACCATTTGTATTGGTAGGCTAAACATTGAGAAAATAATATTACCATGTTTTCAAATTATTATATATAACTGCGGCATGATTTTCCCTTAATATATAGCCCGATAAAATGGATTATTCCGATCTGTCACCCCGTTTGGTCCCCATGGGTGACAGATAGGAAAAAAAAGTTCGATCTGTCCCCCAGTTAGCAATGTGTGGAACACAATTTCTATTAACCTCTTCACGCTACTGCGCGCCTAGTACTTTTGATTGATTTAAATACTAAGTATCTCAGTATTTTACCAACCCATGGGGACAAAATGGGGTGACAGATCGGAATAACCCGATAAAATTAAGCTTATTAAGGAATTATAAATCATTTTCAGTTAAAACAGTTTAAATTTAAATTTTATGAAAACCCGAAATGAAGTTATTTAGCCAGATGGCGACTGCAGCTAACAAAAAAGTGGATAATTTCGAAACAACCGAACCGATTTTAATAAAACATGTTTCACAACCATTGCTAGATAACCTACTCTGTAATGCTCCACGGCTATAATGTTCCACATAATGTTCTATAATGTTCCACAGACCGATAGGTAGATCAGCATACAAAAGAACAGCCACACACGCATAAAACCGAACGAAATAACGTTCTTGCCAAAATCAATGTATCTGCAATAACAATTTCTTAAGTAACATCAATTTTAAGTACGTTTATGTTAAACATGTCTTATAATAAACGTGCGCCAAATAAGTCTACACGTATACGGATAACCAATAAAATGTATTTGGGCAAGAAAGAAAACGTGACTCGTTTGCGATTGATTTGTACTGCTATAAATACTTTCTTACTTATATTTCTGTGTTCATTCAGGTACCTAATAAGATTTCTCTCTGTCTTGGCTTTTTTCCAAATGTTGGGGTTGTTTTTCTGTCTTTCCTTTCCTTTCCAGGAAACTATACCAATATGTTGCATAGGTATATGTTATCTAACCTACACCGTTCAGTACCTAGGTAACTCTAAATTTGTGTTTGTATTAACCGTCTACACAATATTTGCATTTAGTCAAATACAGTCATATTTTTTTTGGAAGTCATTTGAATGGGAAATCATCAAATGACTTCTCCCGCCCTGGGTGGGGCGGGAGGAAGTGTCAGGATTCTAATGACTAAAACCCACCCTTGTTCTTTCGGTTGCCCTTCATGTTCCAGGGCCGCGGTAACTATTACATTACAACTATCCCGCATTTTTTCAAATACCTTTGAATTAACAAAGGGTCGGTCAGTTAGCGAGTTCAAATTAGTTGCTCATTTGATAAGGTAGGTAGTTAGGTATTTGAAGAGAAGAAAGAGCAAGTTTCATGGACACTGTGTTCAATTACTTTTTTTTTACCAAATCCTGATATTTTTCTTTACGTAACAATGTTACAGCTGCCAAAACTGAACGTGGGTTCTTTAATATACATCAATATATCATATGAGTCATAGACAACCCTCTATGTAAAGGAATATGAGACAGCAGCACATATTAAGCAAAATACTTCGGTAATTTATGTTTCAGTATTCAGCACATGACAGAAGACACCCGCCTCTCGTGTAAGAGGTTGTCGGTTCAAATCCGGGCAAGTACCAATGTGACTTTTTCATTTCATATGTATACTTTCTAAAGTTTATCTCGTACATCACTAGCCGTTGGTCTCGGTTGTCATTCGTAGAACTTTGACAGTCGTTACGGGTAAGCCAGAAAGTCTGACTAGTCTAATCAAGAGGTATAGCGTCACCCAGTTACTGGGTTGTGGAGGTCTGATAGGAAGTCGCTTCACGTAAAACACTGGTATCCAGCTGAATCCGGTTAGACTGGAAGCCGACCCCGACATAGTTGGGAAAAGGCTAGGGAGATGATGATGATTCAGCACTTGACAAGACGATGTTAATTATTTTTTAGGAGGATGGTGGGTAGAAACCTTTCAAGTTTTCCACCTGAACGCATCTAAGTTTGCGTTTAAAGTGTAGAGGTTGCATATCTTAGCCGGATCGCTTTTAAAATATACCTACAAAGTAAACCCTGATGTATAATTAATGACATTGGCCATTTATAAAGAATAATCATCCACGCATTAACTTTTATTAACAAGTGACTGTTATTTAGCTAAAAAACCTCTTACATTTCAATCTCAATTCCTGGAATCTACACCGAAAATATTCGTATTTCTGCCATAATTCTCGCCTGCGAGTATTCTTCGAATGTTTTGTCGACACTGTCTGTATTTTCCTTGAAAAAACCTGGTAATCTGTTGTGTAGATTTCTGGAAACCATTAGACGAGCCTAATCCTTAATGTAGTGGAAGAGAACGTTCTAACGTTTTATCTTTAGGAGGGAATTTTTTATTCATTTTTAATCTCTTTGAAGCGGTGTGAGGAATCAGGACTGATTCGAGACAGCTAGGTTTTGTTTTACTTTTTTTTGTTGCTATTAATATGAAATGTTCGTATGTGCATTCTACTAGTCCTACTACGATATTTTAAATGTGAATGTTTGTATGTATGTGTGTAGTATGTTTGTTATTATTTCACGCAAAAACTATTATACGGATTTAGATAAAACTTTACAGTATTATACACACTTCAGAATAACATTTACGGGAGCAGATCAGTAATTAAAAACATAACATAACGCTAGTGTAATAGCGGGAGACAGCTAGTATTATAATTTTTTGTTTAATTATCGAAGTTTAGGTTTGAAAGATTTCAAACTATACCACACTAACTCATCACCACACTGTCACGTCACACAGCTCACTCACTTAGGAAGTGATGCAGCTGAAATCTACAGCTAAAAACCAAGAATTGGTGGAAATATGCCCTTCAGACTTTTTACCGATCTTGCTAGGTATAATCGCCGTAGGGCCGAGGTCGGCAACCTTTTGAGTTGGAGTAGCCAAAAATATTAATTAACAAAATTTCTAAATTAAAGAGCCACACAATTTTTTCTTGTCTACAATTCTACTACTTTGTATGGGACTAAAGAGCCGTAGCTTCACATCCAAAGAGCCGCATGTGGCTCGCGAGCTGCAGGTTGCCGATGACTGCCGTAGGGATAGAAAAAGCCCATCACTTATTACCTGTAGGACATACCTGTGCTCCTAGCCGGAAAGGGACACTTCTTTCTGCTTACTGCTTCCCCGCGCGTCGCCCCGTGTTCGTTTCAGTCGTTTAGTAGCTACAGCATTCCGTAAACGTCACGTTTTAGACTTTGGGTGCTTTATTGCGAAAATTTCATCATGGTTTTCTTTACCATTTATATTGTTTAATTATCCTTTTTTATTACTTATTAGTGAGCATATATTAATTCTTGAATATGTCCCTCGCCTCACCATTCATAGTGTATATACATATCCTCTTCAAGTTTTCCGATGACTATAACAGTCTTCATAAAAATACCTTCCTTTTCTTACATGTAAATGTCAGATGGTAGGATTTCTACGAATGTACGCCTACGTTCCCCTGTAGTTTAATATAAGAGAGAGTTATATTTTCGTTATTTCTAATACTTTTATACATACGAAGATTTGTAAAGATATGCGTGGATGTTTACCAGATTTAGATAATATTACACTACTGTATAGTGTTATCGAAACCCTTATCTAAAATAACGCAAACTACTACTAATTTTAGGAGCGTGATGTAATTTTGCCATATACGAGTATGTTACCTGCCAAACCCGACTTCAGGACAAACTAGTTTTGCCTAGGCTAAACTAGTGTAGCCTCGCTGCCCGAGGCTCCTATTTCTGGGTGGTTTAAAAAAAATAACCAGGAAGGCTAAAGTGGAGCTCGGCCTCGCTTCGCTCCCGCCTTAGTGTGCATCCACACTATGAGCCTAGCGTGGTTGCGACGACGGGCGCGAAGTATCAAACATATGAAACGCGCCTTTGCGTCCATATTGTAGTGACTAAGGCGGAAGCCTAGCGCGACGGGACTAAGCGAGACAGCGCGCGTAGTTTTCAAATGCTTCTGTCCGCGCGTTCTGGCCATACTACGGGCCTAGACAGTAAGCGACCCAATGCGCGGGCGGCTAGGGTAACAAACCAGTTCGGTCTTGTCGCTCGGCGGATGTGCATATTCCGTTTGTTTGTCGTAAAATGGCAGTAAATACTGAATTGTTTATAAGTGCAATTCAATCTAAACCACGTTAAGTAAGTTGACACGGGCGTTCAAGTATACTCAAATAATTGTAGGGTATTATCTCAATTCTTATACCTAAGTAAAAAAATTCTCCAGTTATTCCTCGGTTTTTATTTATTTTATGCACACCATCTCTATTGTTCAACACCTCCCATCTCAGGATCGGACTGCCTAATAAAAATAAGCCGCTACAAGTGCCCGCGCCTCACTGTGGCCACCGCACGCCCCTGCTCACCGCGCCCGCCTAGGCTCTAGTCACCGCGCCTTCAGTGTGGACGCACACTTAGCCTTCTAACCTAACCTGTCGGACTCGGGGTTCCCTGAGTCGAGGCGAGGAAGAATTAGTTTAGCCTAGGCTAAACTAGTTTGTCCTTGTAGAAATCGGGTTTGGCCGGTAACATAAATACAATAAATGTTGTACTTGTACGGCGGTAAGAAAATCATACTAATATTATAAATGTGAAAGTTTGTGTGGATGTATATGCGTTTGTTACTCTTTCACGCAAAAACTTCTGAACCGATTTCGATGAAACTTACAGTCATATTGCTTATACATCACAATAACATAAGGCTTTATAGAATAACGCTTTGTCCTGCGAGAGCGGAGTGGTAATCAAAAATTTTTACATAACGTGGGTGAAACCGCGGGGCACAGCAGGCTAGTTATGCCAAACTACCATAATAATGTTATCTTGTAAATGCTCTTAATTGACTAAGCATTTAAGAAAGGCCTAGGACCTTAAGTCCGCCTACACTTTTATCATAAAGTGTAAATCCGACCAACTGAGAACTTAAAATAACTTATTCCACCCGAATGAAGCCAATGGTGGGCGTTAAATATTATAAAATCAGTAAAAACTTCTCAAGCATGTTGCTATTTTTTGCGTGGACACAGGCGAAAAAAAATTATAATGTTATAGTAATATCTGTATAATCAAAATAAATGTTATATTTTACTAATTCCGACTATTGGTACTTTAACCGTTCCACTATCTTACTCCTTTTCATGTCGAATTCCCAAAAAAATCTATCTTAGAGAATAACTACAAATCACAAAAAAACACACCCACCAAGTTGATATATCACCCAGGAACATAAAGGGCAACCGAAGGAATATAAGTGGGTTTTAGTCAGTAAAAGTCTGACACGCCCGCCATCAAATGACTTCTCCCGCCCCGCCCAGGACGGGAGAAGTCATAATTGATGAATTCCCACTCCAAAAAAAAATACAATAACTTTGAAATCTGAGTACCTATTTCTGTAACTATAGTTCAATTTCTAAAACAAATTATTGCTAGAACAATTCATAACTCAAACAAAACAATTATTATTATGTGCCTATTGTCTTTCCTTACCGGGTAAAAGGAACAAAGGGGGGCCTTTCTTCTTTTTTCCTTTTTCTTTGACCCCAATCGATACAACATAAAAAATAAAAGTTTGTTTGGTTGATCAAAAACACACCTGGTTCTGTCTGCCAATGAGTATGGTCTTTGATTATGCACAAAAATCCTGTAAAAAAGCCATTCAGATGTTCTTAACTTTGAAAATTATTTGTACCACTTTACTGATACTAAAAAATATGAAAAAAAAAAAGACGAATCGGTCGACACGTGCTTATGTTGGCGCTTAGAAACACTTTGATTTGAATCAAAGAATACTTTATGTTCAAATAAAATACGATATAAAAATATTACAGGAAAGTCGATTAAGAAAAAAGGTCCGAAAATTAACTTAGATACAATGAATTTATGAAAGGTTTATTACAAACGCCCACAATAACAACGCCATTATGATATCAATTTTCGAAATGGCAATCGTGGAACGTAATTATTATACGAAGAGAATAATGTAACAAACAGCAAAATGCTTAATTCCGAATGAAAAGATACTTACGAGCAAATAAAAAAGAACGGCACATAACATTATGTTCAGCAACCACTGATGGTTTTGCTCAAACTAAAAATGTTAATAAAGAAATAAAAGAGCAATGGATTGTAAATAAAATAACTAGTCGTAATTGTTTCTTTACACGTGTAATATGGCTTGAGGCCATTACAAAATGAGTCCTCGTTGTTTTTTTTTTTCTGACGAGCTCTGTTTATAGATATTAACTTGGCTTTTAAATATTTGATATGAATGCATTTGTACTGAAGTTAATAAATGCATTTTAATTGCTTGTTCAATATTGACACGAGATGTTTTGCTACGATATTATTAGAACCTTCAATTCGTAGCCTTTTTCTAACTTTGTGAGGGTTGGGTTACAGTTTAACTAGATTCAACCGAATATTTGTGTTCTAGGGCGTGTACAGACTTACAAAATGTAACATAATATAATGTATCAGTGTGACGTATCTATTGTGTGACGGTTTGGGCGCAATAACCGAGCATACAAAGCGCACGGACAGAGCGGAGCAGATGTGTACGACAAATACTTTCGTAGCGTGTTACTTACATTTCATGTTACATTTTGTAAGTCTGTACACGCCCCTACATTAAGTGATGATCTCCACAACTCAGTTTCTGGTTAAAACCACACGTTGACCTGGGTTTCATTGGTAGATTTTTGACAGTCGTTACAGTCGGTAATAGTCAGAAGCCAGAAAGTGTGACAATCAATCTAACCAAGAAATCGTATCACGTAGTAACTGATCCGTGGTGGTGTGATAGGCCATACAAAACACAGGTATTTGGCGGAATACTATTTAATTAAGGGGCAATGATATTTTAAGTAAAAAAGTGTAGATAGGTTATATGCAGTCAAAATGTGGCACATTAAAAATTTGCCAATTGGCAAACATGATACTGAGCATCGCGTTGACATTTGACGTTTATCTCTTTTTCACTCGCACTATAACTTCAATCATGTCATCCTACATTGACGTGTAATGTATGTGTGCGTTAGTGTGCCGTTTTTGAAGATAGAATTTCGTTTGGGTAACCTATCTACGCCTTTTTACCCGACTGCGCGACGCAAAGAAGGGTAATGTGTTTATCAGTCTATGTATGTATGTATGTATGTTTGTTTCTATGTGGCGTTCTAGAGATCGAATGCGTAGGCCGATTTTGATAATTCTTACGTTAATCGATTCGTCTTAACCTTGCGAGTGTCACTAAAGACATGACAGTAATCAAAATTCACCACAGCGACAACCAGACGCCATATTGTCAAAATGAAAAAAAAAATGTCGATGAACTAAGTCGAGTGGGGTGTCGTTGAATAGGTATTTTAAAATCATCTTTAGGTTTCTTTGGCCAAACATCCTGCCAGACTCATTAAAAGTTCCGCTGTGCGTGGAAGCGCGACAGCATTATTCAAGTGTTATGTACAAGTGAGATGCACTCTGACGCATATCTCTCTCTTACTATTCGTGGCAACTGATATTTTGTAATATAAATTATTTGTAGTGTATATTTATCAAAGTAAATATCATGAAATTAAAATTTATAAATTATTTATAGGTATTTCTAATCATACAAAATATATGTGAATAATCATGTTTAATCATCAATTTCATCATCCTCGAAGGTTAATGGACTCATGGTATCTTCCTCCAAGAAATCTTTAAAATTATAATTTTCGTCCGGTTAGTTCATCTGTAATAAGAAATCGAATAACTACATTGCTTATACCAACAAAGAACATAAAAATAATTTACATTAAATGTTTTCTACATGGTTCATTTTGTACTAAGTCGCTAACAAAGATCGGTAATTGATCTCCATGAAGCCAATTAAAATTATACTGGCCATTTTCCATTACCCAACCATTATTTTCAGGACTGAAAATACTTGGATTTTGCATGTAAGCATTATTCCAAATACTTGCAATGTAGTTGGCTCGATGAAATTGTTGGAGTAATTCCTCTTTACACGGTGGCAGATTACTTGCATCAAAGTTTCTTACACTTTTACGGTTGAATTGTTCATTTACATCAGAAACTGCGTATGTGTTGGTAAAAAGCTGAAGTCGAGCAGCATTCAGATCCTCGTTATAAAAAAAAGCTTATCAGGATTTCATGCTATTACAGGATACGTAAGTGTCGTGATGGCCCAGTGGATATGGCGCCCGCCTCTCGTGTAAGAGGTTGTGGGTTCGAATCCGGGCAAGTACCAATGTGACTTTTTCAATTCATATGTACTTTCTAAAGTTTATGGTTTATCTTAGACATCACTGACATCCCGTGCCTCGGAAAGCACGTAAAGCCGTTGGTCCCGGTTGTCATTCGTAGAACTTTGACAGTCGTTACTGGTTAGCCAGAAACTCTGACCAGTCTAACCAAGAGGTATCGTGTCACCCAGTTACTGAGTTGTGGAGGTCAGATAGGCAGTCGCTCCACGTAAAACACCTGTATCCAGCTGAATCCGGTTAGGCTGGCAGCCGACCCCAACACGGTTGGGAATAGGCTAGGGAGATGATGATATTACTTTGATAAATATACACTACAAATAATTTATATTACAAAATATCAGTTGCCACGAATAGTAAGAGAGAGATATGCGTCAGAGTGCATCTCACTTGTACATAACACTTGAATAATGCTGTCGCGCTTCCACGCACAGCGGAACTTTTAATGAGTCTGGCAGGATGTTTGGCCCGTCAGATTTGTCTGGCTCATTGGAAAATATATTGAAATATTATGCTTATTAATATATATAAAATTCAGTCTTCCTAAAATAACGTAAGTTTCAATATTTTTTTATAACTTTTAAAGAGTCTGTCAAAAGTTATGGCCCACAGGAAGTGTCTGGCAATTATGTTTGTTTGTTTATAACAATATCATATATAACATATGTAAAAACCAGCCTTCCTACTTTAACGTAAGTTAGCATGATTTTTCACCACTTTTGATACCTGCTACCTGTAAAACGGCCCCGCTTTCAGCTTAGCGAGTATCCATTCCTCTCTAAGCTTATGTTATACTACCAATCCTACAAATTTCATCTTTCCTAAAATGACGTAAGTCTGGGGTGACTGGGATCTCACTCTATAAGTAATACTAAATAAATACACAATCGAAATAGTTTTATAATCTATACACACATAAAACAAATCATAAATTCTAATGCAGAACAGAACGACTTATAGTCGGGGCCTCTTGGGAAGAATTGATTGGTAAAATTTGAACGGGCCCCGACTGTGAGTCGTTCTGTTCTGCATTAGAATTTATGATTTGTTTTATGTGTGTATAGATTATAAAACTATTTCGATTGTGTATTTATTTAGTATTACTTAACAGAATTCTAAACTGCTGGGCTTGTTTCTTTATTTTCAGGCAGTCGGGTTTTTTGTTTTTCAATAATTTTTATTTTACTTAAAATATCATTGCTAAGGGGCATATTTCGCAAGATGAGCAACTCGGGTCGCGCCACCATTAAATTGTACAGGTGTCATTCGATGTCGCTACTCCACCAACAAAATGTAGTTGTGGTGTCACTAGATATTGCAACTGGTAAATATGAATAAAATGTGTCCCTAAAAGCCGAGCCAGACATAAAAAAAATTCTTTAAGTATCTATCCTTTTATTCCTTATTTGTTTAAATCTAAAAGTTGATATAAAGCCAATAAGTATCCCCAACATTACGACACATTGCGATCTGTTTATCGCATTAGTGACACAGAAATAGACGTTCGCGCGTAAACTGAATCGATAGAATAAATGTTCATTCAGTGAATGAAGCGAACGAGCGTGAGTAAGGACATGTAAAGGATTGGTTTAAGAGTAGGATTTAAAGTACCTTACCTTTTTTTTGTAGTAAAATAGAGTTGTTTTTGCTTTATATATTTTTACGTAATGATAGCTGTGTAAAATTAAAGACTAACTTTTGCCTGCGGCAAAGAGACAAAAATTAGCCTATGTCACTCTTAACCCTTTCAACCAACCGCTTAAAAAATCACGTCAATTTGTCGCTGTGTTCTGCTGTGAAAGACGGACAAACAAACAGACACACACACTTTCCCATTAATAATATGAGTATGGATAAAGATGCTATGAGATACGTCATAACATCACAATACGACCTCCGTGGTTCGTTGCGCACAGGAACCTAGGCAATCGCTGAATGCAAGTGAAACCGCGGGGCTTAACAGTGAACAAGGATATCACCAGCACCAATATTAATTTGAACAAACTCGACTTAGACCGTCGTGCAATACAAATCACTCAGCAGCGCTAAACGTGTTTGAATCACCGTTTTATTTAGGCCAATCCTTTGAAATTGGCAGAGACGGAATTATAATTACGATGATAAAAAATTAAACTATGACTTGTAAAAGTGATTTTAAGATCCTACTTGCATAATAAACGATTTCATTTCATTTGATAAACGATTTCATTTCATTTTATTTTAAACTAAATTTAAGTTTAGTGTTTTATCTTTCCCTTTAAATAAGAATAGGACAGAAAATAAAATAGTAAGTTTAGTCCAGTCAAATTAATATTCTCTATAGAAATAAAAATAAATAATTAAAAAAATTAAAAAACACGACTGCCATGACAAAAAAGAACTTAAAGGCAAAAAACAAGATTTTTCATAGAAAATTATTATATTACTGTTTACTAAAACTAAAATTTTCGTAGCAGTCGGGGGACCTTTCCGCAGTATTTGAGTATTCCGCAAGGCGGTCCCCCGACTGCGACGAAAATTTTAGTTTTAGTAAACAGTAATATAATAATTTTCTATGAAAAATCTTGTTTTTTGCCTTTAAGTTCTTTTTTGTCATGGCAGTCGTGTTTTTTAATTTTTTTAATTATTTATTTTTATTTTGTACCTTTTAGTTTTTTTTTATTACTTATGGGCTTGCTCTTGGTCCCAGACTAGCCCGAGGGCAAAGACGGGGCCTATGATGGAGCAAGCTCACCCAAAAGATGCCTATGCACTCGTCTCTTGAATAAATCCGGGTTATATATGTATTTGGAAACACAGACGCCGGCAGGGAATTCCATTCTTTTGCGGTGCGCATAATAAAAGATTTCGAGAAATGCTGCGTGCGGATTCGAGGAATATCAACCAAGAAAGGGTGGTATCCCGCCGTACGTCTGAATGTCCGGTGGTAAAACGGAGACGGGGGAATGAGCTCGTGTAGCTCATGAGCACACTCACCGAAGTGCAATGTGTAAACACCGCCAGACAGGCAACTTTACGCCGATGTGCTAGAGGTTGTAGTTGGGCCACCAGCTTCTTGTCGCCAATTAACCTCCTGGCTCTGCGTTCTACCGAATCCAATGCGGCCAGTTGGTATTTGGCTGAGCCATCCCATAGATGACAGCAATACTCTATACACGATCGGACTTGATCTTTATAAAGTGTTAGAAGCTGTCCCGGCGTGAAATATCGCGTGACCTTGTTAAGGATGCCCAGCTTTTTCGCCGCAGTCAGCGCTTTTGACTCGATGAAAGCGGCGAAGTTGAGGTCAGAACTCAACTCCATGCCAAGGAGTTCTAGAGAGCCGGTTACATTTACAGGTGCATCTCGGAAAGTAGGAGCCAGGTCGAATGGGCTCCGTTTAGCGGAGAACAGACACGCTTGCGTTTTGGCGGTATTAAACTGCACTAGATTGTGATCGCCCCATTGGGACACACGACTCAAGGCAAAGTCCACTCGCTCTACCATGGCCTCTCTCTGTGAACGTATATCGTCCCTACTGTCTTTTGCGCTGGCCAGATATCTCTCTACAATGGTACTGTCATCTGCGTAACCGACTATGCTAGGGTTTAGCATATCGTTTATATGGAGCAGGAATAGTGTTGCAGAGAGGACAGACCGTTGAGGAACACCGGCATCAATGGCCATAAGGTCCGAAGAGCAGCTGTCGACTACCACTCTGATCGACCGTCCCGTCAAAAGTGATACGTTCCTCTAATATTGTTACTTCGTGGATAATCAAATGTCGGTTTACAAGTAGATGTTTTTATTAACTACAAACAATAACAATTTAGCACCACGACAGTAACCAATCATGTTGTATCTTACATATTAAAATCCGTTAAAATTTTGCATAGGTTATCAGAATACCTATATCCCTTATCACAATAATTATCACATGTTTCTCGTGTCATTTGTGTCGGTATCAAAAACACACTGAGTTTCTTCTTTTTATGATATTTTCATCTCGCAGTTCAGCTCTACCGCTGTTTATTACTGCTTAACCAGACAATTGAGTTTCTTCCGGTCGGGGCAATGCTTTTATACTCTGAGCCAGGAATATTCCCGAGAAAGACGTTTCTAGAACAATGTAGTCGCTTCGTAGGGTTCTAAAGTAGCTTTTGGCCACAGAACGTGGTGTTCCGACGCTTCTGCGGTCAAGTTCCACCGGAGTGCACAAAGACTAGTGCAACGTAGTGAAGTGCTACTAACATAGATTTAAGTTTTATTACTAACACAAATGTATTACTTGTCGTCCACATTGTTAAACACCAAGTTTCCAGTCACTAACTTCAGTAATGTCAGATTTTTGTTCAAACTTTCATCCCCTATTTCACACACATAGGGGTTGAATTCCTAAATTTTTATCTCCGTCCAAAATAGTAAACACCAAGTTTCCAGTAACTTAATTCAATCAATAACGACAGATTTTCGTTCAAACTTTCATCCCTTATTTTACACACACAGGGGTTGAATTTCCAAATTTTTACTAGCCTATGTTACTCGGAACTATGTACGGATTGTAACGATACATCATACATCTAAATCGGTTCAGGCATTAAGAAGTTATGGTGGAATAAAGAAACTCACATACATACATACATGAACCTTGAAAACATAACACACCTTTTTTTGGGCAGTCGTGTAAATATAGATGCGATCAAAGTATGGCCACTAAAAATGCGTCGATTAAATACTAAATTAGTCAGACGCTGACTAATTTGACGTTACATTTGGTTAAGTTTAGTTCGTGAATAAACAAATCGGCACTATTATAAATATTAAAACTTACCCTTCAAATAATGTTGTACAAAACCGCAACAGTGATTTCGGAAGCACTGTCAAGAATGAATCATAAAGTAATATCGATACAGCTTAATTTCGCAATACATTTATATTGTAGTTCCGCGGTATTAGATTATCAACGACGTTTTGTTACTGAATAAAACGTTATTATTTTTTGTTTTGTTCAGAGATATTTAATTATACGCTCTATTAAATAAACCCCTAATCCTCCCCTAATAATTAATCTACCTACTCCGATCCTATCTTATCACAAAAAAGTCCATTAAACATTCCAAGTGTCTAAATCTCAAACAGCAGAAAAAGAACGAAATAAGAAGGTAACATTAAATCTCAAACCAATGAGGAGTGAGATGAATGAAATAAAGAATGAACGATAAAACGGCAAAGAATATAAAAGTCGATTGCGTGTGAATAAGGCTAAAATTAAAAAAAGCCGGTAACCATACTGAAGAGTTTTTTCCACTTCCTCAAAGATAAAGTTGAAAACAATGGAATGGTATAATTATATATTTTATCTGGATGTTGTAACAATGTGTAAGAGGTGAGGTTGATGAATGCAAGATGGTGAATGTATTTTCATTATTTTTCATGTACTAAGTTTAGCTATTTACTACAGCTTGGCCCGCGGCCTTTAATATAACCTTGTAAGTTACAAGTTGTAAGTTTTTTTGAACTATTACAGTAACTAATTAGTTATCTGTGCTATTACTCAGATCTGTGGTCAGTGGTGGTGTGGTAGTTGAAAAATTTCGCTACCTGTCCTTTGATGGGAGCAAACTCTATCAAGGGTTAGAGTCTGTTCACACCAAACTGTTTTTATGCTGATTTTTTATCGTATCTTTGTGGTGAGTAAAATAATATTTATTGTTTAATCAAGTTGAAACGTGTCTTATTGTGTGTGACACTTTTTTTATAAATCCTGGTCAATTTTGATTAACCTAGAGTCGTTTGTTTGTGGTATGTAACTAGCTTAAATAATTGGGGGATAGCGTATTTAATAATATCAGTGAGATTCAAATTATAGTCAAATAGGTACCTACTTTTTACTAAACTATATAACTTTAGAATACTTAGAATCTATCTAAGAATTCTAAAGTACCTATATTTATTTAATTTATTTATTTATTTTTGAGCAAGAATATTGAATAGTTAAGTGTTTACTTGGCATAAAATGTGACGTCACATTAAAGGCACAGAATGGTGGGCGTTTGTATACCCGTGTGGGTGTCCAACCTACACGAGCACTTTAAATGATTATAACTTTGTTTTAAATATTTTAAACTGGTTTACATTTTTGTTAAATATTTATTTTATGTTTTATAGCGATGAAAGTAATCGAATCAACCGGTAAAAAATATATGTATTTTTCAAATTTCTTAACAAAAGTAAAATGTCTATTAAATCTTAATTTGGTTAGATAGGCTAATAGCTGAATACTTAAACATCACTTAATTTAAGACGCTCTCAAATCTATAAATGTTGTTTTTGTTGCTTTTAAGGATAAAGTAAAGACAGTGGTGCCGATTCTCTTGTGCACAAACTAACGTAAATTTAAGTTCGGTGCATCTTTCTCTTTCCTTTTAATTAGGAAAAGGACAGACGATCAAATATTAGTTAAGTCCTGTCAAATTTAGGCACTCCATAGATAATTTAGACGCAATTTAAAAACATGGCGTCTAAATATACGTCAATTTTCATCAGGCGCTGTCTAATTTTACAGGATTAAACTAAAATGTATCTTCTGTCCTTTTCTTTAAGAAATGGAAAGAGAAAAATGCACTTAACTTAAATTTACGTTAGTTTGTGCATAAGAAAATCGGCACCAGTAACAGATTTGACAGCGTCTTAATGTAGAGTGACGTTTGAGTATTCAGGCATAAACGTATAAAAACAACCATAACCTAAATTAATTAACTTACCACAGATTGTTTCATAAAACGGCTTAATTCATAAATCCACCCTTAGAACTTTTGAACACACGTGAATCAAGACACAATAAAAAGACAATAGCAGCGCGACAGCCGGCTGTCTCTTGGTCGTCGAAAGATTAACATCCCCCATAAAGGGAAAAAGTAGACTTTCATTAAAAAATATTGAGAAATCCATGTTAGAAAATTGTATAAGCGACCGCAAATCTCTTCTGAATTTTCATTCAACATCGGTATGCAAAGTTTGACATCGATAAACAATTCCCGCGAGGAACCGGCCATGTTTGTTGTTTACTAGTACTGTAAGTATATTCATGAGGTAAACAAACGATACACACAAACAGCTGGTGGAAATGATGGGGGCATTACGACATGATTGAGAAGTTGCATAGGTTGGTTGGCGCGGTGACGGGGTATTAAGGTCATAGCTCATTACAGCCACCCGGCAGCCACTCCGCACCGACTCGCCTTATAACCGAAGCGATCCGGTGACAGTACGGAGTTTATATTGTGAGCGCATGTCCATACAAGTCCATATAAAGAATACTAGCCGCAGGAGGCGAGTCGGTGCGGCGGAGTGGCTGCCGGGTGGCTGTAATGAGCTATGACCTTTAAGACGTATACTCGGGTAGTTAAGTGACGCGGTTTTTATTCCCGTGAGAAACAAAAAAAAAAATGTTTTGGAATCTGGTTGTGAACTCATCTTATCTTCAATAATACATTTAATATCATAGCATCTGCTCGCTACTTCGAAGTGAAGTTTGCGTGTAACCCCTAAAAAGGGGCTTAAAACCATTTTTTTTGTTAATATTATCATTATAAGCTAATTTTGAAATGTTAGTTCCAATGCATATTATGGCTGCTGTATTACGTGTCTCTCTTTTGGTTCTAATATGTGACTGATCTACAGATATTTATAACAAGTCTATTTGTTTGTGTCTGTGAGTTTTTATTTTTCTATATAAATCCACAATTTTTAAAAAAACTCTGTGTGTGGGTCAATTAAAAAAAAAAACTTTGACAACTTAATATGAAAAGTGGTTTTTTCATGGGTAAGATCCTTTCCGTGTTTTATAAGACTAAACCTAAGGCAATAAATTATGGTAATGTGGGTCCATTGGTTGTAACTTCTAACCCTTTATAGGACGGCTCATACAAAGTGGCCAGTAAACTGGACACTCACTTCAAGGTCGTTATCTCATAGATTTTTATTTATATGTTGAACCTTATGAACATTTACGACCCGCGTTAGAGCACACTGGCCCGTCAACTAGCCAGCGTTCAAGATCGCCACGCGACTTTTTAGATTCGCGCCTTTTTTCAAGATGGCCTGTGAACTGACCACCGTGCACCCGCGCAGGAGCATTTGTTGTCATCGCGCGTGTTCGTTACGTGTTTACAAATTTTATGGTGAACAAAAATCATGTCTTCTTGGAAAAGGTAAGTGAAACTATTCCTTTATAGTATATACTTCGATGTTATGTGCAAATGTAATCGAGGATAATAAGAAAAACATATATTATTTGCGATTGAATACAAACCGGTGTGTTGAAAAAATATAAGCTAAGAATTGCCTACCTAACTTTGAGATGTTGTATTGAGTATTTATTTTCGAGTAATCCCTTTGAACCCTATTGTTTTACAACAGGTATATTTATATTTATATTTATTACAATATCATAACACATGCTTATAAGCATGTGTTATGATATTGTAATAAATTTGCGATAAACAATCTTGTTCGGTAGTTATAACCTATTATTATGTACGTTTGGGGTTTTTTTTGGTGGTTTTTTTGCTTGGTACTTATGAAATTAGTCATGTAATAGTTACACATTGTAATTTTCTCATTGTTTTAGACACACATACACTTATCGGGAGCTGGAGTCACTAGACGAGGACCAATGGAATGACTTCGTGGGTATTACTGATGACCAGGCCACACAATCAGACATTGGTGGTGATTCTGATGCTGATGATTGTTTCGACGAAAGTTTTAGTACCAGCACCGTGAGCACACGTAGTCAAAATCAAGGATCATGCTCTGGAACATCGTCTTCATCACAACCACCATAGGAGTTTTTGTTTCTACCACCATCGCCACCTCCGCAGCCGCCTCCATCTCCACCGCCACAGCCGTTATCATCAAACGGAGACGTTATGTTAATACTATTATTATTAAAGGCTGATTAGGAAATACATTTTTTTATTATTATTATCGTCTTTTCCTAAAAATAAAATAGATTTCATTAGTGTCCATTTTACTGGCCACTGATATTGCTGTGATGGTTAGTGACGCAGAACGTTCAATGGCCAGTTTACTGGCCGTATGATTTTCATGATTTTCTCGAAAAATAGAGATTTTCAGGTCTTTTTTCAAGAACATGTCATTATGATTTATGGCACAGAATATATATTTATCACAAAATATTAAGAATTAAAAAAAAAGTTAGGGTGTGCGTTAAAGGGCTAAACCATGTCATATTGTAAGAGCGATGTATCGCAAGCTATCGTCAACGGAAGTTCGCGCATCGGCTTCACATGCGGTCATAAGTCATAAGTCATTTATTTCATAACAAAAAACATTGTGTTGAAAAAAGTTTCATTAATTACAGTAATAACAGAATATTAGCGGGCTTTGTGACTGACGAAAGTATTCGCATTTGTGTGTTAAATATGAATGTTTTGGTTTTAAACCTTCTAACACGTAATTCGAGACACAATAGAGAGACATCGCAGCCGGCTGTCGCTTGGTCATCGAAAGGTTAAAAGCCAGTTTTTAGTATGTTGTGTCTATTAAGTTTTGCCAACTACCTTTGTTAACAACCCTTATTTAATTTTTTTTTCTCTAGCTTGTACTGTCCCACTGCTAAGCAAAGGTCTCCCCCAGGTCGTTCTAGACTGCCTTATCCTTCGCTTGTTCTAGCCAGCTCTTATTTCAATAATAATAATTCTTTTTTTTTCGCAATAAAAAGTATTCTATGACCCTTCTCTGGCTATCTCTGGGCGAAACAATCACACAAAATTTTATCCTGAGTGGGATAATAAATGTATATCCCACCACACCACAATAAGTGTATATGTAAAATGTTACCATTCAATAAATAAAGTAGAAACAGTTGAAAACTGTCCTCAATCGAAAACTAACATTATACAGGGTCAAACTAAATAAAACATTTTCCTAACTTAAAGTCACCTTTCTACAAATCTAATAAAAACGGTTGTTTGTTTAGAAGTGAAATCGAAACAAAGTGGGTGTTTATCCCAACACTTAGACCCACACGTCAATCCAATGTCAATTAGGTGCTTTAGTAAAGTCAATTAATATTGTTTAAATATGGGACGAGAATAGCCCACTTTATTTGATTGAAATTCAAAGGGGCGGGAAGGTCCCCATAGGTTCCTCTGTGTTGGGCAGTTGGCCCTTATTCCAGAGCCAAAAGCTTCTGAATTCTTACATATCAAACTTAGAATCGTTCTTAAGGAGTGAAAAATATACGCATTGCAAGTGTAAAACTTCATGTACTTTGACTGCACCAGCAATTTCGACTTTTTCTCATCTTTCATGTATCATGCCCTCTAAAGTATCGCTATTAACTTTTCACCTCTTGAACGTTTTTAGACGTTCACCATGTACTGAGTTGACCCCTTTTGGACGTTCTTCATGCATCAATTTGGCCCACTTTAAACCATCATCCATGTAGCAATTTCACCGTGATCCCATATAATAACTTACCCAGGCTGTTGCTGGCGACGCCCATCCCGAAATACCCTTTAGCCCCCTTTACCCTTTACACTGTATGTAATTTTACATGTGTTGTACATGTAAAAAGATTATGTGTCGTTAATATAATTTTGGACTCGAATCAATCAATGTCAGTGTCGTGTGTTATCAATCTTTAGCATATGGGTGGTAACGCAAAGTAATCACTCCTACACTGAGAGATGACGTCATGTTTATCTTTTATAATGATTAAATAGGATCTGCCTATGAAATTAATATTGATTAGACAAGTCAGTGCTGGTGAGCTTAGGAACGAGATGTGATTTTTTAAAATTATTTTTAAGGCTACCTACAGAAGCAGAGCAAGGAAGAAAGCAGTGAGCGACTAGAAAATTCACCAATAGAATTGCATAAAATTCCCGCTCGTTAGATTCTTTTTGTCGATTTTTGACACGCTCACCGTTTCGCTGCCTCACTCCACTTTTATGAACAGGCAGTTTGACCACCGTCACTGTAAGATACTAGCTGTAATTCGGTAAAATTGATAATTCGGTAGCTTTATAAAAACTCTCGCATACAATTTGTGTTCGAATTTAGACTAGAGCTGCTGAAAGCAAAGTAGTAACCTTACCCAGATGAAACCGCGGGGGATAGCTAGTCTACGAATATAAGCGGTAATGGCTTTATAAGTAAATCGGATAAAACAAATGAAAGTCTGTTAAGTATTCGATAAGCTACAAATAAATGATTGTTTCGTCGCCCAACGATGCCTTTGCGCATAATAATGACACATCATTTGTCATCGATGGCAAGAACATTTGTCATAATGATTTATTCTTGAGACAATATTTTTATTTACAAAATAATAATAACTTTCTTTCATAGTCTTACGATTTTACATCTGAAAACATAATATAATCCCGCGTTTTGCTAGATAAATAGATAATACTAATAAACTTTACCTCAGCTCCGGCTTCGCCCGCGTGGATTTCGAGCTTTCATTCTCTATGTTACACCTTTACAGTTGATTTTTTTTAAAAAGTCCTTTCTAAATAAATGCTTACTTGTCACAAAGAACATACCCACCAAGTTTCATGTCTTTAGAAACGGTTTGAACTGTGCGTTGATTTATCAAGAGTCAGTTAATCAGAGAGTCATTTTTTTTGGGACAATCCCACCACACTATTCCCAACCACTGCAACAGCTCAACAATGGACTCCACCAGAAAAGCGCCGAGCAATGAAGCTCGACGAGTCCCGGAGAAACGATTCAACTGTCTTGGATCCCGCAACAAATTAATCAGAAAAGAACAGCGGAGGAGTAAGAAAAATATATTTTTTCTACTTCCCTCCATAACAAGCAGGAAACAGAACAGAACTAACTAAAACTAACTAATCAGACAGAGTACTAATCAGACAGTTTATTACATAATAAAAAGATATAATTGTAAAAGTTGGGCATACAAAACTATTTGTCACAATATGTTATGATACAACCTGACCTTGACCTTGGATATAAGAACTACAACAGTTGCTAAAATAATGGTTTTATGACAAATCTATAATCCTATTTACAATCACATACCTATAACAATTTGTCATTATAATATACAACTTTATCCTGCCCACTATCCAAAAACGTTGAACACAAAACCGAATCACTTCCAGATGGATACAATCTTGTCTTAAAACCTTTATGGTTAAGACGATGATAGGGATAATCTATTTGGGTCCAACACCTTAAACAGGAAAAACGATTTATTTTATCCACATCGCTATTTTTCTTTGAGCGGTTGTTGTATGTACAGGGTGTTTATGTACGAAAAACACGTAGGAGGAAACTTTGAGCCAATGCTTTTGTTTATTTTGGTGTTGGTTTGGCTGGCGGTTACGAGGTCATAATTGGGTTCTTTTTTAGGGTTCCGTAGTCAACTAGGAACCCTTATAGTTTCGCCATGTCTGTCTGTCTGTCCGTCCGTCCTCGCTTAATCTCTGTGACCGTTAGCACTAGAAAGCTAAAATTTGGTACCAATATGTATATCAACCACGCCGACAAAGTGGTAAAATAAAAATTGGAAAAAAATGTTTTATTAGGGTTGCCCCCCTATATGTAAAGAGGGAAGTGATTGTTTTTTAATTTCAACCCTGACGTTTGATATACTGTTGGATAGGTATTTTAAAATGAAAAGGGGTTTACTGAGATTAGTTTTTGATAATGTCAATAATATCGGAAATAATCACTCCAAAAGGAAAAATTAAAGCGTCCCTTCCCCCCTAACTTTTGACCCGTAGGTTTAAAAAATATGAAAAAAATCTGGAAAGTAGAACTTTATAAGTACTTTCTAGGAAAATTATTTTGAACTTGATAGAAAGAACAGTTTTTGCACAAAAAAGACAAAAAGGTTGTACAAAATAATTTCTGCGTACTTAGTATGTCAACGTAACAAATAGCCTTTTTTTTTAAGTGGGATCACTTATTGTGACGGACGGGAAACTACAGAACCCTACATGGAGCGTGGCCCGACACGCTCTTGGCCGGTTTTTTAACTATAGGCTGTGGATTTCAAAGAAGGAAGGAAGATTTTAAATTATAAATGATAACTCTGAATGAGCCATAGCGCATTTAATTTCCACGAGCCCCTGGTAACTACTAGTGCAAACACCAATCTATACATATATACATCCATGTTATAATCTGGATAATATAAAATGGTAAGCAGGCTGACTGATTGACTGACCGCTGATCCTAGACACATGAAGCTTGGAGGGTGTGTAACTGTTCTTTGTGAAGGGTAGGTTTCTAATAGGAAAGGATTTTTGGATATTCGACCAAAAGAGGTAAAATAGTCGATTAATTAATCGATCCTGAATCCGATATCAGTCTGTCTATTGCGATTGCATGCTTTAACAACCGGACCGATTTTGATATCTGTTGCGGAGGCCGACCAAAATTGAAAAATAATGACATGTATGTACCTAATATCTACCAAAATAAATACCATTTACACGTCAAAGTCTGAATACTCACAAAATACCATTTCAATTTCACAAAATATCATTTCATTTTTCTTTACTTTACTTTTAATTACAATCTTTATCGAAATGAGTTTCTATACTTACAGATATTAAAAAATAAAGTTAAAGGTACGTAAAAAATAAAGTTATAGGTCGTAGTTATAGGACGTTCAACAAGCGGCTTGAGAAGTAATAAATATTTGTAATATCGAGTTATCATAAATATTTGTAATATCGAGATAATTAAACTAACTCTACTAAGAACGAAATGCATCTAACATTATACCTAGTGTAAAATAAATCTCAACTGGAAAATAAAATGTTAATTCCTATACATAACACTTTTACTCGTCAATATTTTGATTTTAATATTTTAAGATGGGGCCGGTGTTTCCTATAGCTGGACTGCTCTGAGAAGAAACATCCGAAACAAACTCAGAATTCAAAGTTTCTAATAAAGTTCATACAATCGTATTGGTCAAAAATGCGCGAGAACCATAAAGGGTCTGAGGTACTCTCTTGATGTGAGAAGCACACAGATTTGAGTAGACCTGTCCAGAAATTGCAAGCATTTCGATACCTTTGGGTAGAAAGGTCGTATAAACCATTTTGGCCAAATTGAGTTTTATATACCATTTTGCTCAGATTTTTTTTTCTCTATCGATCTGTATATTTGAAATGCCGAAATTCGCACAAAAAGGGTTAATACGACCAAGAAATTTTCGGTCAAACACTCTTAAAAATAGGATTTTTTTAACGTAAAAGCCAAATGTTTTTATTTTTTAATTTTGTTATGATGTAATGACCATGATTTACATTACTCAGGGCGTAAAAATAGTCGTTAATTGTAAATTGTTTATACGCCCTAACGTGTGAAATGCATTACTAAAACACAGTTTAAATTTGACGTCGTAAATACAAAGGAATTGCTTTTGGATGCGTGAGGTTGGTGTATAAACCATGTTTAAAAAGATTTAGGTAATAAAAGATCAAAAGCAGAGAGATAAACATGAAAAGGTGATGATTATGTCCCTAACTGCACTTTATAATAACTTATTGTAATTATCAAAATGTAAAATATCGATACCATTGGGTAGGAAGGTCGTTAAACCAAAACCCGACTTTTCAGGATTCATAACTTTTTTGTATTTGAAGTTAAAAAAAAATATCTATGAGAAAGGTTCTTAGAATTTGCAAATGAAAAAGGTTTAATCATCAAAACCTACCTATCTTCTTTAGTTTTAGAGTTAGCTTGGATTTACGACTCAGAAAATATCAATTCTTGGTTTATACACCCCATGAAAATGAACTTAAAAATAACTGTATAGGTCGTATATCCATTTTTGGTAAGCTTTTGGTCACATTTACGATCGTAAAAACCCATGTATGTAGTTTTTTTTTGTATTAAAAACCATTGATATAGTTACAGATTAATTGAATTTTCTACCCAAAGGTATCGATTTGTTAATAATCGTTTAGCTCAACTAAAAACTTTAAGGAGCGCAACGTCTTGACGAACAGTACCAAAGTACATTGAGTAGGCCGCATTAAGTATTGACTTGTGGACTTAAAATGCTGTAGTAGGCGCGTCATTTCCACTTAGACAAGCTCTATTACGCCTTCTATTATTTTTAAACACTGTAAATCAACTTAACTCAGTTGCCACTAATACTTTCGCAGCTTCTCCGCAAACCGACCCTTCACTCAATTCCACTGAGAACAACTTTAACTTGTTAAGTAGGTACCAACATTGTTGAGTTGTAGTGCAATTTAGTTTGCATTAAAACCGAGTTCTCTTAGTTTGCTAATTGTTAAAAAACTTTTAGAGGGCAATACAATTAGTTGGATTGTTTCAACTCGTAACGTGTCATAGGTATATTTTACTGTGTTTTCAACAGATTTAAGTTTCAAACTAAATGTTCTAAGCCCCGATGCAAAAAGATGCTATAAGTTTAACCGCTAGATATGTGTGTGTTTGTCTGTCTGTTTGTGGCACCCATTCAAGTAGTGTGGCTATCTGTATGTGGCACCATGTCTTTTAAACAGGTGATCCGATTTTAATGCGGTTATCTATTTGAAAGACCATTATCCAGCAATAGTTTTTAGACATATTATTGGTTGTTTGTTACAGTTTTGAAGTTATCAACTATGCCTATGCTATTCAAAAATGGTCAAACGAAAGGGACTTATAAAATTTATAAATGCATACATATTAATAACACCCAGACACAGAACAAACAATCATGCTTATCACACAAAGTTTGTCCTGAACAATGATTATTTAACATTAGATGAGCTTTCAGCTTAATTATCAACCAATGCTATTGTGCCGACATCCATCGCAAAGCATGCGAACTATAACTGATAATCTACATCGCGGTATAAGAGTTTGCCACGACATTAAAAAATTATACAAAATTTTGACTAGAACCGTAGGGCAATATCCCATCAGGCACAACACTTGTCTGGTCAGAGAATCTTCCTTTTTCATTGGAACTTGACACTCTGTTCCTTCCTCATACCCATCAACTATAAAAAAAAACCACCAATGTAAACGTTGCCAACAAAACGCCTACAGCTTACACAACTGCCTGCAATTGAAATAAACATGTCACAGTAATATAGCCTGTATTCTCATAATGCCAAGGTCCAATGGTCCCGAGAGATGTGACAGCTTAATCAGTGTTCCGTCATAAGCGCTTCTAACTGCCTCACTAATTGGCAGCGACAAATGTGGCTTTTAGTTTTAGCGACGGATTGTTATTGTCATTGTTGTGTGTGTGATGATTTGTCTGTTTAATGACAGTGTTATTGTCACTTTTGAAGATGTTTAAGAGGATTTTGTAGGACACCGAGTTGCCTAACTTGATCTAGTCTAATTTTATCAAGTGAGAAAGACTAAAACAATTGATTATGTTGTCAGATTTAAAATGGACGTTGTAGAGTAAATAGTTCCTTTGTTTTCCATACGTCATAAAAGAAAGGTAGAGACGTCCCTGGTAGCGCAACTGATGTCTTAACGAAAATGGCTAATAGAGTTTGATACATTTTAGTGGTTGCACTTCCAGCAGTTAATTCAGTCGCTGGCAATACTTAAGTGGCCGGCAGCAAGTGTGTCCTAGTAAATTACCCTCCATACATTTCTAAACATTTGGTTAATGGCGCGACCCAAGTTGCCCAGCCTGGTGTTCTATTTCCTAATGTGGTATTGTAGTTCAATGTCGACGTACGGTGCTTGTAGGTTTAAGGTATATCTACACTAATATTTTATATAATTTAGATTTTTGTTTTCAAGGGGTTATCACAGGAAATAATAGCTTTTTTTTGACGTGACAACGTCTTAAATTAGGTTGCGGCTGGGAGTCACTTATGAAAAAGTGTAACGCTCGGTAACGTTACGATGAGTCACCGAACGAGAGAGAGGCCCGCCGAATGCCTTGCGTCTCTCTCCCACTCAACTATGATCGATATGAAAGACGTTGTCACGTAAAATCTTCGCCCGTAAAACCGACTTTACAGGCAACCATTTTTTTATATATTTTTTTCACCGATATAAATCTACTTTATTTCTGAGTACAACCTAAGTAAAATCCATATCTATACTTTTATAACCGATTGTTACGCCTTAGAAGGTCGCATCAAACTCATTTAACTTACATAAATTCATTTGGAAAAACAGAAAATACAAAAGCACTTCTGGTACACTTTTTCCGTCAGTCATTCTTTTATTAAAAGTCCAATTAAACCTTCGAACACACGTGATTCGTCGAGATACAATAGAAAGACAATAGCAGCCCGACAGCCGGCTGTCACTTAGTCGTTGAAAGGTTAAAGCCTGTTTTGTTTTCCTTATTCGCTTACTAACAGCAAGAGGCATGTTCCACGTTTTAGATCACTGTAATTCCACCATAAGGTGCCTTCTTCAAGATGTTGCGTCTTGATAGTGAAATATTGCTGTTTCAAGCTGCAGGCAGCTAACAGGTCGCGTGTCTATCGTTAAATAGAAGCACCTAGTAGCCTGTTTCCTTTAGTTTCCGAATACTTAATCAGCTTGCCAGTTTATTCTCAACCTTATTTTATTTATAGATTACTAGCTTCTGCCCGCGGCTTCGCTCGCGTTAGAAAGAGACAAAAAGTAGCCTATGTTACACTCCATCTCTTCAACTATCTCCACTTAAAAAATCACGTCAATCCGTCGCACCGTTTTGCCGTGAAAGAAAGACAAACAGTCAAACAGACAGACAGACACACTTTCCCATTTATAATATTAGTATGGACTAGTTGTTAGCTGTTAGTTTCTCAGCGCGAATGTAAGGAAGGGACAGATAGACTTACCTTTTCTGCATTATCAATTTTATTAGGTACAGTCCGAGTCAAGGAAAATTTACTCCTCCGATGCTAGAGTGACAAAACGGCTGGACCTAGTATTACGAAGCTTCGGGCAAATCCTTTTTTTTTCAGTAAAACTGCAAATAGCGAATTTTGGATAGAGTTACTTAGATTCGGTTAGAAGAAAGTGATCTCGTGGCACGGTGATTTGTTTGACGCAGATTGTCCAAACTTTTGTCCCGGGCTTCGATAAAGACGGATACGGTATAAAATCATTGCGTCAAGATGATTTTAGTGATGTAATAATTTTTAGGTTTAAAAATAATATAAAAAAAATATTTTTTTAATTTTGGCTTGCATTTTGCATGAGTTTTGAGACGTAAGCAGTTTTTTTCCTGACACTGCTGTTGCTCGTACCTGATAAACAAAAATTAAGTGAAAACGAGGTGAAATTTACTCAAACAAGCATAATTTTGTTTGCAGAGTAAGCAAATTGTGTATATAAAAAACCCAAACGACGCTTTGCATATAAAACAGTGATAATTTTAAAAAGTGACAGACCCATGCTTAACTGTACGTTATTTTATTTTGCTGTTTACTGTCGTAAAAATTATCCATTGAAATGTTAAAAAAAAAATCCTGAAGTAAACATTTTGAAGTTATTTTTAGGGTTCCGTACCTCCAATGGTAACAACGGAACCCTTATAGGATCACTTTGTTGTCCGTCCGTCCATCCGTCCGTCCGACTTTCAAGACCCTTTTTCTCAGAAATAGATATATCATACAGATATCAAGCTGCAATTAGTATCACATTCTCAGGTCTGCTATTTCTCGAAGCAGTGAAAAAATCAAATTTCTTAATCAACGCAATAAAAAGATACGGCTAGGAAGTAGTTGAGACTCTTATTAACTTTTCCTCATCCATTTCTTTCCAAGAGCTATAAATAGTATTTTCATGGGTTGTAATAACACGGACGCGTATCATAAATCTGTTGGATGACGGTAGGGGGACCAGGTTTAATGTCCCGGAAGAATTAGGGACAGGGCCACTTCTGTCACCCTAGGCGAAGAGTTAGAAAATAAGTTCAGATGCGATATACGGAAACAAGTAATTTAAAGAAACGATTTGTCACACACCTAAAAAAAATAAGATTGACCATTTCATTTATGTATTCGTACTTCGAAACTAACTCTGTCTGGTCTCTTCTTCACGCCTAAACCACTAAACCAATTTGAATGAAATTTGGTACAGATATAGTCTGGGACCCGAGAAAGGACATAGGATATAGTTTTCATCCCAGAAATCCCTCGGGAACGGGAACTATTATTCCACGCGGACGAAGTCGCGGGAAAAAGCTAGTAAAAAATATTTCGAAACTGTAGGCATTAATATTATTTCTAGAACGATAGTAACATCTGACTCTTAGGCCCGTATTAATAGACGTCACTCAACTCCGAGACGCTCTCAAGTCTCTTTCTGTCCTTGTCATTCTAAAGGGAAAAAATAAGGACAGCAATAAACTTGAGAGCGTTTTAGAATTGAGTGACGTCTATTAATACGGGCCTTACTCTATGTTGTAGGTAAGTTCCATCGTGAACTGATGTAGACGGACAGATAGATTTGGTGATTTTTTTATCTATAAGTTAATATCGAAACGAAACGAGGAAAAAATGAGTTCGATGATTGATGTGCTCATTTATCATGATAGTTTATTTTTACGGAACGATCTGATTTCTTTTCGTGTAATAAAACTTCGCGGTAATTTGAGTTTTGATTTACTTGCTCACTTTCTATGTATTTGTTATCAATGTGGTTTAAATATAAAAAAAAAAAATTTTGCTTGTGCCAAAAGTCTTAGCAGAGATCTGTACTTATTAATACAGTTTTATTAAGAGAGATTTAAAGATTTAAAAAGAGATTATTTAAAGGCTAAAAAGGGAAAAATTATTAAACTATCGGACACTACCAGTTAAAGAGACTTGCAAACATTTAGCTTCGTGCGATGCTCCGCTGCATTCCATCACCGCACTGAATGTTGCTTTAATCCATCCTTACACCCATCCCACAGTGCGCTTTAGGCGAGCCACCTTACCACTATCCACCATCTTGTGGAATCAGACTTCAGGCTTATAGTGGGGGCGTTATAAGCCATTAATGTATGGGGAGCAATATTTTTTGCATTAAAGCATGAGACTTGGTACACTTGTTAGTTAGGTGGGTTAGAGCGAAAATCGCCCGGGAGGCAATCGGAGGCACCCCTCTGGGGGGGAGCGGGAGGGGTTGAAGTTCTCTTCTGCCGCGCGCTCTGTTTGTCGTCATAACTCCTAATTTATCGTTACTATGGCAAGTGGGGTATCATTTTCGGATAAACCAAAGATGGCCAATCGTTTTCTGAAATAAAAAATACATGTCTACATACAAAAAAAGTGAATTATGCCCTAAAATGTGAAAATTTCCACCTCAACAAAAATCATTAAATGGCCATAATTTTTCAAATCGTGACTATATCGACTTTAAAAAAATATGATTAAAAAGCTATATGCGTATAGATTCTGAAAATATAATATATGTCTATAGTGTATATAGAAAAATCGTTAGAAAAAAAATTAAAACAGCTTGGCGGAGCAGCCAAAATTCATTGTAAAATAAAGACAACAAAGTCGATTTTTACAAATTGACCAATCTTTTTACTAGTTAATATAGAGATTTGATTAAATTAAATAGATAATGATTTTAAATGTTTTCTTTTGTTAAAAATCTATCGTTTTTACCCTTAGTACAAGTATAAAAAAATGACATTAGTCATATTTGATCTTATAGCTGAGCGGGCTCTGCTGACTATTTTAAGTGAATCCAACGTCTGTAATTAAAGTGATAACATATAACTATGCTAAAAGCTTAGCTAAAATAATGTAAAAAGCGACTGCACCATTGATTAACACTTTAAGAGTTAGCCCTAATAGCAGGACGCAAAGAATTGTTTTCTTAAATGTCGCCATTTTTTACGTCGGATAGTATAGTTTTGCCAGAAATAGAGTTCCAAAATATCTTAATTGTAAGTTTTATGAGTTATAGGCCAAAATAATAGCTTATATCTGTTAGTTCAGAGTGCTGATAATTTGGTGCAGTGCTAGCATTCGAGTCACTGCCCCTATCTCATCATCTCACTAGCCTTTTCTGGATTATATTGGGGTCGGCTCTCAGCCTAACCGGATTCAGCTGGATACCAGTGTTTTATGTTAAGCGACTGCCTATCAGACCTTCACAACTTAGTAACTGGGCGATAGGATGCCTCTTGGTTAGGCTGGTCAGACTTTCTAGTTTGGCTACCCGTAACGACTGTCAAAGTTCCACGAATGACAACCGCTGCCCCTATATTGTTTATTAAATACTTTGCCGTCCGCAGTCGCACAATTCCAATCACTTAAGTTCCCGCTGAGAGCATCTTTATCTTTATTTATTTATCTTAACATCATGGGTACATTGTTTACCCTGGGTAAAGTACAATCTTAAATAGAGAAAGGTGTCTGAGATAGAATAGACACCTCAGACCGCCGCCACTTCTTTTTACACCTGCACCGGATCATTTCCACACAGACGTCGAAAACCACTGTACTGGCAAGTCTCTCCATGTATGTTAACAGTAAAATAACCGACCTTACTCTATCCCTTATAAGATGGATCAGGTGGATTCGGTGAAACATGTTCTCAAAAAGAGATGCTGGGCAGCTTTTCAATAATAGCGAAAGCCTTGCTAATCCTTTTCTCATATGCTGCCAGAAACTCTTTTGCGACAGTTGGAAAAGCATTCCATGTCTCCGTTGCGCTTTTTTTCTCTACCGTTCAAATAAGTCACAGTGTCACAGCTTTTTTACAGGACCATCACACTGGTGGTTCTGTAAATAATCCTCATCCTATTTTAGTCCTAGGAAGTATATAGCGGATGAAAGAAAATAATTCTAAGTATTTTTAATGGAGAGTACTTGGTACCTTGCGGCAAGGAAGGTACTGGTGGGGTTTTCCAGTGCCTACATTACCCACAGCTCCTCAAGCTCAGGCACTCGTCTATACCAAAACGACTGCTAACGAGACGTCAGTATCGACAGTACGTGTACGTATCATTACTTTAGCACAACTCTGACTACTGCGTTAGTCCTATCATCCTGTTGTTCGCCATTTGGTATCCGCCGTTATAAAAAAATCTTTTTACAGGACCACTTAAAGCTAGTCTTGCCTCTGTTTTACGCTTTTCCAGGTAGTCACAATGTATCTTGTTTTTTAACTGTGAAGGGGAAAAGGGTTTCTGGCAGCATATGAGGGACGGATTAGCGAGGTTTTCACTATTATTCGCGGGCCAGTTAGTTTAGTGGCTAGTGAACCTGACTGCTAAGTCGGAGGTCGTGGCTACGATGCCAACCAGAACAAACTTTGCGTGATGAGCATTGTTTATCCTGTGTCTGATTGTAATTTATCTATAATATGTACGTATTTATAATTATATAAGTATGAAGACCAGTTACTTCTAGTCTGTCATAGTATAGCTCTGCTAAGTTTGAGATCAGATGGCATGAGTTGTCACAGGATATTATAACTAAAAGTTTATAAGATAGTTAGAAGTGTTTATTTCTGGTCTTGCACATTTTGCTAAGTAAATGAAACCTAAAATATCTGTTTATTAAAGATATTCGTTAACTAGAAAATATTGTCTTACAAATGCTGCCCTGCGCCAACATTTCTTGAGCAGTATTCCAAAGCTGTTCCTGTATGGGATCAGATGTCTGGAAATCCACCTGATTTGTTTGATTGGGGACGGAGTAAGGTCAGTGACAACTGTCAGCCTACATGGACAGACTTGCCAGTGGTTTTCAACCTATATAGAAATGGTCCAGTGCAGATGTAATAAGAAGGGCGGCGGTCTGAAATGTCGAACAACTCTTTGCGTCCTGCTATTGGTGCTAACTCTTAAAGTGTTTATCATTGGTGCAGTCACCTTTTATATTATTTTATAAGTAAGTACTTTAAGCATAGTTATATGTTGTTACTTTAATTACAGACGTTTAATTCACTTAAAGTAGTCAACAGAGCCCGCTCAGCTATAAGATCAAATATGACTAATGTCATTTTTTTATACTTGTACTAAGGGTAAAAACGATAGATTTTTAACAAAAAAAAACATTTAAATTCATTATCTATTCAATTTGATCAAATCTCTATATTTACTAGTAAAAAGATTGGTCAACTTGTAAGAATTTTTGTTGTCCTTATTTTACAATAAATTTTGGCTGCTCCGCCAAGCGGTTTTCATTTTTTTTCTAACGATTTTTCTATATTTACTATAGACATATATTATATTTTCAGAATCTATACGCATATAGCTTTTTAATCATATTTTTTTAAAGTCGATATAGTCACGATTTGAAAAATTATGGCCATTTAATGATTTTTGTTATGTTTGAAATTTTCACATTTTAGGGCATAATTCACTTTTTTTGTATGTAGACATGTATTTTTTATTTCAGAAAACGATTGGCCATCTTTGGTTTATCCGAAAATGATACCCCACTTGCCATAGTAACGATAAATTAGGAGTTATGACGACAAACAGAGCGCGCGGCAGAAGAGAACTTCAACCCCTCCCCCTCCCCCCCAGAGGGGTGCCTCCGATTGCCTCCCGGGCGATTTTCGCTCTAACCCACCTAACTAACAAGTGTACCAAGTCTCATGCTTTAATGCAAAAAATATTGCTTTTGGCTTATAACGCCCCCACTATTAAGTAGGCTGCACATCAGGCATACATTTGCAGCTCAGTAAATGCAACTATCATACTTCAGCCTTTTGAATACGTCAACAGTTTCCGAAACCTTTCTCGACCTTGTAGTTTTAACGCGTATGTAATGAACACGGATATTTTTTTTTTTTTTTTAAATATCCTCGGACAACTCACACACGGTCATCTGATCCCAAACTAAGCAGAGCTTGTACTATGGTAACCAGACAACTGATAAACATACTTATATATTTTTAAATACATACATAATATAGATAAATCACACCCAGACACAGAACAAACATTCGTGCTCATCACACAAAGTTTGTCCTGGGTGGGAATCGAACCCACGACCTGCGGCTTAGCAGTCAGGGTCACTAACCACTAGACCAACAGGCCCGTCAAATATACAGGTACTAGCTGTCCCCTGCGGTTTCACCCGCATTTTTCGTTACTGCTCCGCTCCAGTGGGTCATAGCGCAATGAAATATAGCCTATAGCATTCCTCGATAAATGGACAATTTAACACTGAAAGAATTTTTCAAATCGGACCAGTAGTTCCAGAGATTACCCCCCTACATACAAACTTACAAACCTACAAACTTACAAACTTACAAATTTTACCTCTTTATAATATTATTATAGAAGATGAATTTTGATTTGATATTAACCATCTTTGCTGAAGGGCAGTTACCCCGACGCAAAAAAGAGGGGTGTTAAGGATGAGTTTGGCCGCTATGGGTGTGTGTCTGTATGACTGTCTGTGGTTTTTTTTATAGAAAAGTAGGATATCTAACGATGGTTTTTAGCATGTTATAGAAATCGATTTTACAGTTTAATAAAGCTCCAGGCAAAAGTCTCTTCTCATGGAGAGAAGCGATTTCAGAATTACATTCATTATAAGTCCTAGTCATATTATATGGTTTTCTTTCACAGATGGTGGAAATCTCCAAGATAAACTAAAGAAATCTACGCTTATGGAACCAATTTGATGTAATATTTTATTATTTTTAGGACTACTGCGGTCTAATAAAAATAAATGTTTTAATTTTGACTTTGACTAAAGTCACCTCTCTCTCTCAGCGATCTCATCACATTATTGACACACAATGTATATTATATGTATATATATACCCATTCATCTGTCGAAGACAGCTATCACGTCCATTTCACGCTTTACTAGGCACAGGCACCGTACTTTTGTTTTTGTTGCACTGTCCTCTGCATACCTTGTCTGTCACTTGACCAACCCCTTTTGTTATAAAAGAATAAAATAACCTAAAATAAACGTTTTCGGTTTCTGAACAACTTTTTCCAAACGAGATATGTGATAGGTAATCAGGTACTATCGACTAAATTGAATCATGACCCATTTTGACGATAAATCGTTTGAAGCTGTCAAAATAATAAGATTAGACGTGTGACATTTTTAATACATGTTTACGCGATTGTCGACCTAATTGAATTCGAATGTCTGTAGGAAAAAAAGCTTATGTGGGGGTGGTGGGTCATGATTCCATTGGGTTGATTGTACATTGGTTGGGGAGTTGGTGATGAAATTAGAAACGAATTTTATGTTGCACTTAACCTATAAGGTAAGAAGTTTTGCTTTCGATTTAGTGGATTATTTATTTGCAGGAAAATAAGCCTTACGTAGGGTTCAAGTTTATTCAGTGTCAAATTTCATTAATCAAGTGGTTTCACAGTGAAATTGTAACGGATAGTTTTAATTTTGCATTGATAATGATAATTTACTCTATAACATATTATTATGTATTAAATAGTAATCTGACTGACTGATTGTTGATAAATCAACACACAGCCTAAACCACTGGTCCTAGAAACTTGAAACTTAGAAGGTGTGTTCTTTGTGAAGAGTAAGTATTCAGTATTTGGGAATTTCAACCCTAAAGAGGTAAAACGAGCGAAGCAGCGAGCAAAAGTTAGTTCTCTATAAATAAAATAATTCATTTGTAAGCAAACTATGTCGCCAATAGGCGAGACAACAAAAAAAAAGTAATTAGTCCGTCAGATAGCTTATTAAAAAATGTTGAACACGTATTTTATTCTTTTCTCTCGTAAACGAAGAATGACAAAGATACAGTGCGTTAAAGTTGCGCATGACGTCACGATAAGATACATATTTTGTAGGACGGTGATGTCAAAAGCCCCTCCGGAACTTTGTTGCTCTTTATCTTTGTATTTTTTTATTAATTTGATCAAGCATAAAATACGTGTCCCGTATTTTTGGCCGATTTACGGGTCAGAGCCCATTCGTCCCCTAAAGTTTGTCCCCCAGCATGAAAGATGTGGATTCGGCCCCTATATAGGTGCCCATTGGTCTCCTGGTAGGGGACCAATTAATATTTTAATAAAAAATATTATTTTTAAGGTACCCATTCGTCTCCTCTAATATATACACAATATAAGTTAAAGATTCGGCACCTATTCAGGTGCCTATTGGTCCCCTGAGATAAAATTAGCTATATTTTACCTAAGAAACGGTTAACATAGAACACTTGTCAACAGTTTATTAACGCAATTAACTTAATAAATCATAACAGATCACTGAAAAAAGAGCTATGATGAATGATAATCCGTCATGATAATAATATAACCTGTCGATAGGCTTATGATGTAATATTGTCTCTTTACGAATGGCTTGTTAAAAAAACGGGTATTAATGATTGAAAACTTAAGAGAACAAAAGTACTAGGTGTGCAGTAACGTGAAGTAGTCATGTACGAAAATCTAAAATTCACTGTATTTTTTATTTTCTCACAAGATCACCTTAATCAATCCAAAGTACTAGGCGCGCAGTAACGTGAAGTGGTAAATAGAAAACGATCGATCGACGAATCGATTAATTATTTTGAAGACTGACTTAATGCCTAGAGCCTAGAGGCATTTTATTAAACTTAATCTTATTTGAAATACTTAAACATGATATTTAAGGAATTATTATATTTTTATTTTACCCTTTTCTGCGCGACTGTACCAGGACTACCAAGCTGCAGTATACACATATACATGTACTTATATTAGAAGAATGAATTAAAATAAATTCTTCAGGGGACGAATAGGCCCCTCAAAAGTTCCAGGGGACGAGTGGGCACAGGGTGCGAATCTTAGGAGACGAATGGGCTCTGACCCGATCTATCAGACGGACTAAACAGAATGCTATTTTTTTAATGTTGCCGTCATCCCTATTGTTTGATTACTCAATTAGCTGTCTAGAAAAGTGATTAGAAATTTAATTCATCAGCCGATTAAAGTTATTTGGGTTTCTAGTGCTAAAATTAAGTTGAAAGTCGGCTATCAAGAACGCAGACAATGTCATTGATTAAAAATAGCACATGTCCTTTTGCAAGGTCCAATCTATCTTTGTATATGTCATCAAAACCAGTTTATTGGTTTAACTGTAAAAGAGTAAAAGACAGACTTAAAGGACTATTTTTCTCTCTCGTTTCTAAAATAAGTCATCATGAGCTTTTTAACTTTTTCCAAATGATCTAAAGCTCGGCTTCCAGTCCACCTGAATCCAAGTAAATACGACAATTGTACAGGGTGAGACTGTAAATCTGACTGTATGTTAGACTTTTTATAGCACCTGTTATGACTGTGAAAGAATTACGAAGCCAACGCGGAAAGCACGAAACGTCGTTGGGCGCACCAACGACTTTTCGTGCTTTCCGGCACTGGGATTACGTATCTTGCAGAAGCCGAGTGATCGCGATAATTTAGCAATATAAACGTCAATTCGCGATAATTTAGAAATATAAACGTCAATTTAAAATACGTCATGTCAAATAGCAATCTAGCGATAGTGCTGCCTCTGTGGAGCAATCAGTTAACTAAAATATGCATTTTTTGTTTGGTGGTTTCGTATTTAGTATGGTTTTTAAGAGCAAAGTTAAGTTTTTTTTGTTAAAGGTGATATTTAATTAGTTCCAGCGATTGCTACTTTATCGTCATTGTAGCAATAAGTGCATTAGAACAATCAGCGAGCGATTAGCAATCGGTTCATACATAATACGATTTTTTTTACTTTAAGCGATTAATCGCGCGGTGACCGCGCGATCACTGCGCAAATATTGCTGATTGCTGTTTCATAGGTAATAACCCCGCGGAGCACGGAATATTAGTGATGTTCTAGGTAAACTACGAAAGTTTATATAAATTGAAGAAGTCGTATTGAATTAGTATGATGCCAGAATTATCTAATTTTTATAAAATGGTTAGTTGACTGACTGATTGGCTGACTGTTGATATGTCAACGCACAGCACGAATTGCTGGTCCTACAGACATGAAACTTGTAGGCAGTGCTATTTGTGAAGAGTAGATATCCACTAAGAATTAATTTTTGGTCATTTGATCCCAATTCACAAGGAAAGCGACATCGCGGTAGGCCGAGGCGGAGATGGCGGGACGAACTAGACTCCTTCGATAAATACTGGTCTCAACTAGCTTTATGCAGAGAGAGGTGGAAGGAGGGTAGGAAGGCCTTTTCCCTGCAGTGGGAAAGTTTAGGCTTATAATAAATAATATAATTTGATCCCAAACGAAATAATACAGGAGATGTAAGTTTCGACATTCGCGCAGGCAAAGCCTTGGGTGAAAGCTCGTTTGTAATATTAGTATGGATGAAATATTCTTGCTGTAAGGTTTTCCTTTCTCAGGAGCAAAACCACATGCATGATTGATCATCTTCCTACGCAACGAGATCTTACCTTGTCACTATTCAAGATTACTGTATAAACACAGCAAGAAGCGGAAAAACCCCTTTTATCTCCGCCAATATCGAAGACGAATACACTGAAATTCAAATGAGAGCACGTTTCACCTTATTTTAGACTGTTTGACGTGATCTCTGACGATTTTTCAACCGTTTGATAATCAACCTTACACATTGTTTCGTAGAGTTCCTTTTTATTTGTGTTTTTAAATATATTTCAGGAGCTAAATCATCTTAGGCTTGTAATTCACAATCTTTCCCGGCCCAGTACCGGGATAAGTTTTGAATTTTGCGAATAAAAAAAGTTAAGGCCGGGGAGAATATTTCTTTTAGTCCGTCCTAGTGTTGAATATTTCTGTAGGGCGAATTTTATTCTGGTTTGGTACGCGTTTTTCTTTTTTTTAGGATTATGTTACTTTATTACTGCCGCCTAACGATTTACGTTGTGTTTTGAGAATGAGTACAATGCTTTTGTGCTGGATATTTTCTTTCTTTACTTTATTTGAAGATATAATTTCATTTTGTAATTTAAATTATTTGAAGATATAATATTTCATTTTGTAATTTCAAACTTTTTTGATTACATCTGTGATAGTCGTGTGTAGCCAGAAGCCAATAAGTCTGATGATGATCTGTCTATCCAAAGGGTATCGTGTTGTAGAGGTGAGAGAGTAATTAGGTAGTAATTTTTAGTGAGTTAACTAAACTTTGTTAGAAAATAAAACAAAAATAACAAGTTATTATTTCACTAACCACAATCGTGCTGTAATGAAAGACCTGGACAAAAACGTGCGGGACAGCTGTCCCTGTCCTGTGACTTTATAGTTTAATTGTTTTATTATACTTTACTACTTATTCATAATATTAACGCGATCAAACAAGAAAACGCCGAGTGATGGGTAGCTCGCCGCCCGTCTAGGACCAGGTCCGCGTCGGCGACGCGTTGTGTTCCACGCGCGCCTCAAAGAGCATTCGTCACGAGGAGGGGCCCAATAGGGCCCACACCTGCTGGGGTTGCGGAATAGTTATAATAGTTACCGTGACCCCGGAACATAAAGGGCAACCGAAGGAACATGAGTGGGTTTTAGTCAGTAAAAGTCTGACACGCCCTCCCGCCCCGCCCAAGACGGGAGAAGTCATTTGATGATTTGTCACTCTCCAAAAAAAAACGTGCTATTTTGCACGTTAGATTTTTTTATGTTTTCTATCTTGAAGGCTGGTGTCTGTGATTTGCAATCCATTAGTATTTACTACAGTTTTCTGGGTTGTTCATTTTCAGTTGGAAAATTGTTTTTGTGAACCAATGGTGTCTTTTTTCCGAAATAAAGAATTTTACATACTAAATAAAAAATATCCAACAAACAACGAATTCCACAGACTAACCCAATCAGAAACGAGAAATGGACTCGAGATTCGCATTCGCATTTTATTGATACCTACGCGGGACCAATACAAAGAGCAGTATAAAAGTTTAGGGTCATCCGATCGTTCAGTAAGTTTAACTGTTCGACGTTTATTGATATTGATAGTGGAGTTTTAAGGCCCCTTAAAGGAACAAGCTATTATGGTTAAAAATGGTCTTTATGACCTCGATTTATAAGTTAACATTTCTAAAATCCTAAATATCCTAAATATCTTGGGATAACTTACACACGGCCATCTGATCCCAAACTAAGCAGAGCTTGTACTATGGTAACCAGACAACTGATAAACATACTTATATAATTTTTAAATAAATAACTAATTATAAATAAATCACACCCAACATCACACAGAACAAACATTCGTGCTCATCACACAAAGTTTGTCCTAGGTGGGAATCGAACCCACGACCTCCGACTTAGCAGTCAGAGTTACTAACCACTAGACCAACTGCAGGCCCGTCAACATTAACTGTTGCCGTCGCAAATTCGTCAAAAAAAAACTTAAATTGTTTGCATTGTTTTCAAATATTAAGTTACTTCTTATAACATCAGCTTTTTGCTTGTGAAGGTCCAGTAAAAATTAGGCCAGCCATTTCGGAGATTATCCAGAATATACCGACATACTTTTTTTTGCCAATTCTGTGGACGGTCGGGGTAAGTACGGTAAAACTTTGTATCGTGTAAGTAGGGATAACGTCTACAAACACAAAAAATGGCATTCTATTTAGTTCACTGTTGGATTGTCGAAAAATACTATACATATAAATATATTTTTTTGATCAAATTAATAAAAAAATACGAAGATTAAGAGCAACAAAGTTCCAGGGTAGGGGCTCGTCACGCGAATTGCAATACTCAATATTTTTATTGGTTTTCCATAAGTAGCTTTGGTGGTAACTATATGAATGGGATTAATTATGGACCCCGTAGGACACAGCAAAATAGGGTATCAGGGGAGAGGAAGCCCTGTTTTAATAAGTTAAAAAAATATATAGGTATTATATAATGTGTTTCTGTTTTCATTGTAGTATTATTGTCGGTTTTCGGTTGGTAGGTAAAAATGTAGTTTCTTTTTGTCGTTTTCCCACTTGTTAAAATATTTTTGTACTGCAAAGTAATGTATTGCCTTGTAACAAACCTTTGTGTCTATTATACTCGACATAATAATTGAATAACACAATGACTTTTACTTATTACCTAAATAAACACAATAGTATAAATGTAGTTTCATTCATCTTATTTTTATATACATCCGAAATTTGTTTCTTAGCAAAAGAGACTGAATAATATATCTTATGGCCTTCTAGTGCCCTACAATAATATTATGTTATAATAATGACTTAATTGATTAGTAAAAAAACAACATCAATGCTAAAATTAAATAAAAGGGAATTAAGGAACCTTTCTGCACAAGAATTTGAAGGGTATAATCCTCGATCACCGCTGTAACGACATCATGATGTACAAATTGCAATTACACCTCTAAATCCATTTACTTAGAACTTAAATCTACTTGTTAAAAGATAGTCGTTTGAAACTTGTTTAAAAACATTGCGCGTTCCAGCTGGTTCGCTTTGAGGAACTTAAGTCAAGGAAGTGGGTCAGTAAGTCAGCAGTAGTGGGGATAGACTGGCTTAAGAAAACTAAGTACTAAAAGACTTGAAGATTTTTTTAAAACCGGCATATCATAACTTTGACTGGCTTGGTGGTTTATAGATGACTGTTAGTTAAACGAGAGGTGGTTAAACTGAAGCTTTAATTCCCGTTAATCTAGTGTAATGAGCAAGATAGATTGATCTGTGACTGTGTAAAATCTACATGATGAACTTGGTAGTTTGTTCTCTGTCTGGGTGTAATCTACATAATATAGAGGGTGGAGAACTTTTTGGGCCCTGAAAAAAAAATACTTTACATCATTAAGATAGATTATTTTACTTTACGGAAACATTCGTTTATTTTTGAAAAAGAAATAAAACTGCATTATTTTTTTTTTAATGTGTCACAACCGGGAATAGAAACTGACTTAAAATTGAAAAAAAAAACGTTACCTGTAAAAAATAATGTTTCCTTTGAGTAAAAAAATCTCACTTTAAGTATAATTATTTATCTCTTATTTGTATTTTTTGTAAAAAGTATGTAGCCACTAAGAAAGTTTTTTTGGAAATACCACTCCTAAAATTAAGCGTTAAATATGGGATTGAATTTTGGTCACGCGGTCGAAGCCCCGGACGAAAACATTTTGAAGTTTTCGGCGAAAACTACAAAATAAATTAAATAATACAAAATAACTTACCCACTAATATTACTAACGTAAGCGTAGTGATCAATAGTCTTGACTTTACTGTAACATAAAAAAAGTCCTATAATTGTTACTCTTATTATAACTATTTCTATTGTAACATTTACTAAGGCATTAGCTACACCTACATAAAAACACGTTTGTTGATAAATCCAGCTCGCCTAAACAAACTTGCGTGACAATAATAGAATGCGATGAAAGAAAAAAATATTAAACAGAATATTTCCCTGAGGTGTACAATAAAAGAGTAACATTATCGTTAGGGGAATATGCTCTGTTTACTACGCTAAAGTTAGGCTAGTGGAGAAGTTACTAGGCTGTTTCGTTTGGTAGTACATTTTCTTATAGGTGTGTATCCTGTATGTCGTGATAGCGTAGTTGTTAAGACGCCTGCCTCTCATGTATGTAGTTATCGAAACCTGGCAAGTGCCTATTACACTGTTTCAACTCATACTTATGTATTTTTAAGTTTATCTAGGTTATCACTGACACCCTGTGCCTGGGAAAACACGTATAACTGTTGATCCCGTTGGTCTTTTGTAATTTTTTGTCAGTTTTTACGGGTAGACAGAAGCCAGAATGTTTGACGGTAATTCTAATCAAGTGTATCGTGTATTTGATAACGGGTTTATGGAGGTCTGATAGGCAGTCGCTCCATTAAAACATTAGTTTTTAGCTGTATCCTAACATAGTTGGGATATCACTGACAGCCTGTGCCTGGGTAAACACATAAAATTGATAACATAACTGTTGATCCTATTGGTCCTTTGTTGATTTTTGGTAGTTTTTACGGGTAGACAGAAGCCAGAATGTTTGACAGTAATTCTAATCAATGGTATTGTGTTATCTGATAACTTCCTGGTTTATAGAGGTCTGATAGGCAGTCGCTCCATTAAAACACTAGTTTTTAGCAGTATCCTAACATAGTTGGGATATCACTGACACCCTGTGCCTGGGTAAACACATAAAACTGATAACATAACTGTTGATCCCGTTGGTCCTTTGTAATTTTTTGTCAGTTTTTACGGGTAGACAGAAGCCAGAATGTTTGACGGTAATTCTAATCAAGTGTATCGTGTATTTGATAACTGGTTTATGGAGGTCTGATAGGCGGTCGCTCCATTTAAACACTAGTTTCTAGCAGTATCCTACCATGGTTAAGAAAACGCTTGGGAGGTGATCTATTTGGATCGTTTAGGCTTGCGCCGAGTCTTAACCTTTCGACGACCAAGCAACAGCCGGCTGTCGCGCTGCTATTTTCTTTCTATTGTGTCTCTAATCACGTGTGTATGAAGGTCTAATCACGGTTCTAAGCCGTGAGAAGTAGAAACAAAACTTAAACCAGATTTATTATGCACTTGCCTGCAAATTCAACCCATAAATTCAAACGCAGCACCGCAGATGTGCTCAAAAACAGAAAACAGTATAACAAAGTGCCATAAAGTCGTGAACCGTCTAACTTCAAAACTAGTAACGAGGCGAGTTCAAATAATATTTTTTTATTTGGACAAAATATCCCTCCAATGGTTGGGCTTTTTGAATCATTATCGTTAGGGATAAGGATCGTTTTTCCAGGCAACTGCGGAAGTTTGCGAGACGATGGAAAAATGTTATGGACCTTGTGAATAGAATTTTCTAGACGCGATCATGGTTTCTGAATGTAATAATATTATTTTCTGCTTAAATTCGTCTCTTTGTGATTGCTTTAATAGTTTGGAGTCTAATATTTAGTTCGTGCTTTTCATTAATCGTTTTTCGAATTATTTATCTATTTTTACACAATCTTTTTACACAATCTTTTTACACAATCTTTATAAATAAAAAAATATCGTGGAATAACTCACACACGGTCAGCTAATCCCACACTTAGCAGAGCGTACTCATAGAACTGATAAATTGCTTATTCCTTACTAATCCATACTAATATTATAAATGGGAAAGTGTGTCTGTCTGTCTGTCTGTTTGTCTTTCTTTCACGGCAAAACAGAGCGACGGATTGACGTGATTTTTTAAGTGGAGATAGTTGAAGGGATGGAGAGTAACATAGGCTACTTTTTGTCTCTTTTTAACGCGAGCGAAGCCGCGGGCATAAGCTAGTATTATAAATGGGAAAGTGTGTCTGTCTGTCTGTCTGTTTGTCTTTCTTTCACGAAAAAATGGAGCGACGAATTGACGTGATTTTTTAAGTGGAAATAGTTGAAGGGATGGAGAGTAACATAGGCTACTTTTTATCTCTTTCTAACGCGAGCGAAGCCGCGGGCAAAAGCTAGTACTTATATAATTTGTAAATATACACATACATAATTATGTATTCTAGTTATATTACACCCAGCCACAGAACCTACAATCATGCTCATCTCACAAAGTATGTCCTGGGTGGGAATCAAAAATTCGACCTTTGGCTTGGGGTCCCTAACCACTAGACTAAGAACACCCAAATAATTAAAATAATCAATTTAATCATTAAAACGCCACCAACTATAAATATCCATACTAATGTAATAAATGGGTAAGTATGTATGTGTGTCTGTTTGTTTGTATGTCTTTCACGGCAAAACGGAGCGACCAATTTACGTTATTTTTAAAGTAAAGATAATTGAAGGGATGGAGAGTGGCATAGGCTGTTTTTGTCACTTTCTAACGTAAGCGAAGCCGCGGACAAAAGCTAGTACAAATAAAGATGACGTACACAAAAAAATCGCAGTCTAAAACGATGAAAAAAACCAGCAAACGAAATAGAACATAAAACCTATATCCATTTGCAAATCCCATCTGAATGGTTGCACGCATGTAACCGCCTGTTCTATTTCAGTTTCAGAGATTTGTAAACAGTACTAGCAAATTGGCAATCATAACAAACAATATTGACTCAGAACTTAGGTAGCATACGATTGACAATTTCGTTTTTGTGACTAAACTAGTTATAGGCCGGGGTTTCATCTACGTTTACTTGCCTAGTTATTAAAGTAAGTGAACTTGAATGAAACTGTGATAGAAAAAATTAATCCATTTTTTTAGGTTGCCTCATTTTAAAATTACAATCAGTATGCACGAAAATAACAAGGTCACTATTGAAAATTAAACAATCATAATATTTATATGCAATTGATAAAATCAATGTCAAAAAGTTAAAAAGTAAAATTTTAAATAATATTTATTTCTTTAATCATTTATCATCAATCATCAAACGTGGCAATGCTGCCAGCCTCTTGGGCACTTAACCGGTTGACAGCGATGCGGAGGAGTTTTTTGATGCCATTTTATTTTAATTCTAGGGTTTTTAATTTAGTTTTAGTTTGTAAATATTGTGTTTAATTATAATAATAAGTATTTGTTTTTCATTATAATATATACCTATCATTTATTGCACACCACAAGTATACATTGATGGTTTAAAGAAATATTAAGAACACGTGGACCCTGTCGGGCACGGCAAAATGTATAGTGTTGTTGTAATGTGTGTACCTATTACCATAGATTAATAAATAGTTACTACGTAACAGATACTTCACTCCAATACAAAAACCAAAATACCTACGCTATAATAGCCTACAAAATCATGATAATAATACCAGTTGTTTGCAGCAAGGAGAAATGTACCATAAGTACGCACCAAGAGAGTTGAGATTCTTTTGCCCGCCGCGCGACTAACGTGTGTGCGTGTCGTCCAGCAAATCTGCTAGGGTTATACGTATGATGACAATGGTAATAAAACGAATGTTTTAGAAAAACAATTATTATTTTATTTGTTGATCAAATATTTTTTAGTTTGATAAATTGACTGATGCTTATTTTTCGTTCCTTGAATTCCCGACTAATATATTTTAGTGTCGAAAATATCCAAAACCGCGTGAATAATTTTAATAAATAATCAAAAGGGAAACAAGAGAATTGGGAAACAGGGGAATTGCACAATAATCACGCAATAATTACGTGGTTTCGGCATTTTGATAGTCAGCGCTGTACCCGTGACGCGCGAGCACTCAGGCGGGCGCGCGACAGCCCGGTGTTTGTTGTATCGTCGACGATACGCGAAGCGGTAGGCATAAAACGCGTGGCCTTGAGCGAGTGACGGACGCCTGCTATTACGTACAATCAGAAATATAAATAACGTAACAAGGGTACTTGCATAAAAATGAGTTTTCGTGTTATAATGAAGCTTATTATCTTCCTCAATTCTAAGGAATCTGTTTCAAATCGAACTAGTATTCTTAAACAAACGTACTTCAGATTCATAACTTTAGTATGGATTTCATTTCGTTATTTTTAGCTTTCGGGCATTCAACAATATTAAATACTTATTGATATCGAAGCTGTTTTAAGTGGATTTTTCCAATTTTAGCTGTTTTAAGTATAGAATACTACATTTTTATCCTCCAAGTAAACAAGTTCAAGTGAGACTGCTGAAAATAGATTTGATAAACACATTGTTTTAATGAATGATACTTAGTAGTTTTTCTTAAAGTTATTGGTCTGTTTGGCCTGTAGCTGAATTTGTGCTTAGTTGACTAGTCTAATTTAAACTGGGCTTATTTACCATATTGGTGAATAGGGGTTGACTTAAGCCGCAATTATATTATGCCGACGCCGCGTGTCGCAACGCGTGGGTAAGCTATCGGTTACATACATTTAGTACACGACACAGCGACACGCGGGACGGGACTAATGTAATCAATCCAGTACTAAATGTATGTAACCGATAGCTTACCCACGCGTTGCGACACGCGGCGTCAGCACAATATAATTGCGGCTTTAGAAACTTAGTACTGACTGCCTCATTAAAAGTATGTAAACAAATACTTAAAGTTAATCAGAAGAACCGCCTTAAAAAACTAAAAACAGACATTTTAGAGGCTTCAATTCTGTTTGTTGTTTAACAATGCCATTGACTTCCAGAATGTAAGTTATTTATTATTTCTTAGTTTTTAAAGGCGGTTCTTGAAAAAGAAAATATAAGATTATTATTTTTTTATACTTTAGTGCGATTTATATCTTTCTGACAAAATTAAAACCTTCTCCTAAATGTAACAAACTTTTTTCTGAAAACTGCTCCAAAATCAATATAGCTTAACGCAAGATCGCAAATAAACATATATAATGTATGACGGTCTTAGATCAAACTGAGAACGTTCTTTTTTTATAAATGTCGGTAAACAACATATTGGAATTAAAAGACCTTCCACATATTTACTTTTTTTTTTTTGGTGAGTGGGAAATCATCCAATGACTGCTCCCGTCCTGGGTGCGGCGGGAGGGCGTGTCAGACTCTTACTGACTAAAACCCACTCATGTTCCTTCGATTGCCTTTTATGTTCCAGGGTCACGGTAACTATATTATACACATTCCGCAACCCCGGCAGGCGTTGGCCCTATTGGGCCCCTTGTGCTGACTCCTTCTCTTTGAAAGCGTGGAACACTAACGCGCCGTCGACGCGGTCCTGGTCCTAGCCGGGCGGCGAGCTACCCATCGCTCGCCATCCGCAGAACCGCGCCTACGGTGGCCGGTAGTCGTCTTGCGACTCTCGACGTCTTCGCCTGGGTCTTAGTCCGGGGCGAGAGGCTCGTCGTTGCCTCTCGCGCGCCGCCGCTTCCTTCCGTCTCGCCCCGAAGCATGGCCTGAACCAGCGCCGGGCGCGAGAGGTCACCGCCGCCGATCGACATATTTACTCTTCAGCTCATTCCCTTTCTAAAACCCCCAGTCAGTACCCAACTTAATTAAAGGTAAAAGATAAAAGGTAAAGCAAAAGTTTATCCAGCTCAGCCTTTAAAGATACTCGCAAGGCGCTCCGTACAAAAATAGTTTAGTTATTATTTTATTGAGAAGTTAATCTATACAAAAAAAAAAAAATACTAAAGAGTTTATATTTTGTAGTGTTGAACGCGCTTATCTTGAGAAATACTGGTTCGAATTCGAGATATTTTTTGTAGATTAGGTACAAGCCTACGTCATACTACAATCTATGAATGCGGTGTACTAACCAAAAACTTGGTATATTATATTAATAAATCACATAATTTTTGTTAATTGGCTCTCAGTTGCCTATGTTTTTTGTGAAGTTTTTGTATAGCTGTAAGTTTTCCACAGTGTAATAATAAATGAAAAAATCAATGCACAGCCCAAGCTGTTGGTCGTAGAAACTTGCAGGGTGTGTTCTTTGTAAAGACCGGGCAACCACTAAGAAAGGAGTTTTAAAAACTCTGTTAAAACATAAACTACTTCAGAATCCGCGACTTTGTCTGCATTCGCGATAACAGACATTTACAAGTAGCTTAAATTCTTCTAAAATGTAAAACGAGCCTCAAACAGCGTTCTGCCTTCTGCCCGCAAGTGTGTAAATGCAAATATTATGCAGCTTGAAACCTAAAACTCTATTTGATACGTGTCTCAGCCTTCTACGTAGTAACCTGAATCCCTCGAACTAAGAAAACTTATAATTAATAATATATTTGGTCTAAAATCTTTTTTTTTTTTTGGTGAGTGGAAAATCATCCAATGACTGCTCCCGTCCTGGGTGCGGCGGGAGGGCGTGTCAGACTCTTACTGACTAAAACCCACTCATGTTCCTTCGATTGCCTTTTGTGTTCCAGGGTCACGGTAACTATTATAAACATTCCGCAACCCCGGCGGTCTAAAATCTTCAGCCCTCCTGTTCGTATAAATTAATTATTTACTTAAATGGCACTTTTTGGGTAGGAACAGGTTTTATGATTTGAAACACAATTTTTTTTTTAATTTTGAATGGAAAATTTGAAGATTTGAGCAAGAAAACCACAAAATAAAACAATGAGCGTGAAATAAAAATTGAAAAAAAAAAAAACCGCCCGACAAAACCAAAGACGTACAGAAACAATAGTCAATTTTTTCGATGAAAGTGTAAGAACTGCTCTACTTACTCGATAGCCTACTTTAAAAAAAAACGCATTCAAATCGGTTCACTAATAAAACCGCAGTGCCACAGACAGACAAACGCTCACACAGCACTCAAATTTCTAACAAACCTCTTTTTGTGGATAAATATGTATTTATTTTCATAGCAAACAATTTTCATGGATCTCCTCAAACCGACGCCTCCAAAACTTATCAGACTTTTAATTACCTGATAAAATATGACCAGAGTACATTTGTACGGAGAGGGCTGTCGGGAAAAGTCCTCTGAAATCCCTTCGCCGGCACCACATGAATTATTAATACGACTCCTCAATACACTTAGACCGACAATTGAATTAAATGGCTTCTTTTAAAATGGGCTCGCTAAATGCGGATCGTATTTTATGCTAAAAGATCAGGGGGTGAGAATTCCTGTGGTATTATGGGAACCAGGAAATGAATTTAGTTAGAAGCTTTTGGGGTCCGTTTCGATGTGAAAAACCTCCTTCAAATAAAGGGTGGGCCGTTATAATTGCTGAATTGGTTGACTTTTTTGACCTTGATGGGAAACAGAATCGATGGATGGTGTAACGGGTGATTTGTAATTACTTATATCAGAGTTTTAATGAAGTATTTTACCCCCGACATATAGACACTGTAATAAATGAAATAAAATAGTAGTTCAATAGTTTTATGATATGCATGAAAATGTGGTTTAGGCACCTTGGTGGAAGAAAGCCTAATGGACAGCCGCAGGCTAATAATGATGACGATGACGTCATTGATTTAAAGATTGTATTATGAACGAATTTGAATTTTTTTTATGTTTTTTCTGTGGGCAATAAATATCGCGACCCTATTCCCAACCTCTGCAACTCCTATAAAACAGAAACAACAGCGGAGTCTACCAGAAAATTACCAATGCAATGAAGCTAAATGAGATACAGAAAAACGATTCAAATGTCTAGGATCCCGCGACCAAATTAATCGGAAAGAACAGTTAGTGGAGGAGTAAAAAAATATATTTTCCATTTTCCAGGAGCAGGAGACAGAACAGGACGTTTTTAACTGTTCAAAATATAATTATATTGTTAAACACAGGCCTTACGAAGATAAGAAGGGTAAATTTCCAGAGGTTGTCCTAATTTTTAACAACACCCAAAATCATTAATGTCTACATAATCAAATCCGCCGACATACTGTCCAAAGTATGGTGCGTAGGTGTGTACATAAATTATGTATCCTATCAAATTTCCGACGAAGTTTGAACAGGATTTCATATTAATCGGATAAGCTGGCTTAGTGTCAACCCGTAATACATAACAAACAAAACTTTACTTTTACACCAACGAAGTGTTATCGTGAATATGACATGTTCATTAGGAAACTAAGTACGGCGGAAGAATATTCTAAATTGAACATCTATTTGAATAATGTTGTTCCATTACAAGTAAAAGAAACAAGTGCCAATCGTATCGTCTATCGCAAAAAGTAAGCAGGTCCTATTTTTTTTATAAAAAGAACTTTTATGAAAGAATTAATATTACCCATGAAATACGTATGATGAAATACGTATGAACAGTAGTGAATATTCAAAAGAGAGTTTAAAAAAAAAACAATAAACAGCTTAAATAAACATATGAACAGTATATTAGTTAGAAATAAATAATCTAACAATGCGATAAATGTAATGTTGAAATATCATTAAAAAAATACAAGGAATTAACGAGAAAAAGTGGCATTAATCTTTAAATGTCTTTTTAACCGACGGTGCAGTAAAGGTATATTCCATGGTATTGTTAATACCATGACTTACCATTAAAGTTCTATAACATTACATATAAGGTTAGACAGTAAGTATATTTGATTAAACGCATTAGTCTAGGCAACTATTGGGCCGAATTGAAAAAATCTTTCAGAGTTATATCCTAAAGACTGAGAAATGCTATTTAATATACTACCCACGAGAGCAAAGCAGTAGCCAAAAACGAGTTAAATAAAAACAATGATTTCTGAATTCCGCAAAATCAATTAGATGCTACTTAGGCAATGATATCCGTACTAATATTTAAATGTGAAAGTAACTCTGTCTGTCTGTCTCTTCTTCACGCCTAAACCACTGAACCAATTTGAATGAAGTTTGGTACAGATATAGTCTGGGACCTGAGAAAGGACATAGGGTAGTTAGGTTTCATCCCAGAAATCTCTCGGGAACGAAAAGTATTATTCCACGCGGACGAAGTCGCGGGCAAAAGCTAGTTTTAAATAAAGAGGTGTAGATAGGTTACTTATACGCCATTCTATCTTTAAAAACGCCACACTAACGCACACACACAATAAGACGTCAAAGTAGGATGGCATGATTCAAGTATCGTAAGTGGAAAAGAGCCAAGTTTAATTTGCGACTGAAGTAAATGAGGTGAATAGTAGTTAAAATTGCCACATTTTAATGTGCCACTGGCTGACTGCCTATTACTTATCTACACCTTTTATTTATATCATTGTACGTAGATAGGTTAAATTATACGGAGTAGCTAATAAGCTACTCCGTATAATTTAACCTATCTACTTAGTATCTATTGTAGGTACATTTAAGTGTAAGTAATTGTATAGCACCGCCGCCAAGTTCTCCTCGGTTCGGCCAAGTTAAAGAAAGCCACACAATTAGGGCAGAGGGTTAAGGGGAATACGTTATATTTCGTCTAAGCATACAGTTTTTCAAAGTATTTCTAAAAACATAACAAACATACTAAAATAGAGATAAATAAAATATCATTTACATTACTTTTTCTATGTATACATAAATCACCGAATGATTGTGAATGCCGTTAGATTATAAAGCTTACAATATAACAATAATATTAATTTCGATAGTTTATGTGTATATCCATTTATTTATTTATTTATTTTAGTTTACACAAAACGGTGAACACCAATTACATTGAGTAAACAGTACATTGAGAGACAAGTTCAAATAGGTATAAAAAAACACACACACACACACACAGGAAAGTAAAAGAAATTAAAATTACAATAAAAGATTGCGAAAGACAGTCACACATCCCTCTCAAATCCCTCTTATCCATGTCAAATTGTTAAAATTATACGAGCATATTTAACTAATGGATAAAACAAGATGATATCTTTTTGATATTTTTTTTATATATATTTGATATTTCACAATGTTTCAAAATGAAACAAAGAACTGACTAACAACAAGCCTAAGTAGTACCCTTTTGCTTTCAAAAAAATTTCATCGAGTATAATTACTACATCGTCATTTTCCTGCCCTCGATATTCGGGGTCGACGCAACAAGTACTTTTGATCTCTTCAATCCTGTCAACTGATTCTTTATATTTTTCAGTTGTTTCTTTGTCAGCCTCTCGTTTTTTCTTAAAATTAATTACCTATTAAACTAATTACTTAAAATACTTTCGTAGTCATATATTAATAAAAACATCTTCGAACATGCGTGATTCGAGACAATAAAAAGACAAAAGCAGCGCGACAGCCGGTTGTCGCTTGGTCGTTGAAAGGTTAATTTATTAGGAATCACCTTTTTGTTAAGTTAGACTACGAGGTCGTAGCACCGTGAGGTCTACGCCGTAGTTGTGCTACGCTATCTCCGCTACGCATTTTGCGACGGCGCGGCGTTGCCTTTAGTGGCGAAGTAAACTCAAAGCAGATCTAGCGAATGTATTAAAACGTAAATTAAAACGGTGTATTAAAATAAAATAATTGTTCCAAGAAAAATAATATTAAAATGAGATATTTTCTCCTTCAAAAACAAAAACCTTTCCTCTTTATGATAAGAATTAATAATAATTTCCGAGACAGTCAACAAAGACAATTTCCGTCGACGTCAACATAAACTAAACAGCCTACACGCCTAATAAACCTCTAAAGCTACACACTAAACATAAAACTAATAACATTACCTGCCGCTAACAAAATCAACAAGACTACCCTTAACAGAGAGTCGCGAACTTAATTACTTAGAAGAAACCCAGCACTTGAGGGCACAATATATACATACAAAAGTACAGTTGGTAAAACTGGTATGTATCCAGGGCCGTTAAATGTAATAGAAACAAAAATAAAGATCTCAAAATTAAATAAAAATATACCTATAAAGATTAAATTGATATCGTTTATGTTTATACAATGTACATAAAGTTCATTTAGTAATGTGTTCTCTATTTTACCGATTATGTGACAATAGACAAGACGAAGTGTAAAAAAAAAGATTTTATCATCAATAGAACACAATGTAATTACTTAATGTACCTTTATTTAATTTCATTTTAATTTAGAATAAATAATAAATAGTTACAATATAGAAAATATCTAGTTCTGTAATTATTTCAAAGAGAATGGTTGTAATATATCTGAACAGGTAGCGGACTGCAGCTAACACGGTTGACAACTATTGTTATATAATTAAGATCTTTATTAACAAATACATTTTTATTGAATGTTATATGTTTGCAGTCTTACTCTATTCTTTCTTATACATCCAGCGCTGTTCAATAAAATTTAAATTACCATTGAATACCTTTTTTATTTTTATTTTTGTGGAGAAATTCTCGCAGATGTCCTCCGCCTGGAGAAAGCGGAAGGAAGTGTCCGACTCTAACCGACCAAAACCCCACGGTTTCTTCTGCTACCATACGTCGGGAATACAGCATTTGCTTAGCGTATGATTCGAGCTCCGAACTGAACAGAATAATATGACGGCCCTGCATACTTGTTAACTTTGTTCACTGTACTATCTCTTGGCATTTAATGTACGACCCTGCGGCTGAGACTAAGGTTGGCACTTCCAAACAATATAAATTAAACGTCGGTCCCTAGATGGTTAATGGACTGGTTATCGCAACCTCGCTTTAATTCCCTGTATCACACGTAACGGCGATATTTGCGGGTTTCGCGAAGATCTGTTTTGTCTTGAAAAAGATTTGGAGCATATACCTACTTCGATAATCTTCATGGTGTGTAGATTGTCAAAGTTATTATAATCAATACTTCTCAGTTTGTTGTTCAGTTTTTGGTTAAGTTGTTTTTTGCAATAAAATATTTTTTTTTTCATAACAATAATTTTCATGGATCTCCTCAAACCGACGCCTCCAAAACTTATCAGAATTTTAATTACCTGATAAAATATGACCAAAGTACATTTGTACGGAGTGGGCCGTCGGGAAAAGTCCTCTGAAATCCCTTCGCCAGCACCACATGAATTATTAATACGACTCCTCAATACACTTAGACCGACAATTGAATTAAATAGCTTCTTTTAAAATGGGCTCGCTAAATGCGGATCGTATTTTATGCTAAAAGATCAGGGGGTGAAAATTCCTGTGGTATTATGGGAACCAGGAAATGAATTTAGTTAGAAGCTTTTGGGGTCCGTTTCAATGTGGAAAACCTCCTTCAAACAAAGGGTGGGCGGTTATAATTGCTGAATTGGTTGACTTTTTTGACCTTGATGGGAAACAGAATCGATGGATGGTGTAATGGGTGATATGTAATTACTTACATCAGGGCTTTTACCCCCGGCATATAGACACTGTAATAAATAAAATAAAATAGGAGTTCAATAGTTTTATGATATGCATGAAAATGTGGTTTAGGCACCTTGGTGGAAGAAAGCCTAATGGACAGCCGTAGGCTAAGAATGATGACGAAGACGATGACGTCATTGATTTAAAGATTGTATTATGAACGAATTTGACATTTTTTAAATGTTTTTTCTGTGGGCAATACCGCGACCCTATTCCCAACCTCTGCGACTCCTGAAAGACAGAAACAACAGTGGAGTCCACCAAAAAATCACCAATGCAGTGAAGCTAAATTAGTTCCAGAAAAACGATTCAAATGTCTAGGATCCCGCAACCGAATTAATCGGAAAGAACAGTGAGTGGAGGAGTAAAAAATAATATATTTTCCACTTTCCTCCGTATCGAGCAGGAGACAGAACAGGACTTAATTAACTGTTAAAAAAATGTGATTATATTGTTAAACACAGGCCTTACGAAGATAAGAAGAGTAAATTTCCAGAGGTTGTCCTAATTTTTAACAACACCCAAAATCATTAATGTCAACATACTGTCCAAAGTATGGTGCGTAGGTGTGTACATAAATTATGTATCCTATCAAATTTCCGACGAAGTTTGAACAGAATTTCATATATTAATCGGATAAGCTGGCTTAGTGTCAACCCGTAATACATAACAAACAAAACTTTACTTTTACACTAACGAAGTGTTATCGTGAATATGACATGTTCATTAGGAAACTAGGAACCGTGGAAGAATACTTATTCAAAATTAAACATTTATGTGAATAATGTTGTTACATTACAAGTAACAGAAATAAGTGCCAATCGTATCGTCTATCGCAAAAAGTAAGCAGGTCCTAATTTTTTTATAAAAGGAACTTTTATGAAAGAATTAATATTACCCATGAAATACGTATGAACAGTAGTGAATATTCAAAAGTGAGTTTAAAAAAAAACAGTAAACAGCTAAAATAAAAATATGAACAGTATATTCGTTAGAAATAAATAATCTAACAATGCGGTCAATGTAATGTTGAAGGATCAAAAACACAAGGAATTAACGAGAAAAAGTGACATTAATCTTTAAATGTCTTTTTAACCGACGGTGCAGTAAAGGTATACTCCATGGTATTGTTAATACCATGACTTACCTTTAAAGTTCTATAACATTAAATATAAGGTTAGACAGTATATTTGATTAAACACATTAGTCTCGGCAACTGTTGGGCCGAATTGAAAAAATCTTTTAGAGTTGGATATCCTAAAGACTGAGAAATGCTATTTAATATTACGATACTACCCACGAGAGCAAAGCAGTAGCCAAAAACGAGTTAAATAAAAACAATGATTTCTTCTTCCGCAAAATCAATTAGATGCTACGTAGGCAATGATATTATAATTAACAGTGCAAGATCGCAGTGCAGATGCAGCGGTGTACATTGTTACTTATACGACATTTTATCTTTAAAAACGTATAAACGTTAAAGTATCTTTTGCTTGACACAGGTCCTCACCGGACATGGTCAGTTCGGGAGGTTCCTGTGTCAGATTCGAGCGGAAGCGACGCCTGGGTGTCACCACTGCAGCAACGGTCGCCTGAAGGACACGGTCGAGCACACGGTGGAGGTGTGCCACGCATGGGCGCACCATCGACGTGTCCTCGTAGAGGCGATCGGCGGCCGTGACCTCTCGCGTACGACGCTGGTTCAGGCCATGCTGCGGGGCGAGACGGAATTTGATGCCGTCGCCTCCTTCTGCGAAGCAGTAATGCTGGTAAAGGAAGCGGCGACGCGCGAGAGGCAACGACGAGCCTCTCGCACCGGTCTAAGACCCAGGCGAAGACGTCGAGAGTCGCAAGACGACTACCGGCCACCGTAGGCGCGGTTCTGCGGATGGCGAGCGATGGGTAGCTCGCCGCCCGGCTGGGACCAGGACCGCGTCGAAGGCGCGTTAGTGTTCCACACGCTCCTCAAAGAGAAGAAGTCAGCACTGGAAGGGGCCAACAGGGCCACGCCTGCCAGGGTTGCGGAATGTTTATAATAGTTACCGTGACCCTGGAACATAAAGGGCAACCGAAGGAACATGAGTGGGTTTTAGTCTGTAAAAGTCTGACACGCCCTCCCGCCGCTCCCTGGACGGGAGCAGCATTTGATGATTTCCCACTCTCCAAAAAAAAAAATGATTCAAGTATCGCAAGTGGAAAAGAGACAAAATATATAATTTGCGACTAAGGTAAATGGGGTGAAATGTGGGTAAAATAGCCACATTTTAATGTGCCACTGGCTGACTGCCTATTACTTATCTACACCTTCTATTTATATCATTGTACGTTGGTACTAACACAGACTATTAGCTACTTCGTATAATTTAACCTATCTAACTACTTAGTATCTATTGTAGGTACATTTAAGTGTAAGTAATTGTATAGCACCGCCGCCAAGTTCTCCTCGGTTCGGCCAAGTTAAAGAAAGCCACACAATTAGGGCAGAGGGTTAAGGGGAATACGTTATTTTAATATTTCGTCTAAGTATACGGTGTATCAAGGTATTTCTAAAAATCCAACTGCGATTTCGGTTTCTTTTTTCTGTTTTATTTAATTGCCACCAACTTCCGAACAGTTGGATTTTTTGAACATCTAATTTTTTTTTTTTTTTATAGTTGTAGGATGAAACTGCAGCTTACATATCTATTACTTTTCCTATGTATGTTTATTTATTGTAGATTATAATCTATCTCATGAGATTGTAAACTGTCGACAAATTATGAATTGCATTATACTGCTTACAATATAACATATTAATTTTGATTGTTTCCATACTATCTATGTCAAACCGTCAAAATTATACGTGGATATTTATCTTATGGATAAGTTAAGATGAAATCTGTGTGTATTATTTTTACTTAATAAAATTTAAATTAGATATTCTACAATATTTTGCAATGAAACAAAAAACTGACTAACAACAAGCCTAATTAGTACCCTTTTCCTTTTAACAAAATTACATCGAGTATAATTTACAACATCGTCATTTTCCTGCCCTCGATATTCGGGGTTGACGCAACAAGTACTTTTGATCTCTTCAATCCTGTCAACTGATTCTTTATATTTTTCAGTTGTTTCTTTGTCAGCCTCTCGTTTTTTCTTAAAATTAATTACCTATTAAACTAATAACTTAAAATACTTTCATAGTCATAAAGTAAGATATTAATAAAATCATCTTCGAACATGCGTGATTCGAGACAATAAAAAGACAAAAGCAGCGCGACAGCCGGTTGTCGCTTGGTCGTTGAAAGATTAATTTATCAGGAAACACCTTTTTGTTAAGTTAGACTACGAGGTCGTAGCACCGTGAGGTCTACGCCGTAGTTGTGCTACGCTATCTCCGCTACGCACTTTGCTACGGCGCGGCGTGGCCTTTAGTGGCGAAGCAAACTCGAAGCGGATCTAGCGAATGTATTAAAATGTAAATTAAAATGGTGTATTAAAATATAATAATTGTTCCAAGAAAAATAATATTAAAATGAGATATTTTCTCCTTCAAAAACGAAAACCTTTCCTCTTTATGATAAGAATTAATAAAAATTTCCGGGACAGTCAACACAGACAATTTCCGTCGACGTCAACATAAACTAAACAGCCTACACGCCTAATAAACCTCTAAAGCTACACACTAAACATAAAACTAATAACATTACCTGCCGCTAACAAAATCAACAAGACTACCCTTAACAGAGAGTCGCGAACTTAATTACTTAGAAGAAACCCAGCACTTGAGGGCACAATATATACATACACAAGTACTGTCGGTAAAACTGTTATGTATCCAGGGCTGTCAAATGTAATAGAAACAATAAGAAAAGATCTTAAAATAAAATGAAAATATACCTATAAAGATTAAATTGATAGGGTTTGTGTTTATACAATGTAAATAAAGTTCATTTAGTAATGTGTTCTCTATTCTACCGATTATGTGACAATTAAATAGACAAGACAAGGTGTAGAATTTTTTTATACGAAATAGAACACCTTGATATTACTTAATGTACCTTTATTTCATTTTAATTTGAAACAATAAACAGTTACAGCATAGAAAATAATCAGTTCTGTAATTATTTTAAAGAATGATATATATCTGAACAGGCAGCGGGCTGCAACTAACACTGTTGACAACTTACTATTGTTATATAATTAAGATCTTTATTTATAAATACATTTTTATTGAATGTTATATGTTTGCAGTCTTACTCTATTCTTTTTTATACATCTAGCGCTGTTCAATAAAATTTAAATTACCATTGAATGCCTTTTTTATTTTTGTGGAGAAATCCTCGCAGATGTCCTCTGCCTGGAGAAAGCGGAAAGATAAGTCCGACTCTAACCGAC